>JAGFZM010000410.1:64994-138185 GCA_017657215.1 Limnothrissa miodon | reverse complement strand
CACACACACACACACACACACACACACACACACACACACACACACACTTATGCACTCATTTACATTGCACATTTATGTGACTCATAGTCAGTCAGTTCTCAGGGAATTCCATACTTAGAAATGTCCTCATTTGATTACACAATACTGGATTCAACGTTAGAAATATGTTTTGAGGAGTGTCATTTAAATACATTTGACTGTTAAGGACTTACTGAAATGTTTGTTGCACTGAGAGGTAATCTTTTCCCAGACCCTTTTTGTAGTAGTCATTAAAAAGGATACAAATACATCCAGAAATTATACCAAGGTCTTGTGTTTATCTAGGTTGCTGCATAACAAGGCCAAACAACCTACAGTACACATAGGTCTATACAGGATATCTGTAAGCTATCATTGAGCTTCATCCTCTCTAGCGCTCACCCCCTTTCTCTCTTGAGTTTCTTCCATCCTCCATTTCTGCTGTTCCCAGTGCTTTTGGGAGGTGGTTAGAAGGCTGTCTCTCTGTTACTCTGTTTCCAATGTATTAGGGATGCATTGGGGCCAGGCCGCCTCCCCCCTCCCCTCCCCTCAATGAATGCTTGGTTAGGCCGCCTTTGTGCGGCTCAGAGGCCCTGCCTTCAGCGCAACAAAACAGGCCTCTGTTTCGCCCTACAAATACACACAACCGTGTCCAGAACCTGTGTTTTTGTGTGTGTGTGTGTCCTAATTTGGCCATTGTCTTATGTCTTTCCTATTCAGGTTTGGTTTTAGGGAGAAAAGCCTCGAGAAGCTGATGAAATCATCCTGTTCTCTACCTCTCTCTGTCCCCCTCTTGTTCCATCTCTCTCTCCCTCAATCCTTCTCATCCTCCTCTCCTTCCTGTCTCTCAGTCCCCCCCTCTCTCACTCATTGCGTTAGTCCATTACTCGGGGACAAGGGCTGCTTGTTCAGTCTGTCAAACTGTTAGCAGACACAGTAATGAGTTTTTCAGCTTGCTTCTCTGTTATCTAGCCACAGCACAGGCCCCACAGTGGATGTCTCAGCAGCCAGGGTAGTGTTTTACTGCCTGTTACACCACTGCGTTATTGTTTAACTCATGTAAAGCGCTTGTACTCGACACGGCACACCTCAGTACTATGCATTGCACAGCTAGCATCAGGGTCTCATTCTTATGGAGCACTCCAATGGCTTGCCGGGGTTAGCTGTGGGTTAGCTATATTCCTTTGTTCCAGGGGAAAGGCACAATTAGACCATCCTTTCAGAATAGATCAAACGTTTCTTCAACTTTCTTTCAACCAATTAGCTTTCTGAGGTGCATCAGAATATGTTCACTGAATTTGTGAAGAACTAAGAAAACAACAGATTGTTTCTGCTTTTTGTAATACGGAGTTCTCTGAAGCAGGTGATATTGAATTTTTACAAAAGTTTCATTTGCCCTTTAAAAACTAAATGCATAGTAAATCACTAGAACTTGATGAATGTTTATTTGCTTTAAAATTGAGAGAACCAAAGCAATGCTACCATATCTGTTTCCCAGATATATGTCTTACTATATCTACATCTTGGTGTCATTTTAATAGTGCATTCAGTTTGACCTGACTGTTTTGTCTGCTGCAGTTGGGTCAAAAATGTCAGTCCTAACAGCAGAACTCAGAGCTCAGAACTTCATTGACAATGCCTTAAATATAGGTATTGGAGCATTAAGACCCCTTAGAAGTAAATAGAGAAATCTGAAGCAGATGGATCTATGATGATGCTGAGGCTGAAGGGGGCGGGGGGCACCATTGGAATCTACCAGAGAGCCTAAAAAAAAGCAAACAACTCATCCAACCCCACATCTAGAAATTCACATTTGCTAGAGGGAGAGCTACAAAGAGCTATAAAATGTGAGTCATTTAAGACAGGCTCCACCTAGTGGCAATAACGAAATCTTCAAATTTCCTTTCTACCATCGAAGGTTTGATTGTGTGTTCTAAAACATTCTTACCAAGACAGTTAATCTACACATGCAAACACAAATTATTCATGAGGTAGATTTTTAACAGATGCAGATGCATTCAGATTGGTGATGTTGAAATTCACCTCTGGCCCAGCAGCCTGATGTAAGCGGACACGGACTCTTGACTATTGCACTCTACTGTGGGCATCCAAACATGGACATCACAAGAAGCAATTACTCCACATGATCAAAGGCTGTTTAGCTCTAAGTCCTCCTATCTAAGTCCGCCCAACGAGTCTGTGCCTTGTTGGCCAAAGCAGCTTGATTGGCGTTGGAGAGTGCTCTGTGAATTATTCAGTCGTGAGAAGGGTCCACAACTCGTGCTTTGTCAAAGAAATGAGTGCATCAATCGCTATTATAAGGAATGGCTAGAGGCTGGAGCTGAATAGGGCATAATCACTTGTGTGATTAGAAATTCAGCAGTGATCATAGCCCGTTCATCACATCTCTCCCCCTCTTGGTTTTGCTTCTAAAAAAACACACTAACAGATGTGCTTGTTTTTCTTTTGCGCTTTTGACACAAAACCGAGAAAGAGACTAATTATGTTTCCTTAGAGAGTTATGTTGTTTTTTTTTTGTTTTTGTTTTTGTTTTGTTTTTTGTACATATCAGAAACCCAGTGATGGAGTTAATCCAGAGATATGAGAATAGAGGGGATGCAATTGAGACACAGAGAAAGGAGGGTATGTGTGACATTAAGGGTTATATTCAAGATGGAGACCGGACATTTTTCATCTTCCTCTTTTTCGTCATGATTGTTCTTCTTGTTTATGATTATGCAGATACGTCTAGGATTTCTTAATCACATTCCACTGCTTAGGGCCATCTGTAAGCCTTTTCTAGATCAGTGAGCTGTGTGAAATGCAAACTATATTGTATAATGTAAAATCTGTTTACTGGTGTGTGTATGTGTGTGTGTGTGTGTGAGAAAGAGAGCATGTGTTTGTGTAAATGCAATACACTATATCTGTTGCGCTGTGGGGTTCAAGACATTTTGTTCCCTGGAGATAAATGTCAGCAGACCTCCTGGAGTGTGTGTGTGTGCATGTGCGTGCACTACAAGTCATTGCACAAATCCCCATCATCATGGATGTACATTTGGTGCAATGATTATGAAGAATGAAGAAGAAATTCATTCATGTAGCCAAACTAAATGTAAAATGTAATACAGACACGTACAGTATATACATGAGAAAGTAGGAGAACAATTACTGGGTATGCAAGACCATGGAGTTGTGAATGTGAATTAACATAGCCAATAAATCACCAGCAATGTGGAACAGCCGAGAACACCACAACCTTTGTGCGCAAGCCTACTTGAAAACTGAACAGCCACCACAAGAATGGTTATGGCCACCTTCTTTTAAAGAGCCAAGTCCATTTGTCAATAGCACCTCTGAATCAGACTGAGGATTACCATCACATGGCAGGTTAATGCTACCCTCCACTCTCCTTCAGTAGAGATCAGGGAGCATTAGACACATGGATATGGAGTAGGGGAGGATTCTCTCTTTTACCGTGTAGCCCTCCGCAAACAGACACACACACATTATTTCTCTATCTTTCAGCCATGTGTCACCTCTCTCTCACACACGCACACATATTCTTTTTCTCTCTCTCTCTCTCTTTCACACATACACACACACACTGTGTTCACATGCTTCCAGTAGATGGCAGTGCATGTTAATGACTCTGAGAGTGTAGACAGCCTCCCCAACACACACACAGACACACACACACACACACACACACACACACACAAGGAGTGGTTTGTCTCTAAGTAGAGTAATTATGAGAGAACTGTAAGTATGGATGGAAAAAGACCAACAGTCTTAAGATGTACTACTTATTACTTGTGTTTGCAGTTCAGACACAACAGGTCCCTTTGTTAACAAGGGTTATAGCTTGACAGGCCAGATTATAACATCAATATGTAGTCTGGCTATGACCAATAGCCCAGTCTCAATTCAAGTGTTAGTCTTTTAAGCTGCCTGTGCACAATAGAATGCTACCTTAGGACACAGATGGGTGACTCTCAATAGAGCGATGTGAGATTTGCTGCAACCAAAACATAGGAGAAAGGCGTTTGAAGCCCTGTTGTTTATTTCTAGTCGTACCTCTTTGTGACCCATGCGATTTATCTAGACTAGCAACATGTTCAAAAGCTGCCAGATATAATAAACACAGACACTGGGAAATGGTTTGACCTTGAAGTGTGGATTTGTGTGTGCCACCTTTGTCTAGTGAAAACCAAGGCACTAAGTCAACAGCAGCACATGCACATCACAGAAACCATAATCTTATTTATCCCCAGGGTCGCTGTTATTGATTTGCTTAATCATAATTGCAGTCTTTGTGAAGACTTTGTTGTTGTTGTTGTTGTTGTTGTTGTTGTTGTTGTTGTTGTTATGTTTTTCTACATAAAAGAAAATGGTCGATCATGGACATCATGCTAAATGTTTTGAAACAATTTACTCTATTAGCTAGTGGTCTTTGTTGCATGTCATTTTTATTTTTGTATGAGAAGATGCATCTGCCAAGTATTGGACATAAGAAACCACACTACCATTACATGCCCTAGTGATTTGAACACACACACACACATACATATGTGTCACACACCCATGCCCAAACACACAGACACACAGAAAAACACATTACTTAATTTTTGTCTTCTAAACCCACACTCCACAGGCAAAGACAGGAGATGGCAGGAGGACCGCTCCAGGAGTTATAAATCTTCCCAACACAGGAGGGCACCATCAGTACCTCCTCCCCCTCCTCCATCTGCAGTAGCTCCACCACCTCTACCCAGAACTCGGTCCCGTGAGCGAACCAGGAAGAGCTCAACATCTGCGGGCCGCGCCCTTGACGTGGACCGTGTCCACCTGGAGGCCCAGGGCCGGAGGCAGAAAGAGGCTGAACTGGGCCCTGGGCTGGAGGGGGTAGTGGGGGACCTGCAGGGCCGCAGGGGCCGATCAAGGACCGGAGTGTACCACACCTCTAACCCTTCACCCCTGCCACACACAGACCGACATGACAGCCAGGCTGACAGGGGCAAACCCAAGGCCACCTTTGTCTAGTGGCAACCAAGGACGTTAAAGACAGGACAGCACAGCACAGAAGCCACAATATGCATTTTTGTATTCTTACTGGACTGGTGCCTTGTTGTTGATTTGCTTATTCCAGCAGTCACCAACTATTGCAGCCTGTAAGTCTTTGTAAATGCGATTTTGTCTTTTTGGTCTGAAAGAGACCTGTCAATCCTTGACATTTGCATATCATATGATGAATATTTGCTGAATATTTTGTAACACTGTTTTAATTCACAATTAATTCACAATTGGCTAGTGGTCATTACATCTGGAAGGATTTTTTCACTGGCAAAGAAAACTTGGTTGAGAAGCAATGTTGAGAAAGTAAAAACCATGGATTTTGAACACAAATGGAACTACATTATTTAAAAAAATAAATATGTTGTCATCTGTCATCTTCGAGATGCATACAAATTGGATTTTACTGTTGAGAAGCAGCTAGCTAAGCAACTTGCTTAAGGGTTGTTGCTCTTCTCACTGAATGTTAATGGTGATTGTTTAGCATTGGCTGGGTACTGACCATCTGGACCAGAAACGGATTGTCACTGTCCAGATGCTCTTGTCTGTTCCAGTCAGACAGTAAATCAATAGAATAGAGATTAAAGGAAGGGCTATGAAAAGGCAATGAAGGACAAGTTAAATAAAGATTATAGAAAAAGTCTGCTGAAAATGTTTTATATATTTATAAATATATAATAATATAATAAATAATAAATAATAAAAAATAATATAATAAATACTATCTATTTATTTAACAAGATAATTAATGCACTTGGAAGAACAGGCATAGGCATTACATTATATGGGATGTGAAAATGCACTTATTCATATTTTTAAACAATGTGAATAATGTGTATTGTCACTGTGTGCACTTAAACAACATACACATTATATGAGCAAGCTTCTGTAAATAATTAATGTCATGATAGAGGAGTTAGACATGTAGGCCACTCAAAAAAGTGATGTGGTCAGTATCACACATTTCAACTTCAGTTGTAATTCAGTTTTCTTGTCTTTAAAACGGAAATCTTTAAATAATTGAAACATCATTATTAAGCTTTCATTTATTTCACCTCAGTGTAGATTATGCATTGTAGGCTATAGGCCGTTTGCAACTGTAGAGAGGAGAGAGATTCTTAAAATAGCTGGCAAATTTTGAGTCATTAAAGTTTAATTCAATTTAGTGTCTTTTAAACAAACACAGTGACACATGCTGACAACTGGTTAAGCTGTAGAGGGTCAATGGCCCTTGGCTTGGCGTGTGTGTGTGTGTGGGTGTGTGTGTGTGTGTGTGTGGGTGTGTGCGTGTGTGTGTATGAGTCTCAGAGAAAGAGTAAGCTTTGGTGGTGGGCCGACTACACCACCAGTGAAGACAGCTATTAAAGTTATTTTGAAAGTGACCCCCTCCACTCAGACTCTCGCTGAGCACCGACGCTGACCGCACACAGCTGTTAGGAACCATGACAGAAGATGACGGATACCGTTGTTGTGGAGGGCCAAGTTAAACTTCGAGATGGGAAAAAGGTGTCTAAACATCGACGAAGAAATTTAGCATGAAAAATGCTTTGTCGAAATTATTTGAATATACTTTGGTAAATATCTAAATAACTATGTGTTTCTATTTTGGTTTTCTTCAAATGAACAGTGGAGGAGCAGATGGGTTGTCCTGAAGAAGCCGTCTCCAGTCGCAGGTATGGCGCATATTAGCACTGCTAGTTTTAAAAGTTAAAAGGTGAGAATAGTTGAACAATGGTTTATTTTTATGCTGGTCTTATGCTGAATGTTAGCCTACATTTACTAATGTCTACTCTAAAGGCTTAGCGGGGCTTTCATTTTGTGAATGAAATAGATCCATGTTCAAGCTCAAATTGCATTTTTTGCACCTGGGCCAAGCGCAGTTGTAGGCTATATGAATTAATGATTTACACTAGCAGAAACATTTATGTATGTTACATTAATGTTTGTGGGGGCATGTAGGCCTATGTGTGATTTTTGATAAGCTATTTCCAACAATTTATTCCCAAGAGGACTGAATTCTCACGTGTGAATGAGTGTACACACATTTGTTGCGCATTTTCATGTTAAAACCCCGTTGCACTACCAATATCAACATGTCTGTATAAGATTATGAGATTTTAATATGTTTAAAAACCTTTTCTTCTAAGTTATGAGTTAAATAATGTGCCTATCATGTGATTTTGTGTCATAAGATTATACATTTCCTTTGGTCATTTGGGAACCTAGTCTAAGCTACCTGTGGGAGACCCCTAGTCTAGGTTATGAAGTGTTGCCCGTCTTTAATTCAATAATATATGAATTGGTTGATTTAAATATGCCATAATCAGGCCTGCTGCACACACGAAGGTAGGCTATGTGAAGTGAATGTGTAAACATGACTTAAGTCACTGTGAATCAGCAAACTATTTTTATGAAACTATAAAACCTGGGTGGCTTGCCAATACTTGTGCCGTGTTAAGTTGTCCAGTAGCTGACAAATCTATAGGCTGTTCATACATAATTAGTGAGAATAACCAAGATACACACAGACACACACACAAACTCCACCCTCTCTCTCTCTCTCTCTCTCTCTCTCTCTCTCTCTCTCTCTCACACACACACACACACACACACACATTTTTACAGTTTAATAATTTAGTCCACAGCTGTTTGGTCGGATCAAGACTAGTCTCGACTGTTATGACAGCTGTTCTCCCACACTCGCTGCATATTAGCGGTATTAACTAAGTTAGATGACGTAGTGAGATCCTCTGTCTCATAACAACTGAATGTAGTCAAAGCAAACAAACTTCAGCTTGCATTTTTCTAACAAAACTACAAAATATTAAAGATTTTTTTGTTTTACATTGGTAGAGTTTGTGCTCTCTGCCCATTTTGCTGAGACCTTTACTGTAGGTTACAGTAGGGCCTTAGTCATGGTGTAACATGATTCGTTTGTAGATTTTTAACCTCACAGAATAACAAAATCAAATGAACCTTTTGAAGCACTTGTTGAGAGTGAAAGAGACAATCCCCATAACTATGCCTGCCTCCTATCTTATTTCAGACTGTCTGTCTCTGCTGGTGTACAAGGACAAAGTGGAAAGGAATAAGGGCCATCGTGAGCGCAGATGCCTGACCCTTGGGGATATCTGTGGCCTGGAGCCTGGCCTGAGCTACGAGGGAGTGGGCTACACACTGGCCATTGTCAGCCTCTCGCAGTCGGTGCTGCTGGGCTTTGACAGGAGGGAAACTCTGCTAGCCTGGGACCTACGCATCCGCCACAGCCTGGGAGAAGGTGAGAGAGATGCAGGTTGATGAGTGAGGGTGGTGCTAATGGTGGTAGGGCAGAGAGCTGGGGATTGTTGATGTGTAGGTGCATGCTGACACACTATGTGACGTAAGAGTGAGTTTCGGATGGATCAGTGATGCTGGTGTAGCCATCTCAGTGGACTAAATAATGGTCTTTCTTGTCATAGTTCATGTGGGATCTTTCTCCTGCTTGACCTCACTGCTGCATTTGAAAGTACAGACCACACTATTCTGTTGGCAAATTGGTGACAAATTTGGGACGTTGTTAAGGTCTGAGTTCTTCTCGGTTAAAGAAGGCAGTCAGTCTTCCTCCACTGCTGCACGTAAATATGGTGTCCTCAAGGATTAATTCCAGCACCCCCCCCCCCTTTCCCCCGCTTTCACCCATGTAATGCTACCCAATGCTCTGTCCTCGAGAAGCATGCATAACATTCAAAATCACTGCTATGCCAACAATACACTTATCTACCTGGCCTTCACAACAAATTGCACTTCCACCCTCAACAAACTGTTTAGCTGTCTGAGAGATATTAGATCCTGAAAAACATGCAAGGTTTTGGAACTTAAAGAAAACTGAAATCTTTTTATTTATCTCATCCTCCTCTGTCACTCGCCTTGGCAATACACTTGGTCCTAATTCATCAAACTTGCAGAGTATAGTCAGAGATCTAGACGTTCTACTAGACTTCTTAAATATCAGCAAGCAAGACAGTAGTGTGGTTAAAGACAGAATCTATCAATTAAGAATAGTTGAGCTGAAAGCTTTTTTTATCTTTAGCAGATCTTGATCTTGACCTTGATCTTGACAGTCATCCATGCTTTCCTCTCCTCCGGATTAGTCTACTGTAATTCCCTGTACATAGAGCTGGCCGGTGAAAGCTTAAGGTTTCAGGTTCCCGTTCATTTTGACATAGGCATTTTGAAGACTTAAATGTTTGAGAACTGCTACTCTACAGCACTCTTGACATGATGCTTCTATCTCTGCACCATAATTTGTGAAATTTTCTTGTGTAAGTTTAGGTTTGAGAATTCATGTAGTTGATCTGGAAATCCATGTCATGTTTGACTGTGAGAGTGCATGCGTGTGAATGTGTTGTAGATAGATGGGGGCCTCATGTCAAGTCACACACCCCCAGATTCCATGCACAGCAACGTATGAAGCAATAGTTACCCTGCTCGAAAGTTAAAAATGGCTTCAACAGGCGTCAAGGGTCTTAACAGAGTTGTTCATCACTTGGAAACATGTTTTCATTAGAACACAACTTCTTTTCCTGCGGTCAAACTAATCTGCAGTCAAAAGCAAGCTATGTTAACTTGGTTAACTGACAAACAAAGGTTTCAGAAAGCATTACTTTCTTTTTAGTTGGTGGACAGTTTATTGCTAGTCAGATGCATTGAGGATGGACATTTGTGAAATCTCAGCCTTGTCGTTTTCTTTACCTAGTGTTAACTTTGAACTTTGTGCGCTGTGCTTTTCACTCAGCCTCAGATCCGAGATCAGTGGTATTATTAGCTCAGAAATGAACAAAGGCATTCACGCGCCTGCCGTGGGGACCAGCCCCATGTTGCACCAGCAGTCCAATCATGAGATGCTTTCCAATCTTTTCCCCATCGGTGCAGTTCTGTTCTAAATCTGTCCACCTCAAAGTACAGTTCAGGGCACAGGGTGGCGACTGGCATCTGAAGGAAAAACAAACAAATAAAAACACAATACACAAACAAACAAACAAACTTCTCTCCTTTCTTCCGAGGTGGCACAGCTGGTGTCGTTTCCCCCTGTCATCACAGTTTGTTTACCCACTTGTGCTAAAGTTTGTTTAGTGACGTGGCAGCTGACAAATTGGGTTGAGATCTCATGGCTTGGATTGACCCCATCAGTCTTGAGCGAGTGCTGCACACACAGCTGTCACTTCTGAGGCCTCATCAAGGATGGGGTCACAATCTATTTCACTTCTGGGCTGAACTGGATGAGTGCCCACTGGCACATCTGGAGTTGGACTAACCCCCTCCCCCAACCCCTACCATCTACAGTACCCCCGCCCCACTTCCCTCTCTCTTGATGTGTGAAAATGTGTGTGCATGTGCAAAGCGTGGCTATTCATGCGTAGGCACGTTTGCGTGAGCTTTGTTTGTTGAGAATGACAAATGATCTGTGGTGTTTGTGGTTTGAATGCCACATGCTGTATGTTTGGCTGTAGTAGCAGCCCATAGTCGTCTTGCAGTGGGTGCTGTGGTTCACTGAAGGTCTTGCTGGCATTTAGACTGGTGGACCAAAGCCTCTCACTTGGCCACACTCTGTGTCCTGACCCTTTCAAAAGGATGGATGGGAACTTGGTTCGAGCTTTTAAAAAGTTCGGCCTTTAGTTTCTGTTTACTGATTGGATACTAAAAAAATCTAGATGAGGGAACTAAAGCCTCCTGACTATAGCAAAATGTATTTTTGAGAGGAGGTACTACAGCATCCCTAACCTGGCTAATAGCGATTTGGCCATGACGTCATACTGTCTATTACTACACGTTGAAATGAGAGGACTGTGCAGATGGACAGGTCTTGTTTTGATATTTGATTTTAATTCAGATATTCAGACTAATTAAGTGGAGACCTCAACCTCATGATGACTTCCCCACACTCACTCCTTTCCCATGTCTGCTTCTGCTGCTCGTGTCCCACTAGAGACAGGGTTTCATTGGGTCACAGATCACTGCACACAGTACCTCAGCAAGAGCACTGCATGCATTTACCATGTGATTTATCTTACTAGTAAGTCATTTTTAGGCCAATCGTATTTTCCTGACATTATGTACACAAAGAAAGCCCTATTGTTGGAAAGCACCTCAATGATGACAAATGAACAGGCTTTTTCAAACAGGTTCTATAGAAATACTTTCTAATAGATGTCCTCATTTATCAAGTTATGGGAGTAGCATTGTGTAACTTCAATGATTAAATAGTGCAAGGAATATAAAGAGTAGTATGTCAAATGAACAGGCTATTGATTCAGTGTGTTATTTTTACATTGAAACATGACCAAGAGTTCAGATGTAAAATCGTTTAAAATCTTGCCCATGTTCCTCTTGCTGTCTGGGAGATTAATTGCACCTTTGTTGTGGTAGACTTCCTGATAGAAGAATTTATACTAATGTAAGATGTTCCATGCAACCGTTTTATACCATCCACACTTGTACATTACAACATTTGGACATTTCAGCTTTGCAACTATGATTATCACATTGTGTATTCTATAGCTCTGGCCTGCAAAGATATTTCATTATGGTCATCATATAGCTTTGACAGATTCCATCAGGTGTAAACAAACAGCTAATTGTTTATTTTTTGTAATCAGGTAGGGTTGGGCAATATGGCATAAAATATGATCATGATATTTTTCCCAATTCCAAATCAATATTTCGCAATTAGGGATGGCTGATTGAACTTTATATTTACATTTACTGTACATTTATGCATTTAACAGACACTTTTATCCGAAGTGACCCACGAAGGAGGACAACAGTCAAGCTACATAGAAAAAAACCTTAAAGAGCATAGCGCTAGGGGATAGTAGTGCATCAGTGGAGTTAAGTGCAGTGCAGTGAAGGTTATCCAAGTGCTTGGACAGAAGAGGTTCTCTGAATAGCTGGGTCTTCAAGAGCTTTTTGAAGACATACAGAGACACCCCTGTTCTGATTGTGCTTGTTAGGTCATTCCACCAGCATGGATCAACACATGAGAAGAGTCTAGATTGCTAGATTGGGACTGCCAGACGACAGTCATTCGAGGACTGGAGTTGACGGGGGGTAGCATAAGCCTTTGTGGGAGGCAGACCCTTTAAGCACTTTGTAGGCTAGCATCAGTTATTTGAATTTGCGCCCTCTTGGGCTGATTACAGACGAGATACGCCGCAGCATTTTGGACCATTTGAAGTGGTTGAACAGCAGAGGCTGAAAGTCCTTTTAGAATAGCGTTGCAGTAGTCAAGGCGTGAGAGGGCCATAGTTTAAACAAGTAATTGGGAAGCTTGTTGGGTTAGGTATGGTCTGATCTTTCTAATACTGACTAGTGACAAAGTGGCAGGCCCGGGCAACAGAGGCAACACGATCTTTGAAGGTTAACTGGTCATCAATCATAACTCCTAGGTTCCTTGCTACTCTTGAGGGAGCAAGAGACAAGGAGTCAGAGTTGATGCAGGTGTTGTGGTGAATAGTTTGAGAATAGAAGAATGAGTTTTTGAGAGGTTCAGCTGGAGATGATAGTCTTGCATCCATGCAAAGATGTCAGAGAGACAATCTGAAATTTGAGCTGAGACGGTTGGGTCATCGAATGGGAATGACAGATAGAGCTGGGCATCATCAGCATAGCAGTGGTAAGAGAAGCCATGTTTGTGAATGATTTGGCCCAATGAAGTAGTATAAAAATCCAAAGAGAAGGGGCCCCAACACAGAGCCTTGTGGCACTCCTGTAGCAAGGTGGTAAGGTGCAGATGTGTGCTCTATCTAGGACACATTAAACAATCGCCTAGTGAGGTACGACTTAAACTAGGAGTGTACATTGCCCTTAAAGGGATAGTTCGGTTTTTAACACATTCCCCTTTCACAGGTTGTCTAAAATGCAATAAAGTAGTTGACATTGAAATTGTGACGATTGCTTCTGTCTCGGCTATTTGGGAAATGTAGAATCGCCTCTGCCTGCCTTCAAAATGGCTAGCAATGGGCATGTGTTGTTTCTATCCTTAAAACACTGGTTTTAAAAAAATGCTACTCACCAAGTGTTAGTGGTGCTCGATGATGTTCCAAAACATGTAGCGAAATAAAGCTTCCGTCATGTTTTATTTGGCACTTTGTTTATATGAGGGAGCAAATAGATCCCTATGTGACTGACAAAATGGAAAATAAAACATGACAGAAACTGTATTTTGCTACGATACTTGGGTTGGAACATCAGAAAACGCCACTAATCACTCCATGAGTAGCACTTTTTTAAAACCAGTGTTTAAAGGATAGAAACAACAAATGCCCATTGCTAGCCATTTTAAAGGCAGGCAGAGGCGGTTCTATATTTCCCAAATAGCTGAGACAGGAGCAATCATCAAGATTTTGGTGTCAACCACTTTATTTCATTTTAGACAACCTGTGAAAGGGGCTCAATGTGTTAAAAACCGAACTATCCCTTTAATGCCCATGTTTGAGAATACAGACAGCAGAATACTGTGTCAAATGCAGCTGACAGGTCAAGATGAGTACCGAGGACTTTGATTCCGCTCTGGTCTCTTTTAAGGCTTCAACCACAGACAGCAGAGCTGTTTCAGTGGAGTGGTTGCTTTTAAAGATTTGTTAGGGTCGAGCAGTTTTCCACCTGAGTGGGAGCAAGAGAGGGTATTTTTGAGCAGAGTTGCTTCCTAAGCATGTTTGGATGCAGCAGGAAAGGTTCCTGTTGACAGTGAAGCATTGAGCACATGTGTGATGGCTGGTGTGATAGTCAGAACTATGGATTGTAAAAGGTTAGTTGGAATCTCAATCATCAAAATCATCTTTAATTCACTGAACTGATCAGAATCACACAACAACATGTGGTAGTGCTTTCTAGGAATAATGCATGAATATACATAGTGGAATGAACAGAATAAAATGTTTACAAAATTGTCAAAAAAAATGGTTATGATAATGTATTCACAGCACATTTTTGCCCAGTCTAAAATCCTCTTTAAAACAAACAGTAAAAACAGTGCAACCAAATTGCTGTTTGTAAAATCATAAATGCTGATCATAATTGCTGATTATGCTGTGGGTATTGACTCCAAACTCTTTTGTTTCTTTTATTTCTTTTATTTCAGCCCACAGGTTTAACGTTCACGTCCTTCCAGGCACTAAACTGGAGAGTGGACCTGCCACCCTACATTTATGTAACAACTTGCTCGTTGTCACCAAGGACCTCCCACCTGTTGTCACTGGCCAATGGAAACTCTCAGATTTACGACGCTATGGAGCAGTGCCCAATGGTTTCGTGTTTGAAGGGGGGACGCGCTGCGGCAGCTGTGAGTTTTTGTTAATGAATTTAAGCGAAGCAAGATAATGTGTGTCTGAATTTGACATGGCTGTGAAATAGGTGTATTTCAAAATCAAGTTATTTATGTTATTTGCTTGACACAAGTATCGCACAATGCAGTAAAGTGACTGATTTTTTGAAGTCTCTTTTTCAATGTACTATTCATACTACTCACTCTCTCCCTTGAGACTTGTTTCCACACCTCCTTTGATGTGAAAGCACATAGCAGAAAATCGGTTTTCCTCGTGATTTTTGCTTGCCACATGATCGGGGGCCCATCTGCCATTCCAAACTACCTAAGTCATACAATCAACAGTTGTTCGCTCACTCCACCATTTGCTGCAGAAGCTCGCTTGCCCACCTGGCGCCAGACATCCCCATTGAATGTACAGACCCTAAGACTGTGCTGCGGCGACACTGCAGCGCTTGCCTCCATTAGAGGCAGCCTAATTAATTTGTCGCCCTGCCTAATCTGTGACATTCAAAGAATCTACAGAGCGTCTGCTGGACTCCACGCAGTATTTCAGCAACTCATGGCAGTTTTATGCATTTGGGGAGTGGTGCTGTGTGTGTGTGTGTGTGTGTGTGTTGGGGGTCCCGGTGCCAACTGTGATGCCCATAAATATGCCCTGCTAGATGCCATTGACAGTGTGGCACAGGCTGTTGAGCAGCGGAGTGACTCTGCAACTTTCCCCTCCACTACCTCCTTGCCTTTCTTTGTCCTGCTGAACCAAGAAACATTCAAACGTGTCAGCTCTGGTAATGGCCGAGTCAGACTGAGCAAGGCCACTGAATTCCTCATGTCACCCTGCTGCTCCCCCAGACAACGGCGAAAGAAACAGCAACATAAGAGCAATCTTAATGAAGTGGTGCAGTGTGCCACAAATGCACCGCCTTAATAATATAGACAGGCAAATTGGATTTAGACTCAATTTGTTTCTGACAATCTTTTCTCAGTTTTATCCACTTGTTGTTGGTATTGAACAGATTGCCCTGTGCACATCATTAATAACAGATTACCTCTCTGAGAGGTAGATTACACTTTAATGACCTTTGATTAGAAAGGAATATATCCCCCACATTCAATTACATTACAGTGAAGGAGGCCATTAGTGTCAAATGGATGTGCTTAAAAAACTGCTGTTAAGGCTGTATCATCACTGAGCCTTGTAAAAGCAGTCTTTATTGTGATCTTGTTGATGTGGCAGGAGGCCACTGTTGTGTTTGAATGCAATGTGCTGCCTGAGAGAATTAAAACATGACTTATTGGTTTAGCTTGATGTGTTTTGTGGCTCACTTGGAGATAGACCTTGGAGGGTAATTCTGCCTTTTTCAGTTTGTGTCGAGCTAAAAGAGCAGACAGAATGCAAGTTTCACTCTGCCATGTATCTCAGTAACCCTGAGATACAAAAAAGTCAATACGCTCTGCAAGGTTAATTTATCGAGCCCTAACAAAAAGAAAAGACATGGTTGGAATGAATAATTCATACTGAAATTGAGACAAAGGCAGACATTTGCAAATGCAGTATTCAGTCCTTTTGAAAAGCATCTTATTTGATGTCTACTGTATTTTTATTGCCTCTCTGCCTCAGAGGCTCCTCGACAGCCCTCTGCAGCTGGCTGGCTCCGACAGTCTACTTCTGTGTCACACAGGCCCATGTTCTGGATCAGGGGTCAGGGGTCAGAGGGCATCACGGCTCGACAGGAAGCATTTCCATTACAGTGAATCATTCAGTCGAAATCATCTCAAGTCACGCTTCAGATCTCTTGCCCAACAAATCCAATTTATCAGCCTGTTTATTTGTGTGTGTGTGTGTGTGTGTGTGTGTGTGTGTGTGTGTGTGTGTGCGTGTTTGTGTTTGTATGTGTGTGACAAAAGGAATGAGAGAGGCTACTAGAGTCCCAGTTTTGTGGGTTTGACTGAACACATATGCACAGGATACTGAAACATTTGACTGAGTGAATGGAGAAAAGGAGATGTTCAGAGTGATCGGTTCTTATATACTAGCTAGAGTGCATGTCATGTCAGCCCCTATGTATCTCAGATCAAACGCCAGGAAAAGGCTGCAGTTTTGTCAAGATCAGGATATGGTGCCTGTAGATTACTAGTGAGCTCGATGTGACAAGGAGGTGTGTGCTTGTGATAAGTTAACCTGGACGGTCTAACGCTTCCAGACAGATCCAACTACAGTCCTTTCACATCCCTCAATCACCTATCTGATTATCCAGCTACCATTACCGCAATCCATCACCTTATCTCCTCAGCTGTTAGTATGTGTGTGTGTGTGTGTGTGTGTGTGTGTGTGTGTACACCCCCAGACCTCATGTGGGTACTATCTTGTACATATTATCAGCGGGAAACACTGGTGTTTGTGTCTGTTCTTGCACCATGGGTCATGTAAATAAGATATATTTCAGTGGGTTAGTTTCAATGTTATACCTGTCCAAACGAACTTGGCTAGCCCTTTAAAGGTGGGAGCAGCATTAACTGCAGTTTTATTTCCGTTAGTCCTTTTTTGAGAATTCTGGTTCAATATCTTTTTGGGTGCATTTTTGTTCTGAAATACAACATTGAAAGAGATTTATTACTGTAAACCATAGTAAAATATTGTGTGTTTTTTTGTAAGTGAAACGTGAAACTGTTAGCTAGGGATATAATTCCGCTCTGCATAAGTGTTGAATCAGTTAGGCTTGTGTTTTTTTATTGAGCATTTTGTGGCATTGGCTGTGTTAACTTGTAACATTTCCTTGAGGTGCAGCTCTGCAGAGGTGCCATAGACACACACACACACACACACACACACACACACACACACACACACACAGAGCTTTGCAGAGGTGCCACTGTGACTATCCCAATATGTGACCTGGGTCATGCTCACCCCTCCCATCAGACCTGCGGCTCCACTAGACAGACAGCCCCTAAGACAAGCGGCGGCTCAGTGTCTCTTCCCTCCAAGATGCCCCCCTGGTCTAATGTGCCACCTTAGTCTAGGTAGCACACATATTCTGAATGCCTTTAGCAGAATTCAAATGAGCCATTTTAATCTAGATTAATTTAATAATTCCAAGATTACAGTAAGGTAATAAGTTGAGGCTTGTTAGTGACTGAAAATAAATCAACTGCATCTGGATAGCTTTTGTAGAGCTGTCTTTGCAAATACTATATTCATGAACTAAAAATCCCCAAAAATATTTCCAGCCTGTCTCTTCAGTGCATTTCCTTAACATCTTGAGCTTTGAGTAGCACACTTTTCAGGTGAGAGCAACTTAACAACAAATACTCTCCCAGTCCAACAAATCACTTAGCACATGCACAGCAGTCTGTATACAGGCCGCACACAACACTCACACACACACAATATGCCCCTTCCAATGCATCTGCACAGAGGTCTGTTGGCTCTGTAGAGATTTCATGAGGGGCGATCAGAAGTGGGGGCAAGCGACAGTAAATACGCATCCTGATAAGACTTGGGCAATATGTCAGCTAGGATAGCTCATGCGCTACGTTTGTTCGTATGGTGTGCATCTCTTGGGGGCTAAGCCCCCCCTATCCTTACAACCTAGTGACGCCCCTGCACATCCCTCAATCACCTATCAGATTATCCAGCTACCATTACCGCAATCCATCATCTTATCTCCTCAGCTGTTAGTGTGTGTGTGTGTGTGTGTGTACACCCCCAGACCTCAGGTGGGTACTATCTTGTAGTTGGTGTAGTTGGAATTCTGGTTCAATATCTTTTTGGGTGAATGTTTGTTCTGAAATACAACATTGAAAGAGATTTATTACTGTAAACCATAGTGAAACATTGTGTGTTTTTTTGTAAGTGAAACGTGAAACTGTTAGCTAGCTAATTCCGCTCTGCATAAGTGTTGAATCAGTTAGGCTTGTGTCTTTGTCTGCTTGTGTTTTTTTATTGAGCATTTTGTGGCATTGGCTGTGTTAACTTGTAGCATTTCCTTGAGGTGCAGCTCTGCAGAGGTGCCATAGACACGCACACACACACACACACACACACACACACACACACACACACACACACAGAGCTTTGCAGAGGTGCCACTGTGACTATCCCAATATGTGACCTGGGTCATGCTCACCCCTCCCATCAGACCTGCGGCTCCACTAGACAGACAGCCCCTAAGACAAGCGGCGGCTCAGTGTCTCTTCCCTCCATGTCTACTGGATCTCTCAGCAGAGACAGCACTAGTCTGCTCATTAGTCTGCTTTATCACACACACACACACACACACACACACACACACACACACACACACACACATTCAATTCAGTTCAATTATGCTGATATATCGCTATTTACAAAAAACTTACCTAGTGGTGCCTCACAAACATGAACAAGGAGCACCCAAGAATATCAAGGCTAAACTCTCTTGTGGTTGTTATTAATGGAAGAAACTTTAGGCTGATCCACAGTGGGGCCATCTGAATTGCCATAGGTCATGCTGGCAAAGTACAGTCTGTAGTTTCCATAAGTGATTTGCCCATGGTTTTGACTTAGCATCATAATAATTAAAAAAATGTCCCACATACTGCACATGCACACACACACACACACACACATACACACACTCAAAGAGCACCTCTCAGCAGACTACACTGTTATTAAGCAGTCGGACACACTGTCTGTCAGTAGACAACGCTCCTCTTGTATTTATAGAATATGTTTATGAATTATGAAACCCAGCGCATGAGACACTGGCTATTTTCGTGAGGCACTGTTGCTGTCTATACCTCACACTGTCTAGAGGCTTAAGAGAGACTATTTATCTACATCAAAGGGTTCTAATGACCTTCAGTGCAGGAAGAAAATGACTGGATAACTACTTATGAACCTCTGCACACACACACACACACACACACACACACACACACACGCACGTTAACACACATCTCGTCACTGTTCAACTTCTCTCGAGAACTCACACAGCATCAGAATGCACTTTTTCACACTTGTGTGTTTGCTGTACACTGCACACAAAGACACACACACACACACACACACATACACAAATATACACACCATCAGAATGCACTTTTTACACTTTTTTTACTTGAATGAGGTTTGATAGTCTCCAACCAACACACAGATTGCAAATGCCTGTTAATGAAACTTAGTATGTACAGTAAGAAAGAGCCTCTTTTGTGTTGAATATTATGGGCGAAATGACTTGGCCCATGACTGAAATTGGGTTGGAGCTCAAGCTGGAGGCCAATTAATGTCAAACTGAGTTTATATTCTGGTGGAATGAAGGGAATTGATATGTAGATGACATTCGGGATGAGTTGGGCTGGCCTGGTGCACCAAACACTTTCACATCATTTAACTTTGGACAAGGAGTCTGGAATCCATCAATTGACATGCGTTTCCTTCCTCGTGTGATTTCTGTGAACTTTAAAAATATTGGCATTGACTGACTGGGCTCTAGCTAAAGCACTAGGCAGCCTGGCTAGAATTGGCCTGAATCTGATTGCAAATTGGTGAAGGCTTCTTTGCATGTAACACACACACTCACACACATACACACAAGAACATATATATGTATCAACTTTTCCTATTTTTCTTTCTCTCATTTAGATGCTGGAGTTTTCTTTCTTGCCTGTGCGGAGGGGGAGCAAATTAGTTTTCTCTTCGACTGCATCGTGCGAGGCATCTCTCCCAGCAGGAGTCCTTTTGGACTTCGGCCCGTTCTACCAGGTTAATATATCCATATACCCTCCCTATCTCTCTCTCTCTCTCTCTTTGTGTGTGTGTGAGTGTGTGTGTGTTGTAATATGTTCTTGAATAGCTCCTAGAAGCAAAGCTTGCAAAGAGTAATTTTCACATCTCCTCTCCCCACTGCCTCTCTTAGACACACACTCTTGCTTTAATCCCCTCACTTGCTGTGACTAAATTAAAGTAAAAGTGTTCATTTATCAAGTGCTGCCAGGGCCTATTCACAGGGCTGTGCTCTGGGACAGCAGGGGCCTGCACTCCCATAGATTGTTCCAGAACCCAACTCCCTCCTCAGCAGCTCTGATGATCAGTGCAATTGTATTTATGCCAGCATTAATAAAATACTGATGGCCAGTGAAACAGTAACGATTCAGTGGTAAAGAAACACATTACTTTGAATACCAATAAACATCTACCAGAGAATGAAAACAAACCTACTCTTAAAGGAGACATCTGAGAGAATTTGGTGCAACTTGAGGAAACAGGACAACAAGACTCAATGAGAATTTACTGTGCCTCCATTAGTTAGTGTTTCCAACATCACTCGTTTATTATTGAAGCAAAGGTTGAACAATATTGATAATATTAAACAATATTGATAATTAAATTATTGAATGGAAGGTTAAAGATTATGGTAGTTGCGTTATTGAACATTGATGTATTCACCCTGGGTTTCTCCTTTAATCTCCTATTTTGGGCCAGGACTCTATGGCTGCTGCCTTAAGTTTGTGAACTCCAAAGTTGTAAGGGGTGTACATCTGTTTTTCTTCTGTGTCCACACAGGGATGTGGGAGGTTTTACATAATGTGCATGGGCTGGTTGCACTGGCTATTTGCACTTAGTTTGTAGTTAGTTTTAAACTGAGACATTCATTGCTGTGAAAGACTATAATTAGACGGAGCGAGAGGCACGGCTACACTTGAGGCCCCAGCATAGCAAGAGGTCTTGGCATAGGTTGCATGGGGGTTGGGGGTTAGGGGTGGGGGCGTAAGTGTGTGTGCATGCGTGCGTGTGTACAAGTGTGAGTGTATGAGTCAGTGTTTGTGTGTTAACTTACCCTTCCCTCACATTTGATATGTTGACACATAAACAAATTCTTGAATAAAAGCACGCCCGCTAGTCGCTAGTGTAACGTTAGCCTGCTTCTTGTTATTGAGAGGGAAGTCACAGCTCAGGAGAACTTAGCACACAGCAGTGTCTCTTGGCTGCAAATAAACTGTGCATTGAACTGACCTCCAGCTTTGCACTTAACCAGGCATTTCATAAATTATTTGCTCCAGTGGAGCCATTTTGCGTGTCTCTGTTTAGTAGTTTAGAGTCATATTTGTTCAAAAAACTTATGAAAACAGTGTTTTAAAGTGCTTTAACTTTAAAACTTCTGTTATAATATATAAGTGTTTGATGTCATATGGTGCACAACTCCACTGCAGAGCTACTGTGCTGCATTAAGTGGCTACTCAAGATGCAAGAAATGCACACATTCCAAAACATCAGACCAGCTTGCTAAAATTATTTATTTACTCTAGGAACTGTGTGCTTCAGTTAGGGATACAGCATCACCCATATAAATTTGCATTGTGCTGTGGTATCAAAGCTGCAGGTATTCTTTCTATAGCATTAATGCAATAAATGCAATATTTTGATCTTGAAAAAGCGGCATTGGGCAATGGGCACACCCATCCCCCAGCATTAACCTCTCTGTTACTGAAATCAAACACTGCATCTAGTAGCCTGGCTGTTTCTTTGCAGTGGAGCTAATGGAGCCAGTATCAAGTACGGCAACATATCGCAATAATTTCAGCATAATATTTCAGCAGTATATCAGTCTAAGGGATGGAACTTACAGTATATATTTTCTCCAATTTGATTGCTGAAGTCCTCCTGAGTGTCCAAAATGTCACTAGTCTTTGTGGACATTGAAAATAAATTGTAAAATAAAAACTGCACTGGCGTGTAGAGTAATATTGCAATAATGTTGTGTGTTAGTAGTTGTCGCCAACAACAGTGTGTGTTTTGTACAGCAAGATTATCCATGTCCTCAATCCCCATGAGGGTGTGATAAATGTCTTTGTAGTTGTTTGGGAAAAAAAAGATCAGTGTTCTCATGTTCTCACCATTAGTGCTCTCTCTCATCCTGACAGAACCAAATAACCCTATGATATCCCCGCATGAGTGTGTTGGGAATAGCATTGCTGTGTCTCTAGTGGCGATACATGCATCCTTGTGGGGATACATGCACATGTTCATGTTTGTTTGGTGCTATATGACCCTGTGGGCATGCATGTGCATGAACTAATGAATTCACTGCCAGGCAGTCATCAAAGAGAGAGGCTATGAACTTTTTTTTTTTTTTTGTAATATTTTTGGGGGCTTTTTGCCTTTATTCCGATAGGACAGTAGAGATTGACAGGAAGCGAGTAAGAGAGAGAGATGGGGCAGGATCGGCCTCGAACCCGGGTCGCCGGATTCATGGTATGATGCCTTAGGCCTCTGAGCCACGGCGCCCCCGAGAGGCTATGAACTTAACTGTAAACACAAACAACACGCAAATCCACACAAACGCACTGTAAAATAAAGAAGCTCTTCCCGTCCAAACTTGAACACTTGAAATGCACTCACATCCTCTGGTAGTGTTCTAGTGCCAGTGCTGTTTCTACTCAAGCTTTGAGAGAGAGAGAGAGAGAGAGAGAGAGAGAGAGAGAGAGAGAGAGAGACGGCCTCTCCTGAGCTGTGCTGTGGCATGCCTACTGCTGCTCAACAGACCTGTGCGTATGTAAATATCTAGTCTTACTGTAAACTAAGACACTTCACATGAGATCTTTCTTCCCCTCCATTCTCTGTCCCTCTCTCTTTCACTCACTCTCTCTCTTTCTTTCTCTCTCTCTACCCTTTGTTTCTTTCTCACTTGCCTCAGTGCTTTTGAAGTGTTTGGCCTTTTGAGTGATAAATCAATGTCTGTTCCCAATAAAAGCACAGCTCTCCCTCACTTCTGCCTGGCGGGGCCATTTCTGTCCTGTTCTCTCTTGAAAATTGCTCTCAGTCTCTCTCTCTCTCTCTCTCTCTCTCTCCCTCTCTCTCTCTCTCCCTCTCTCTCACACACACAGCATTAGCAGTTTAGCATTAGTATTTTTTATAACAAATACATGAAAACATAGCCTGTATTCTGAATATTCTGTTCTTACACGCAATAATCACCTGAATGGCCATCGACATGACAACACACCTGTTGTAGACTTGACATTACAACTTATCCCCAAGGGATTTCTTCTTAATTGTGGTCGTAAATCCTTGAAATAGTCTGTGTTTATAGATTGCTTGTGTTGACGTTTGCTTGTGTGTTTGTGTGTCTTTGCATGCGTGTGTGTATGCAGGTGTCTGTGAGCTCCCATTTATGTTCACTTTAGTGTTTACTGAGGATGCAAACATTTTGTGGTTTTTGTTGATCGTAAAACTGAACGTTTTCCTGCAGCCAAAAAGCTTGGCCCTAATGTGTGTGTGTGTGGGACTCCCTGCAGATCCAGGCAGTAAACACAGCTCGCCTGAGGAGCGTATCCAGCAGGAGGCCAGGGAGCTGGAGAGACGTCTCAGCAGGCTGTCTACCGTCAGTTGCCAGAGCAGCACAGGTAACCCTGCGCCTCAGCCTCTGCCAACAGGTGTATGACACAACACAGTAGATCTGCTTGACATCTGTATGATGATATCCCATAATTATACATTTCAGTGAACACAAAGAAAACTATTCTAGAATTTAAAAAAAATCATGGTCCAGTTTTGTAGATTTTGACACATGCAAAGAATCTGTTGGAATAATGCTATGGTTTGACACTTTACTTGATCTATGACTTGTTGTCATATCCATAGTTGATGCAAAAGACACAACTAGTATAACATATTGCTTGCAAATCAGCTGTGCACAGCTTTTTAATTACTGAGGTGTGACTGATTACTTGTTTAATTAAAAGGGGTAAGAAGAAGGTCATTCTAGTCCCTGTGGGATTTAATAACTATAAAGGTAATTGTAACTATACCGGTGTACTTGTCTACTTTTACAAATGATGCTGAAAGTCTTCTACAGGTCAGTGAATGTAATGTCTGGAATTCAGAGGTTTCTGATCGTTAGTCAGCTTTTTACCCTTCTTGAAGTGATCTAAATGATACTGTTATACATGAATACATACAGTTTGCATGTAGGCATTAACACATAAATACATGTAGTTTGCTTGTGGACATTATCATTCACAACTAGAGCGGTAATTATACTCAGTGATAATGTTAAACACAAATACATACAGTTTGCGTGTGGACATTATCATTAATAGCAACTAGTGCGGTAATTATATTCATGTCTAGCGGCAGATGCTTTTATCCAAAGCGATGTACAGTATTTAAATACTGTACTAAAAACCCAACGTACATGGCAAAATTTGTAAATGGTAAATATATTTTTGTAAATGTTTTACCATGGTAGGTATTATTGTATGTTTGTAAACAGGTCTTCTGTTGTGTGTTTGCTGGCAGCGTCCACCAGCAGCTACAGCACGTCTATTGCAGGGGATGACTGCAGCATCTCCAGCTCCTCCTCGGAGGCCAGTCACTCCGACACCAGTCTGGGCAGCCGTCTGACCCTCTGGCCCGAGCCGTCCAAAGGCCCTGCCACGCCCTCGCCACTGAACCCTGTGTTCCCTGGTGCTGTTCCGTCTCGCACCTCCACGCCCACCTCTAGGTGCATGCTGACACCGTCACTGAGTGCAGACGAGCAGCTGTATGCTGCTGTCATGGGCAGTGCGGGTGGAGCTCTCCTCCACCCTTCCTCCTCTTCCTCCTCCCTGAAGCTTGGCCGCGGACGTGGCCTGCGGGACACGGGGCGCCAGGGCTCCACGGACAGCGGCATCGCCACTACAGGGAGCCACTCGTCCTATTCTGGAAGCTTCTCTTCCTACACGGGCAGCCTGGACATGGCGGTGGCCGAGGCTGAGGTCAGTGAGTTTGGCTCTCTGCTCAAGCTGCCCCCCTCGTCGTTGTCCGCACCCAGCCTTCTGGGCCTCCTGGTGGCGTCTGGGGGCACGGCCAGCACTGCGGAGCTCACCTCCTCCTGCTCCTGCTCCGTCTCCACGGGGACCGTAGCCAGCCCCGGCACCCCTGCAAACAGCACCGAATACCTGATGCCCTCTGCGGTCCCAAATCAACAGCCTCCCCCTCCTCCTCTGCAGCCACCACCACCGCCACTGCTGCAGCTCCCTTGCTATGACACCCCGAGACGCCTCCTTCCCTCAGGAACGGACTCAGGGACCTTGAGTGGGTGTCAGGAGCAAGGGCCAGGACCCAGGGTCACTGAGGCTGAGACTCAGGCTGGCACCAGTCCGCAGGCCAATGAGGTGGGCAATACGTCCACAGAGACCTTAGCAGACCCCCATAAAGGCTTCCTAAACCCAAACCCTATGTGCCAATCATGCAGAGGAGCAAAGGTGGGTTAGTCATTCACACCTCACCTGACAACAAAAACACACCCTACTCACATACATACAGTATACATACATATAAACAAATACATTCATACATACATACACAATCATATACATGTGCCCACAGTCTTAGGAGAACATTTGGTATCCAAGCTTGTAAGACATGCAACACAAAACTAATGTAAAGTAAGACGAAGACTTCTATACATTCTACCCAGAACTTCATGCTAATAATCTGTAGGCTAGCAGCAAGCAGAAGCTTAATGTCCGATTGACTTTATGTCACCATACCGCTTGCTGTTAATCCCTCTTATGAGAGCCTGCCACGCGTGTCTATTTTCTTTTTGTGTCTAGGCTGTGGAGCTTTGTGCAATATTCAAGGTTTTCTGGGAAAAGTACACAAGAATTGAATTGAAATAAGTAGATAAATTGGCTCAGTATGAAAATGCTTTTAATCAGACATAATCAGACAAGAACATTGGGGTTTCTAGATGACGTTCTCTCAACCCTTTCCCTTCCCATCTACCTGATTAGTCTACTGAGTGATCGCTCCCTCTCCTTTCATTTGTGCCCATGCCTTTAGGCTTGTTGTTGTTCATTGCTGTCAGTGTTTCCACAGTTAGTTGTTGTTGCCTTTGCAGCCTGCATTAACAAACACACAATTTTATTTTCCCATTCAGTCCAGTCACTTATTTGACTCTGCCTACATCACACAAGAGCAGTGTTTATCAGCTAGGAAAAAGTACTACACACAGGTAAGTCTTATTTTGGCTAGCTATATTTAGCAATATGTAATTTCATTGACATAACAGTGGATTACTTGCAGGGACAAGGTTTATTATTTTAATTAAATTTGTAGCCTGCATTTACGACCTTATTGCACATTTTTTAAACTGCTTAAGTGAAGTTAAGTAAAAGCACAGGCCACAGCTATGAAAGCCCAGGTGAAAGCCAGCGCTTGTAGCTGTGTGCTTTAAAGATTTTGTTGACGTGCGTGTGAGGATACATTTTTAAGTAGAGGTTTAAACTCAACTCATGAGTATGCACTGAATCATGTTAAACGTAGGATTTATAGGGTATAATTAGAAAAGTGTTGTGCCCTACCCAGCTATTGAGGGCCTACTGCATGTTCGATCGAACCCAGGTTAAGAACCACTGGGCTAAAATATAGTATTAAATAGAGGAGAAAGGCCATCACTAAAAAAGTGCCTGCCATGTTGTGCCCATTCCAGGAAACAGGTTTGATGCACCTCGCTGGATTGCCTGTGTTGTCTTTCCCTGGTGAGTGTTTCAGGTTTGATTAAAGTTCTACTATTCCAACCCACAGATGAATGACTCACAGAACAAGTGTGTAGATGTAGTGGATGGTGAAGAATGGTCACTTAGATCCTTTGGCCATAAATAAGGTGTGGACCAGAATGAGAAACCATCATGCATTTGCCAAAGGGAAATGAGTTAGAACCCAGGGGTAAAGTGTGGCAGTGCTCTCTATGGTGTTTGCTGATTTTCTATCTCACCTCACCAGAAAGGCGTCCAAGTCAACTATCTGCTGTTTGTCCCTCTGCTGTGAGTGAGCATCTGAGTGAAACTGAAATAGCTCCAGCCACCCCTGAGGTAAGCACTGCACATTTTCCAATATGATAGCAGCCGTATAGTAGACAATATAAGTACATAAACAAACAAGTCCTTGAAACAATCTTGTAACCAACCAAACAAAACTAGCCATGTTATTACCCAAAATAAAAAGTGTATATTTTACACTGTTAGAAGACCTGCTAATATACTAGTGTATCTTATGGCCAAACTACTGACAAAGCTTCTTACAGTCTAATGAATAAAGACTTGTTCCTACTGTCACTTTAAGAAATTGATCTGGATACTCTGGGCCCTTGTGTATTAAATAAAAATAGGCCTGTTCCAGTGCTTCTGGTGTTTCTTTCCCATTGTAATCCCTAGGTTTCAAAGAGATTATTGCAATGACAGATACAAGATGAGCTGAGCTGAGGCCTGACTGAGTATAGTTTGTTCTCCCTTGGCAGTTTGAAGAAAGGGGCCGCTATGAGTTGATGGGCACCTATGCTCAGCTGCAGAGGACGTCTCGAGATGCAGAAGGTATATGCGAACACACATGCCTATCTCCTGCATCTCCGCGCCAGCAGTGGCCCAAGTGTTCTCTCCCCCTAGCATTGCACTTCTCCCTTTATCTCTCCATCACACCCTCATCTGCATTCCGCTCGCATTACCTTTCTCCCTGCTACAGAGATAACAGTAGTATCTCACGCCTCGTCTCATTCTTTCTCACACACTCTCTCTCTCTCTCTCTCTCTCATTCCCCCGTCCTCTCTCCCCTCCCCTCCTTCCTCACAGCCAGTGTGCTTGTGAAGCCTCCATTTTTCACGGCCCCTCCGAGGCTTCTTCGACAGGCGTCGGTGTGTGGTGGTAAGGACAACCTCTCAGTGCCAGAGAAATTGGACCCATAATTAGCATGTAGTCAGAGGAAGCCTGGAAGATGTGTTCCTATCAGGGCCCCATGGAGGCTACTAATTAGACAAAGTCTGAGGGAAATATCCTTGTTTCCCTTTCAAGCCTGTTAATGCCCAGTGTTTGTGCCCATCACCTCCACAGTGGAGCCGAAGGAGAACTACGAGCGGATGGCCTTTAGGGGTGACCTTCCATCTGAAGATAGTGGTGAGTTGTAAATTCACTCACCGCCTAGAATAACCTGAATGCTCAGCACCAGGAAGTCTTGTGTGTCTTTACCTACGTACTGTAACATTACGCTACTATAAAGACTTCACGTTCTGAATATTTAAAAAATTACTTTTAGACAAAAAATGAAGATCTTTATTTTTCACGTCATAAACGCACCTTCCGAGTGTGTGTTTTCCTCAACCTAGCGCTTCCCATTCAGTTAGTAAATTGGGTAAATGACGTTCATAGAAGGTAAAGGCCAAAACCTCTCGGTGTTGGAAGACCTAAATTGTCTTGAGTTGCACTTCCTGATTGATACAATAACATCTCCAGTCTTGTTAAACACAAACCTCCTGGCACAGCCACTGGAGTAGCCAGAATGCGTTTTAATCGCAAGATGGAAGCCAGTCCTCCACATCCACAGAGTTCAGAGGGCAGAGGAGGAGCCTTATGAGCTGTTGTCACTGGAATACAAAACAAGCCTGCTGACATTTGGAGAGTTTGGAATTAAGGGGGAACAAAACTATTTCACGCTCCTGGTGAGAGATATTTTCGCTCATAACCACAAATAAAGCACAAGCTTGTGTTCAAAGCATGCAAGTTCCATGACCAATATAAACATGGAGGATAGTTTAAACTTTAATTGTTTAATGATCCGATGCAAACGACTTATTTTTCACTTTCCATTTCACTTCTGAAATCAAATAATGAATGAATAAAATTAACAAAGGCTGAGGCTTCCTCTGACTATACACAAGCAATGTTTTTTATAATGAGTGTAATTTCTTGATAAAGGTTCTGTCTTAAAAAATAAAGGAAATCTTTTTTTGGTGACAACTGTATTGTAAAACTACTTACCACGCTTCACTGTGTTTTATTAAAGTAATCTGCTAAAAGGGCAATTTTAGTCTCTTCAGAATAATAACAAACAATAGTTATATAAATGATCAAGATTATAAATGTTGTGGATGTTTAATGTGCTGTGAAATTTAGTGGCTTCTGTGTTATCTTTACAAAAGGGACTGTAATCTCGCTGTTCTAGGTGCAGCATTGACATGTCCAGCGGAGAGCAGCAGGTTGCAGCTATCAGACAGGTTTGTTGGGGACGGTGTGAATTACGTGAACATCCCCATCAGCCCCACCTCCAAGAGGCAGCTCCACTACATGGAGCTGGACCTGCAGGACCTGCAAGAGCCGATGGCTGCTGTCAGAGGTAACACCTCCCCCCTCAGTACTGTCCCTCACCCTCCACTGCATTATTCCATTACTGCTATTTCATTTTTTGGGTCCATTTATAGGGTAACCTTTTTTTAACATTGTGCATCGTTACACAAGTGGCATGTAGTATATAGGCTGTTTCAAAGGTGAAAGAAAATCAATGCCATATTTTGTTCCCCAACTATTTCTGCCATGTTTAGATCATATTAAACAGATAATGAGAATCATTAATCACTACACTCTCTGTATATGTGAGCCAAAGCAGAGTGAACTAGATGGATGCTTCCTGAAACCATTTGCTGTTCAGTCTGTTCACTTGCATGTAACAGCTGCTGTTCTTGCCTTCTAACAGGAGGGGGCTCCACTAAATATGCCCAGATTGATATCACTGCCATGGAGACGGCACAGAGAGTGGGTGCACAGCATGCGCTCGGACGAGAGGGACGCCTTCAGGAGCTGGAGCACAGGAGGAGAGGGGCGCTGAACTAACACACACACACACACATGCATGCATACATACATGTATACACTTATATCCACATACACACATGTAGTCTATTAATGAGAGATAATTGAAAGTAGTTTTCCAAGGGAAAGTGGAAGCACTGAAAGGGATATTTTCAAATTAGCACCTGGCCTAGGCAAGCAGCGCTTTCACATTAAAGATGCCAGCCAGAGTGCAGAGGGGAGACGCGCAAGACCTTTCATGCCGGTGGGATCTATTCAATTAGCTTGTCTGAGCACTCCACGACTTAAACTGCCATTAAAACACAACCATTATGAAATACTTTTTTGAAATACTATTTTGTTCAATGATGCCTGTATTTGTGTCAAACAATACCATGGTTTAGTACTGTACATGTGTAGTATGTCTGTAGATGGATATAAAAGGCACCTTTTATACAATAAACATTATACTGTACTCTTGTATGCTGTTGCATGGACTGAAGTAACCCTCATTTATTCACTGTATGATATGTCAGGTATGCTTCAAAGTGTGTGCTTAAAACTGTATGTTTTAATGCCATAAATTCCAATGTTCATATTTCTTATTTATTGGATGGATTGTAATACTTGGATGAATGAGCAGACTTTATGTGAGGATGGAACATAAACAGCATGAATGCTTTTTAGGTGACCATTTCTAACTGGGAAATTTAACTGATACCAAGTTGTGTACAGTTAACTATAGAAGCTATATATATTTGCCTTGTATTCTTCCTTGTATTTTTATTGTACTTAAAAATACTTAGCTGTAACATTTTTGTCAGTGTTGTTTTTTTGTAAAGTCTATTGAATTAACTGCAAGCAGAAGATATTTGTGGATTACAAGAAAGGGATTAAATACGTAAATATATTGTTACGTATTGTAATTCATTACAGTTAACCACAAAGGTATTTTGTTTGTTAAATCATAGTCATACTCCTTGGAGGTTGTACAGTATCTGTGTCCAATGTGACTGTAATCATCTATTAGTGTTCTCCTTATTGTACATCCATTCCCACTTTTTAAAATTAGGTACAGTGACAACACCGATTGGTCTGTGTTGTAATATTTCGAAATCATTAGAACTGAAAGATGTAGACTGAACATTCATATACAGGGACTGCTTCCCATTTTTTGCCAAGACATCAAAATATATGGGCAAAGGTGGGTCAGGAAAAAGTGCTTCAATCAGCACTGCACAGACATGACAAGATTTCCATCAAGCACACAAGTCTGCTGATGCTGATCAAACAAGAGAGTATCTGTGGAAAGGCAATGTTGGGCAATACAAACACAAGAGTCTAGTGCAGAATCCACCATAAAGTCTCCAACTCGCCACCAAACATACAGGCATTATTCTGGCTGTATAGGAGGAATTAACCAGTAATACAGAAAAATAAGGATACATTTAGTCCAAATATGAGTGAGGTCATGCCATCATAATTTAATGTGGCATGGATATGAGTGAGGTCATGCCATCATAATTTAATGTGGCATGGATCAAAATGTCTTTTTCTGGCATGGAGGCAGCACACAGTATAAACGCAGTTATAATAGCTCATCATAGTTTATTAGTTAAAACGGCCCAAATATGAGTATGAGCACTGAGCATTTTTCCTCCATCAAAGTATTTGAACACACACACACACACACACACATTCACAACCCTTAACTCTTTCAGAACCTGGTTCCCAAATCAAAAATCACTAAAGGGAAAACTGCAGATATAAAAAATGTCACTGGTCTGGCATGAAAGTATATATACTCTTTTGATTGTGTGAGTATAGAGCACTTCACCCATGGTCTCCTGTCAGAGATTGGACTGGCAGCCCTTTGTTTACAAGCCCGAAGCTCTAACCAGCAGGCCATGGATGCCCCGCTTAAATAAAAGATCCAAAAGTGTGCTTTCAAACAAGTCAGGGTTATGACCAATATGATGCCCGGTTCTCACAGAAATCCTCCTAGCTTCTACTGAAAACAATTCAGTTCCGTTACCTTCTCTATGGTTTTTCACCCTGCCAAAGGATTTGTTGCACAAAGCTTGGGGAATTGAATAGCAAGCCAATATTCTAGTTGAAGACCAAGAGGGTTTGCTTAGAGTCTCTAGAGGAAGGGGTGAGAAAGGGAGGTGGTTGATGTCTTTCTTTCAAAAGAACTATTTCAAGCTGTGCTCCAAACCCACTGGACTGGTATTTATTGAGATCATCACAGTGCACATTATTCAAGAAAAAGTATGTAGACAATAAAGACAAAAACATCAAATTCCTTGCTTCTGATTGACCTTCAAAAGTGCAAAATATGGAATGGCCAACACGGAAAAGTACCATACAAAATTCATACAATTTTTTATGCCCTTCACATATCTACTCAATATTAATGAGCTTGTATATATGAACCGCTTCTGCATTTTAAAAAAGATGTTCTGGAAGACCTAGAAAAGGCACAGGCGCGTTCTCATGATATTACTAGCAACAGTAGCATAATGACAGCCGATGACTAAAAATAACACAGAATCTTCACTTCAGGAATGGCAATTTTTTTTTCATGATATAACTAGCAGCAGTAGCGTAATGCTAGACCAATGACTAAAAATAACACAGAATCTTTTGTCTATAAGAAAGGTGATTTTTTTACATGATGGACTATGTACACTCAAAGGTAAAAATAATTACACAGATGGCGAGAAAAGGGCTTCTTCTGTTGCCATGGACACAGAATACAAAAGAGCTCAGAGTTCATTGTGGGGGAGCCCGTCACGGGAAATCTTATTGGTCAAGTCCTGCATGTGTTTCTTCATCTAGGGAGAAAGAAAAAAAAAAACTCACTTTTTTCAAATTTATTCTCAAGAGATTCTTGCAGGTTTCAGTTAGTTAAATTTAAGACCTTTTAAAGACCTTTTTAGACCATTATGTTAGAAAATTAAGACCAACACAACACATTGATCGAAACATTCATATGATCCCAGATATTCTCAAAACATATCATTTTTATTGATGAACAAGCTGGCGTTAATCAGCTTTGGCATGGGACTCCAGTGCCTTTACGCCCAATGTCGCTAACTGTAGATTCTTCTTGCATTTTTTGCAGCGAGCTTCATGTTTATTGCCGGGGACAGCTTGTAACCAGCTGCAAAACTCGCTGTTATCAAGCCAGGTCTCGTTAAATATACACTTGCCCATGTTCTTATCAACCGTCTCTGAAAACTCCGCTGTCGACGAACAGCATCTGCATCCAACTCCATGTGCAACGTCACTTACTCTACACCTGATTGAATAATGAGCTCTTGCCCGCGATTTTAGACAAACGTCACCTTTTTTTTTTTTTATTTGTTAGTTTCAGCGTTTTGCTATTTTTTTTCAGCGAATAATGCTTAAATGAACGGAGGAAATAATTTTAAGTTTTGAGTTGGGTCAATTAAATTTAAGACCTAGACTTGCGTTTCTTAGACTTTTTAAGGCCTTAAATTTCTCTTTTTGAATTTTAGACTTAAGACTTTTTAAGACCCTGCGGGAAGCCTGTGTAGAGGACCTTGAAACAACCTCATCCAATAACTTTTAACTCTCATTACACTGCACTGCATCAAAGAAAAATCAAATTTCTCTGAAAATCTCAAATCTACAGCACTACCAATTGCTGTCCACCTGATTATCGTCCATCCCCACAGAAAGTACAAAATTGGCATCACATACCAAGAAATATATTCAATAGAAGACATAAAATTGCATTTTTTTCTGAGCCTTACCTGTGTGCGCGCGTATGTATGTGTATGCGGTGGTAGTGGTGGAAATGGTGAATGTGGGGGTGGGGGGTGGGGTGTGCTGGACAAGCAGAGGTGAGATGACGCGTCACCTGATCATGACCCGTACAGGTAAGTGCGACCCACCTTGTAGCCCATCTCCCTGGTCTTCTCAGCGAGGGAGTTGTACTTCTCCTTGTTGCGCATGATGTGCTCCTTGTCCCCCAGCGCCTCTACATGTTGGAGCTTCTGGTGGGAGAGCTCCAACTGCTCCTGGTAGTGCTGGTGCTTCTCCACCTTGGTCTCAAAGTGGCGCAGCTCCTCCTGGGGAGGAAAAGAAGTGAAAAGATACCAGCAGAGAGGAAGAGGAAGAGGAAGAAGAGAATAAACAAGAAGAAAAAGAAGAGGTAGAAGAAAAAAAAAGAAGAATGGAAAAGGACCATGTTTTCATTAGAAAAAAACCCTGGAGACTTTGAAGCCTAATTCAGTTCAAAGAAGTAAAAAGACTTCCAAGAATGTAGAAGCTGTAAACTGCCTTGAGTCAGTTCGACTGAAACTGAATCAAGGTAAAATTTTCCACTTCCTGTTATCAGTCACTGTTCAGCAGGTAGGCTTATTCCCAAAAGCACATACACTCACCCACACAGACTGAATGACACACACACACACACACCACACACACAAATCAAAATCAGGTGCGCTCCGTTCCAAGTCCTGTTGCTTGGCAACAGCAGCTAACAGCTACCATTATTGGGTAGACAAAAGCACAGGGGCCAAAGTCTAAATCCTGTAAGGTTTAAAAGAAAATTACAAAAAGTTACAGAGAGGATTCTGCATGTGTTAGTAAGTTTTAATGAGGCTATAAAACGCACCTTCAGAGAGTCCAACTCATCTTCGCTGAGATTGGATCTCCTAGCCATCTCCCACAGCTCAATCACTCTGGGCTCCCGGAACTCTGAGAACATAAGAACACCGCCAAGGCTCGCCATTAGGGGGGTAGAACAGCACAGAGCACCAATCATATTCTTTTGACCTTGTAGTCAAGGTCAAGGATATCTGTGCAGACAGGCACTATGTCAATGCATCATAAAACATTTTTTTTTAACAGGCATTGCGCCAACTGTGGGCGTATCTCACCGCTGTCATCATTGTAGCCTTCGTGACTGATCTTGCGCAATCGCTCGAAACCTTGGTTCAGCTCCCTCATTTTCTGCTTGAGATCAGTGTGTTTCTGGTGCACGACATGGTCATTCACAGGTCCATCAAGAGGTGAGATCACATTCTTATGGATTTCTGGAGACACACAAGAGAGAGTCAGAAAGAGGAAATCATCTACAACAATCTCTGCTCGCTGTGTTCATGGGAAATATAGCATTCATATTGTACTTTCATTAATGCAAGTAACTGAAAAGTAACTGAAGTAATTGAAAAGTAACTGAATCCTTTGTTGGAGTTTTTGGAGGAACGTGATTTCGATTTCCCTTTTATTTATCCCTGGTGTCATGCCAAATCTGCCATATATGGCAAGAATTCTAATTTATCAGGACCAACAAGTAGTAACCCAAGGGACCTGCTGGTGTCTGAGCATTATTGACCATACTGGATGAGTGTGACAGATGACACTTCCCCTGAGGAAATGAGGCATCTCTAAGAAAGATCATGGACAGGAGGGTCACATGCCAACCTTTTACACATTACCGCAACTGTCTCACTTGTTCATCAACTCAACACAACACAACATAGAATATGGGATTTATGATAAGCTAAAAATTCTAGTAGGTCTGTCATTTCGTAGCAAGCATACATTGAAAAACACTTGTATGCATTTCTTAAAATACGCTGCTGAACATTAGGCCTACCTTCAGTCCTGGTGACAGTATCCATCAAGATGTTATACTCATGAATCTTGTCTTTGTGATGCTGGAACTCCCGGCGCAAGCTTTGAAGCTCATCATCAGAGAACTTTCCAGATGATTTTGCCTAGGTGATGAGAAACAATATAGTATAACAGCAGGAGTAATTAAATGTATTTAAATGTGTTCATTAAACTTAATATATGAACTCATGAATTATGAAGTTAAACTGGAAGTATTAAAGAGAAATTACTTTGTTCCATAGCTTGTCCAGCCTTGGGTCCTCAAATATATCACCCTCCCTAATGTCATGGTCCTTCAAGTTGTTGTTCTCCATTGCCCTTGTGTCTTTCTTACCATCCATGCCATACTTGGCAAGGATTACTGTAGTGTAGCAAATAAGAGGTGAGCAAAAGGGAAATAAATCATGAAGTAGTTCTTGTAACACTGTTTGCATGTTTCTAGTCTTTGGAGGCAAAACGTCTCATGTATGACTGAATGAAATGTAAAGGTGATTGATTAATTTACCATTAAAATTTCGCCTAATTTTTGCCTCTCGCTCTCCATTCTCGTCCAATCCTTCAGCTTTGAGTTTTTTCCACTGGAGTTCATCTTTCTCCTGGATCTTCAAATCACTGTGAAGCTCAGCCTGTCGCACAGGCGCCATTTGCATCTGCAGAATGTTGAAGAACTATTTTACATACATGTATTTTACATAACATTAAAGTGCATTAACGTTATGCCTAACTTGAATAGAAGTGAAGCGAATACCATACTCCATACATTCACAGTGAATATGCAAACTCTCTCACGTATCCAACGTTATCATGTAACATTAGTGTAGTCCAGGTTACTTCACAATTCCGTAGTTAATAGTAATTTCGTGGCTTACCCGTACAGCTTTCTCCCAGACTTGATTTAGTTTAGCAATTCGGAATTCTACCGAATTCTTTCCATCAACAGACGCCTTCTGTTCATTCATCTCGCGTGAATATTTACCTCCAAGCGCCCCAACACAAATACACAAAAATACCCCCAGATACATCATCTTTGTATCAATAAGAAGGCTACAAAGTGCAAGTTGTAGCCTAAAGCTAAAAATCTTTAAAATCTCTTCTATTCCCTACGATGTGAATGTAACGGCACCAGGAAGCTGGTGGAGGACAAAATATCACGTGCCGTGCAATCGTTTAAACTGCATCATGGGAATTGCTGTTTATATAGGGGATAACTCATTTGCCATTTGCCATTGTGGGCTACATTGTAGAACTACAAGTTCCATTATTCTGCCTATACAGTGATAGAGTCAAGAATCGTTTGTAACAGCTTCCAGTCTCTGAGCGTTCAGTTTACCATTTGATGTCAAAGAATGTCAGAGTCAAAGATTCTAGAGCGCTATGCTTTAGAATCTTTGGTCAGAATGTCAATGAGCAAGGAGTGATAAATGCCCATTGTTAGACCAAAGGATCTAGAATGCGTAGTGTAGCGCTCTCGAATCTTTGCTCAAAGGTTGTCAAAATAAGTTATTTTTAGATTCTAAACATTACCAGCATATTACTACATTACATGTAACCTACCATTCTGTATAAGACTGAGAAACAATACAAACAGTATGACTACTGACTTAGAATCAATTAGGCATAGTCCATTAGATAATGTTGAAAACATTGGAGAACCATCCTATTTGGATAACAACCAACGGCCATTTGTTTCATATCAAGTTGGCGGGCGATCCCTCCGCAAAACTATACAGAGAGACAAGCATTTTGCAGCAGAGAAAAAAGTCAAGTCATCAACAAAACGATGGGTCAGTTGAATATTACCTAATGTCATAGCCTTTCTGTGCAGTTTAAAATTATTTTAATCCATTTAAATCCAGCATTTTGCTTACTTATTGTGTAGCACATGAAGTTTAGCCTAGTTTACCACTTAATCTTTCAAAGATTAAGTAGCCTTGGTCTACTAAAGTGATGTGTAAGCATTTTAAAATTAGCCCTTTAGGGCAACAGACCTAGAAGTAGGCTAAATCATTAGTCTGTCCTTTCGAACTCAAATTAAACTTAGTTAGCCTATTCCTAAGTAAAGGTAGCCAGTGGGAAGGGTAGCGGGCTCCCTTTGATTTTGATATTCCTACCTCTGCTAAATTATTTTCATCTCAGGTGAGGATAATATTTAAGCTATCCCTCATTTATTTTATGTAATAGTAGCCTAAGTGGTGATGAACAGTTAGAGCAGATACACTATGCAAGGTAAACCTGGCTTTGTAAAAGAAAGAGAAAAAGAAAAGAACAAGTAAAAGAAAGCAAAAATGATTGTATTATTTTAAAACCCCTAAAAACTGTGTATGTGGAAAATGTTTTATTGTCTTATGGACAAAAACGTCATGCAAAGGAACGTGAAGAGCATTCACTCTCTGAATAATGATGACCAATAGTGTTAGCCACAAGTGGGCCTATTTGGCCTAATTTTTTTTAAATAAAAATAATATCCTTTTACTTGGCATGCACAATAAACTGGAAAGGGAAAAAAATAGGTCTATAGCCTACTCAAAATAATCCGACTCAAGGAACTGATCAAGTATGTAAATCACTTGAATGACAGGGAACTTTAGGCTACATATCAGAATTAGGCTATACAGTATATCAAACAAGGTTATAGTTACCTGTCGTTGTGTTGGTGTGGAATGCATGAACATCAGGTTTTAAAAATATATTTAAAAAAAATAAAATAAAATTTTGCCATATTTTTTGTAGATTTTTGCATACAAGTAGTGTTAGGTTAATTATGTCTGTGACAGTGAGTCTAAACTCAGATGGCAGAGTCAGTATGGAGCCAGGCCATGATGTGTTAAGGAAAACAAAATCCATCTCTATCAGCTTCTCTATCACAGAGAATTAATCTGATGGCACTGCCACTGACCTCAAATCAGACTCCATTAGGATCAATCCGGCATGCGGCAGGTGTTTTTACTGCTTCTGGCATCTTCATGGCCTGTAACAGGCTAAATAAATGTATTCAATCTGGAAACACAGAATCGTTAAGGACACATAGATCACACTAAAGATCTCTTCACTGACTTGATTTCTTATTTGGCCACTTGAAATGACTCGGGGTAAAGATTTAGAGTGCCAGCCTAAATTCAGTCTTACTCTTAAAACAAAACAAAACAATCCAGATGTCATATAAGAACTTTCTGATTTTGAAGAAATGTCTTGGCAAAAGCATTAATTGTTATGACCAAAACATCAGCATATCAGTCTTTGTTACTTCTTTGAACTGAATTATAAGCTTTAAAGTCTTCAGGAAGAAAACATTGTCTTTTTTCATTCTCCTCTCCCTCCCCCTCTCATGTTCTCTCTCTCTCTCTCTCTCTCTCTCTCAGTCAGTGAAACCGTTTCAGCTAACACAAAGAAGGCAAAGACAAAAATCAAGGGTCATCAGCAGCAAGCCTGTAAACTCAGACAGACTGAAAAACAAAGTCAATGTGTGGACAGGAGAAGGGAAACTGTGCCAGTCAGGCAGACACCTCCTGGCCGCCGAAGGGGAGTTCCTTGAGGACATGCTTTCAGACCAACCTTGCTTCCAGAGCAATTCCCAGGCCAAGCCCATGGAATATTGGTATAAGGCGGCCGCCACATTACCCGTTTATCGCGGACCCTGGAAACCAGTTGTGGAGACTGGTCTCACAGTCTCCACAACAGACTTTGAGTTTTACAGTTGAATTGTGAGAGTATTTGTGAGAAAACTTACAAATGCCCTTTAATGAGCTCTATTTTAAAGTAAAATCGAGATGTTTGTATGATGTTAAATGTGTTGTTTGTATTTTTAAAATTGTGTGTTTGAAAATCTATAACTGAAATTTGGGAGAATCATTTAAATCCTAAAACAGCTTTAGATGTAGCACCTCGATAGGCACTTAAATTTTGCTCTTCCTCCTCATGCCACCTTTACTACTTTGGAACTCTACCGTACGCCACCAGTAGAGGCCACTAGAGATCCCCAGGGAAGAAAGGAGTGAAGAGAGGTGTTAGAAGCTCGGTAGAGGTGTTGGGGGTGGCGGTGGTGGGAAGAGGGAAAGACGCAAAGAGAAAAGCAAACGAGGAGACAGACGAATGTGGTGCCAGTGCAAGGCTACTGACCTTACTGTCCGTGAGCAATAAAGTCGGTTCCAGCTGTCTGAGGGACCAGACTCTCTCCCACTCACCCCTCAGAACTCTGGCACTGGATAATGGCCACCTGCTCTGGCCTCAGGATACTTACATCATACATAAGTCAGGATTTATGGCCACCCCTGTCCAAGGCACTCAGTATCATGACTCTCCTGCTACCATAACAGGGCACTCAGTACTGTTCTCGTTGTATACATTACTGTAGGTCTGTAGAGGGTTTGGTAAACATAAGTGAGCCCCATCTCATTGGTTGTCAGTCCTATGTAAGGGTGTCCTAGGTCCTATGCAACTAGTGAATATGGTGATGTCACACTATAAGAGAAATCCATGGACAGATTTAGGTGGGACCGAGCATACTGAAATGAGCTCATCATCTGTCCTTAAATCCACCTTTCTCCCCTGCATGTGAACTTTGTGAAGCAGTTAAGCACTTTTGTTGCTTTGTTCTCCAGAAAGGAGTCACAGTGTGGGAAATACACCACCTAGTTTGGCTCACCCTTCCACCTTGCCCAATCAAGAGAGCGGGGTATTGACCAACAGTTGTCCAACAAGCTGCAGAGCTGCACAAAGGTGTATGCAATTAGTAATGCCACATTTGAGGTGGCAATAGTCAATGCACAGATGCAAATATATGCATGCTGTGGAGTTCCATTTTCTGCTTATACTACTGGTCCAGTGTCTGCACTGTGTAGTTCAACTGTCTGCACTATGTAGTTTACATGTGTAATTTTTATAGCGAACGCAGTCTTCTTTACGTCACACATTGACTCATAAATTACTGGGACAATTGTTGCTACTCATTTTAAATGGATGGTTGCTATGGTAAATAGGGCCTAGTTCCATCTGTGGTTGTCAAGTATCAAAGATTTCTATCCTGTGTTGGCTTTTGCATAATCACCATTTCCCATAGCCTACTCCTCAATGCAGTGTAATAGATTTAAAATTAATCTTGGTGGCAAGCAGGGTTCGAAATTAACACCCGTCAAATGCGGGTTAAAAAATATTTTGCGGTTGTTATGCGGTCATGTTTTGTCAGATTTGCCGTGCGTACACAATAGAAAAAAAATTAAACAGTTTTGTGATGGGGACAAGTTTATAACTGTAGCCTATACTGTAGTTTGTTGTGTGAATTGCACTTTCTGTGCGTTTTTCATGCACTGTTAATAAAATAATTACATTTTCATTAATTGGCATTCATATTTCGGCTAATGGAAATCCCAATTGGCTGGTAACAGAAAGTTATCAACAAAGTTAATTTTGAACCCTGGTGGCAAGTTATATTGTTGTGCTGCAACAATGTCTGTCAGGCAAATGTGGCAGTTCATTTAAATTTCACAGCAACTTGGGCGAAATTGAAATTTTGAGTAGTCTATTTTGGTCAGTATAGACTCTAGCCATTGTTAAATACCTGATATACCTTGGCCTCTGGTGGCTAATGGCTTACATTTAATGTGTCTGAAGCAAATTCACATTGTACACATTTCAGTGGTATGAGAGCCCAATTTCTGTCTCATGTCAGAGAAAAAAAAAATCTGTCAACAAAATAAGATGTGTTGCATGCTAGAGAGCACAGGGCGGTTTTCATTCCGTTTCCTCTTTGAGGTCTTTAGTGACCTTTATATTGTGGTCTCTCTCTCGTCCTGCCTTGCTCTGATGTGATGCTCCTTACTCTGTGTGATTCGATAAAAGGAGCTAATTCTCAGACAAAGGCCAGGTGCTTGGCTGCACAGGCCCTTGAGGCGTTACTTATAAGGAAGAGTTACCGCACAATCTTGTTTTGCTTTTAGTGCTGCACTCTGTTCTGTCAATGAAAGACCCTTGAAAAGTGATAACTTTGCTTGTTATTCTCGTTCTCACAAAACACCTTGATCCTCTTGGTTAGTGCAAATAACGAAGTGGCCATTAGAAAAAGAGAGTGGAGCCGTTGAAAGATGCAGGGTGGAAATAAACTGTTATCAGCACATTTCCAGTAGCAGGCTTAACCTTGTAAAGCACTTATCCACTTAAAGGCCCACTATGCAACATTTTTCATTTAATTAATCCATTTCATACTGTTTAGGATGCTAAAATTAGTCATTACACGGCGAACGAACGGTGTAGAATGCGCCACCGTGGCCAATAGCAGTAGATACAGCACTTGCAATGTTCAGCAGCGCGGACCGCTTCCAATAGAATGCAGTGCAATACAATGCAATACAGCGGGCTTTAGAGGGAGCTCGTGAGAGAGAAAAACAGAATGTTGCTTAGTGCCGGTTTAACACTATGCATGCAACTACAAAATATCACATGAGCCTATTTAATTCTTTCTGTAACCTCTTGCTACAGGTTGGATGGATAAAGCAACTGACTGAGCTGTTTAAATTGAGTTTCTGGTTTAAAACATATGGACTAGCCACAACAAAACCTTCCAAGAATTTCCTAGAGCCGTATTGCCATTTCTAGATGCTAATATGGTGTTTGGTGGCAATATAGTCAATATTGTTATTCAGTTGAGCCTTTTGTTCTGTGGTCGTTTCCTAACCTTCAGGCAGGAAAAATACTTGTTTCTCGTCCCAAAATGAATCATTTGTTGCCTCTCTCAGCCAGTAATACAAGCTAGCTAGACAGAAACAGAAAACATTTGAACACCAGTTTAAAGATTCCCTTATTCATTATTTTCCCACTATTTATTAGTGGCCTGCCAACGAATAGGTGGAATGTGTGCTAGACAGATAAGCAGGAAGTCAGGAAGAGTTTTTGTCTTTTAAATGTATTTAGGCTCTCCACTGTCTGAGATGTCTTCACCAGTAAACCTGTGTCCAGATAACTGTAAATAAAGGTTGATATGGCTGTTTAACGGTGTATTGATGTAATTGATGAAGAGTTGTGGTGGTCCTATCTGGGGCTGACAGACAGACTCATCCATCGATGCACTAAAGTCATTAAAGAGGAATCTAACATGCACCCCTCCAACCAACACATCAACCCTCAGCAAAGGCTCGATTTTGGCCTACATCCAATCCTTTGCGCATTACTTGGCTGCCTTAAGATGTATTGGTCAACACATTATATCTGAACATTTCTCCCTCAATAATTGGATGTTTGAAGAGAGACGCTGATGTTGCTTGCTAAAGTTATTCAAGGCAGTGTCCTGGTGGTGGGCATGTAGGCCTAAGACCTCATACTCATATAAGAACATTCCTCATTATTTTGGTGTATGAAGTCCTGTACATTATCGGGTTTCTATTTAGGTTGCCATTGTCTCTATGAAAATGATTCCATCCTTGTGTGAGTGTTTGTGTGTGTGTGTATGTGTACTGAATGAATCACATCACAGACAAGAAAAAGATTATTGATGTATTTTTAGATCTAAATATTCTACTACAGCTTTTATGCTTCAGAAAATGCATCTAGAAAATGGAAAGTAATAATGTATCTCATGCAAGAAAGCACCAACACTGGCGGATACTACCTCATAACACATTGCTGTCTTGTGGACTGTTGGTTAATTTGCCATTATTTGATGGCAATTGTTGTTGGTCATAAAAAAAACTCACACTCATCCTGCTATGCGTTTGGGCAATCACAGCTCTAAACGGTTGCAAATGTCAGCCTTGAGCAAAAAAAAAAAAAAAACCCACTGCTAAGGCACCTAGCATTTTGTCTCCGGGAGTTTTCGGTGGGGTTCCACTCTGGCAAACAAATGCACTTAGACAAATTGGGTGCTGGTTTTGAATATATGAATAGAAATCATGGCTGAACCTTCAGTGAAGGGCATCTTAAGGCATAATTATATGTTTTTAATGACTGTCTTTAGAATGTGTGTGTGTGTGTATGGGGGGGAGGGTGTGTGTGTGTGATGGTATTCACCCCACCATAGAGTCTGACTTGGACAATGCACTAATGGATGGAAAGAAAGGTTGCTTGTGTTGAGAGTGGTTTGTGGTGTGTGTGTATGTTTGTGTCTGTGTGTGAGAGAGAGAGAGAGAAAGAGAGGGAAAGTGTGTATGTGTGTGTGTGTTCTGCGGAAGAGGCTTTCCACTGCTGAAACGGAGGCTTCTAGAATAAATTCTGCCAGAATAAAGCATTTTATTTAGCACTGTGCAGTGACACTTCGAGTAAGAGCTGAGGACAAATCCTACAAATGTGAACTTTGGCCAAGTAGCCACCTGTTGCATGCTGAGCCATTTTCACAAACTGAAACTCAAAGTCTGGATGGCCATAAGGGATGTCTGCAGGAAGGCTTAGAGGTGAAACACGCATGGAAGCTCAGTCCAACCACGATTTCTCCTTTTATCTCAGACACTCCAGACTGACATAGTCTTGAAAAACCCATTACCATGACAATATCTGGATGTTCATAATAGATCATTAGATAATTACATGTATATGTAGGCAATTAAAATAGGTATCTTTGTTGGTCTTAATACTTATTGTATACTTACTGGTATACAGTCTTGTGTAGAATGTTCTAAACTCTAGCTATGAAGGAGACTAGCCTGGGCATTATGAATCAGTTACTAGGTTTTTTTTTGCCAAGGAATTGCTGGAAATAATTACATCCCAAAAGGTCTTAATTATCTAAAAATACCTCCAGTCTCTAGTGTTAGATACAGTAAGCCTGACCCTGGCAGGCAGCTTGGGCTTGGGTAGAGGACAATCTTTTTCCCTGATGAGAAGAAGGGTCATGAAGCTTGAAGGAGGGCAAGTCATTCATGTTTTATTCACGAGAGCCTCCCAGTCTAGAGCAGCTCAGTGCTATATGCAGCTAAATGAGTAGGAAAGCATAACAGAGGGAAGGAAGAGGTACTGGGGAATGAAAATAGTGTGCTCAAAGAATGTGACGTGTGAGCCGCATCCCAAGATGCATTGTGATGCTGTTCTAGCAATGGGAACAAGTACCCTCTCCCTCCCCTCGTCCTAATGGTGGGGATTTTTAGCAGGAGAAGCAGGTGTGACATAATGAGAGCCCACTAGAGAATTGGCCAAAAACAAAGCAAAAGCAAAACAGAAAAGACTGTTTCGGTGGCACCCATGTAATGCTCTTAATCATAGCCTCTCCAGTCCTGATAGCAACAAAATGGCACGGTAATTGTAGCAGGCCAGTGTAATAGAGCATGCCACTGCATCATTACCTGAGCGCACCTTACAGAGGCCAGTGCTCGTGGCACCATTTCCTGTGTTTACTGGCTCAGCTGCAAGCTCCTTAGCTGGTATGGCTGTGTGTGTGTTGGCCTTTCATTTTGATGCGCTGACATTAACATAGAGTTTGTGTCTGATCCAGTCACACAACAAATAGCAGATCCCTAGCAAACACTAACAGAAAGGGCCACAAAAGTCACCTTAAGTTTAATTTCATTATGCCCCTGACAGTTTACGTTATTTATCAAGCTTGCTATTTGAGTTAACAGCACAAGTTGATCAGCTCAAGTTGACCTGAAACCACTTTTACTCAAGTCAGCATGAGTTAAAGGCTGTATGCTCGTGTTGTGATAGGACAGTTGTGATAGGATCACCTGTCAAGTAACACTTAGGCAATGTTTTTAAAAATTAAACTTTACAACAAGATTTTTACTGTGCACAGTGTATAGAATCATAATTTAATAATAATAATTTGAAAACAAATTATTTTGTAATCATGTAAAATAGTTTCTACCTTTATTTAATTCAATTATTTTTGTTCACGTCTTAGTTTTTTTGTTTGACGTCATTTTTTTGGCTTAAATTCCTGCAGTTTTGGAACCTTCACATATGGGTGGTGCATTCCCAATGGCTAACCTGTGTTTGAATGCCAGTTAAGCTCAGTGGCTGCTCTGGAAGCTAACGTTTCTTCCTAGTCAGATTGAAGTATGAAAGAGGAAGATTCAGCGCACACTAGCTAAGTTGACAGCAACAGTATGAAAAATGTAGCTGAAATCTGTGGTTTTGCTGCCTAAGCAGGTAGACCTACATCTTGAAAGGAAGCAGGTAGCCATACATCTCAAATCAAATGGGGCCTCAGTAGTTGTCCTCCCAAGTTTGGCCACACTAATCACACAAACACAATGTGTTTCATAAAAAAAGCAGTTCTATAAATGCCACTCAAATCTGCTCTCACCAGAGAAATTTTAATGGGGATTCTGCTCTCACCAGAAAACTTTTAATAGGAGAACTTCCACTCTCAGAACACATCCGGTGTGGTACTGCACTCAGGGCTGCTTGCGGGTCCAGAATGAATGGGGACCTATGGAGCTGCCCCCACAAATGCCTACATTTCTCTGGATACAATGCTAAAAATGTTATAGTCTGTTAAAACAGAAAAGAGAATCTGCACAAACGGGAAATAGTCTGTATTTACAAACATGCTTGATTATTTACACAACATGCTACACAGGTGTCCTTCATTGACCAATCGGCTGTCATTAGCTGGATACTAGCAGAGCCCTGCCATAACTGCCCAACCTGTAAGATCAAAATTATATGATTATTTCACTTTGATGTGCAATCTCTGATATACAATATCTCAGAAACCATAATATTGTTTGGATTTTGTTGACAATGTGTAAGAGAACAATGTAATTAAGCTGTCCACAGAACTCCATTAATTTTGGATTTGCCTGTGATCGCCTCCTAGGTGAACTGCAACCAAATTTCTCTCTGAATAAATGGGCTCTGGCTCTCACTTTGTACTTCTGCAGCATCTGGAGAAACCGCTGAGTTTAGTTGTCATTCAGACACAAGATTGCCAATGGGAATGCACAATCAGAAATCCCAGAACATTTTTGATTTTTTTGATGTTTTCAAAGTATTTATAAGTCTTTGGCACAAAATTGATTCCATACACAGTGTATATGTAGTTAGGATTGTGCTCCCATCTTAGTTCTGACTAACACACTGTATATGGCCGCTATGGCAACCCTTCCCTGGCCTTGACCCGTCAATTACAGCTGCCGCACAGCAGTGTGTCTTATGCAACCCGGAACAGAGACAGTAGCCAAGGGCTGGCACTGGCACGTTTAATTGGGGAGAAAAGAGCTGCTTCGACTGATGCCTTTCCAAATAAAGTAGTCATCAAAAGTGCATGGCAGTCTGAGTTATCTGCATTTCTGTTCAGTTCCTTAGAGAACTGTTTCTCTCATCTTTCCTGTCATTGACTTCTAGGGTACAAATTTAACCTTAGTGAACCCAGACAATTCTGTCAGGGCATCTACAGTACACACAAATACATCCAAATTAATTTCCAAAAGGATTAAACATTCCCGAAACCAATAATTTACCAGGCACCAAGGGCAGATATGTGTCAAAATAAAACCTCACATTCTGCTCTGATATATGGTTTCAAATTGTGTTTGTGGGCCAATTATGTACTGTGAAAGTACATTCAGAGAGAGGCCTCTAAACTCATAATGTATTTTGAAATGTACTGGAATTCTCGTCCTCCTTTCGAGTCTGGAGGGCAATAATAGGGGATGTCTGCAGGAAGACTCAGAGGTGAAACATGTACAGAAGCTCAATCAGACCAAAGGTCCTCCCTTTCCCCCCATAATCCCTCAAGCACATTGTCATTTAAAGACAGTTGATCAATTCCGTGACTGGTTTCCAGGCTAATTTAGTCATCAAAGAACAACATATTTAATATGTGGTGGTGACCTATTAGAAGTCATTTCTAGTCATCGGCCCACACACACACACACCCGCCACACACAACCATGGCACAATCATTGTACAAAGCTGGTTTTAATCAGGCCTAACAGCATCATTGTAGTGCATGGGTTTCAAACCTTTGATGTCTTGTGATGTGCTGATTTCTTGCCATCTGAGATACAGCTCTTAAGTGATTTCTTACTGCAGTAAACAAAACTTTATCAGCTGCAGCCTCTCTGTGCCTGAGGGAAAAGAAGTCTAAAACTGGAAATTGGTACTAGGACACACACACACACACACACAAACACAAACACACACACACACATATACACAGAGCATACGAATGCATGTACGCACACACACACACACAAGCACATACACAGCACCTCATGCTAGATCTTTTGCACTCTACAGGGCTATGGATCCCTCCCTGGGGTCCTGTGGAAAAAAGGGGAAATTTATTCAATTGTCCAGTCGTGTCCTCTGGGACCAGGGAGGAATCAAATGGCGGCATTGTGCAGCAGTAATCAATAAGAGCAATAACAAGCGAGTCCCTACGCAGCCGACAGCTCAATTGCCAGACCTTACAAACAAGCCTAAGGGTTGGAGAGAATAAGCAGGTGTGGGTGAAAAGAAAGACTGTTTCAGTAGATTGTTGAAGGAAGAGCACGTTGTCTCACTCTCACACATTTAATCTGTTACCAGCCATCACGCTGTCCAAATATCCTCCACGTGCCACTCCAATATTCATCTCACCCCACCGACTCCCACACTCCACTCCCAGTGGTTTTCTGTTGAAGACACACGGTGACTATTAGCTTCGAACCATGTCTGTAGATTGGTCTGTGTCTAATGTAATGACCCTGGGTGTGTCAGTATAGCGTCAGATGGAGATGTTATTTGGAGACACAGCCTGTCCCTCTGCGAGTCTCAAGTCTATTATAGGGATTCGCAGGCTGTCTTGTCTCAGGTCCGACACATCTGATTTATGTGCAGAGCACATGGTCCCTTCAGGGACAGCTATAAGGGATGGCATGCCAGTCCAGCGGTGTACTGTTTGCAGATATTTCAGCTTTAAGTCAGCCATGCATAAACATGAGAAGGCTCACTGTGTGGCTGGAGCCTGCTGATATAACGCCTTCTGATATTATCACCGTCACTCAGACAGGGAATACAAAGGCAAAGCATGCACAACCTTGATGGAGCTTAAAGGAGTGAAATGAGAGTTTGGGGGGGGGGGGGGGGTTTGGGGGGTGTTCTTGTCTGCAGATATGACCAGCAGGCACGTGCAGAGAGGGGGTGTTTTGGCCCATGACCCTTTGCTTCCTCATAGATACAGGCGGCGACAAGTAGTGGTCAATTTAACATGCAGCTGAATAAGAGAGCACTGCATGTTAAATTGACATGCAATGACAATACAATGACAATAATAGTTCACTACATAAAACTGTATAAAACGTATGAGATGATTCGTCTAATGATAACCTGTCTACTCGCTTGGTTTTACACTATCAGCTTTCTATTGTTTGTTAATTTCATGAAAACCGGTATCTCACACCAGAAGTTCCCAAGAAGGCTGCAGGGAGAGTCATTTAACCATCAGATTAGCCTAAAAGCAGCATGAGGTCCTGCCTGCTGTGCCTTTAAATGCTATTACATAGGATCTTTATGTCACCTTATGAAAGTGTAATAGGTAGCTGTTATTGATAATTTATGACCTTTATAATGTTTATGACACACAAGCATTAGAAACTTTTCAGTGAGAGCACGAGCAAGAGAGTGAGAAGTGTGAAAGACTGTGCATAAATATGCAGTAGTCACAGTTAATAATCGTGCCATCTGTTCAGGTTGAAAATTCAGTGGTTTGCTTCATCTTAAATGCCGAATCTTTCCCATTCCTGTCTGTGGCAACCGCATTTAGAATGCATACGCTTGCCCGGATTCCACTCCTTGCATGAGTGATGTCTCCAAACACACACACATGCATGCACACTCACACACATACTCCCACTTGCACATACACATGCATACACACACACACACACACACACATGCATACACACACACAATTCTGTAATATATTTCTGCCCAGTATCTCAAAAGTGCAAGAAAATGCCCTCTTTAGGCATAAATATGGCCTCCCCTGCATCCGGGCTCCCAGAAGAAGTTGTTTAAACACACATTTTCCCCTTCCTGTGTTCATCTGCAGCCATTTAAATGTTTTACACATAGTTTTTTCAACAATCTACACACTTGCTTTTCTCTACATCAGAAAAGTAATTTGCCATTCCGCTTAATAACTACTGGAGCCTTCAAGTTGGTTCTATGATTGGGTCATAAACATGAGTGAGTGTGTGAGCAAAGCAAAGGTAAAATGGCTTACCATTTTGTCCTATTTAAGTACACTGGAAATTAGCATAATTCATTTTCAACAAAATCTCATTCTGGAAAATTCCACACGTCTTTTTCAGACTTTTGTGTTACTGATGGGATTCTTGCTATGGGATATATAGTGTTCCACGTGTAAACCCTTTTGATTTGATAGGATGTAGACCCATACGCAGTATGATAGATTGTGCACCCATGTGCTGTATGCATCCTAGATACAGCAAAATAATTTATTCTCCTCCGCTTGGGAATGCAAGCAATTACCAGTATACAGTAAAAGACATTAGGAGGAAATGACAGAAACAAAGATTGGATATGGAGCAATCAAAGGTGGAAAGAGAGAGAGAAAGAGAGAGAGAGAAATAGGCAGACAACATAAGACGGAAGGATAGAATGAAAAACCTAATTCAGTCAATCTTGCTGAGCAGTGTGTAGGGGAATGACAGGTGTGTGGGGGGGCCATGCTGCTAACAAATGAAACTGGTAATTAGTTCTGTGTAGATGCACCTCATCACAGGAGTTATTGTGGGTCTGAGGGGAGTCACTCCTCCATGCATGCACTGAACCCTGCAAACATCTTCATTCAGCAGCTTTGATTATGTTTTATTCATATGGTCCAATAGAGCTGTCAGCTACCCCCGAGAAATCAACTCTGACCAGACAATACCAGTATTCAGTGCACAATTTATAGTCACATTTATTTCGTTTTTTGAAACAACTGAAATCAACAGAAAGCATAACCTCCACAGAATACATAACCTCCACAGGACTTTCAACTTGTGTATTTCAGCTCTTTCCTCGTTATATTTTTGTGGGATCCTGTTGTTAAACATGTTATACATAAGTCATTGGTATTTTTTAACCTCTTTTGACTGTGTCCGGTAGTTGCACAAAGACCCAAAAAATGAAACCCAGTACAATGGCAAGGTCAAACAGAGAACTGTCTGTTTACATAAGAGGTTCTCTCCGCAGCCAAACTCGTACGCAGGGCCCCTCTATAACCAGTGCCTCCTAGAACGGCAGGCCGCGGTTCTGTTGCCTCAGCACAAAAGCTCACATGGTCCGCCTGTCAGCAAGCCACTGAGGCAAACCTAAGAGCCCCTCATAGAGCTGAACTGAGATGGCAAAGCCTTCAGATGTGATTTCTCTATAGGGGGATCTGAAAGTGGGTTTAGAAATGCATGTGGATTAGAATACGAAGGCTGTCTGGCCCAGGCTCTAATTTGAATGTCCAAGTGTGATGGATTTTAGGGAAAGGGTTGGCTGCTTGTGGGTTATGGGCCCGGTGCCTGTGTGGCATGTGTGATTTAGTACGGCCGTAGCGCTGCATGGAAGCCAGGTGCATGGCCGCAGGCCTGCTTGCAAACGCAAGAGACTCAGCAGTACTGTGGAGTGGCAGTGCACTGTCAGCAGCCAGCTACATGGCAGCGCTTCAAAGCTCACTTCACCTCAGAGGACTCGAGGCTTTACTGCCTGCAGCACAAGGTGTGTAAACAACAACAAAGAGGCTAACAGGCAAATATTCACACACACACACATAAACACATGGTTTCTCTTTCACCCACATAGTCTCCCCTTTTCTCTGTCTATCATGTCTTTCTCTCTCTCACACACACAGACACACACACATACTCTCTCTCTTTTACACACACTACTGTATTGCAGACTACAATGGTCTCTTATGGGCTTTTTTTTGCTGTCACTCATTTTTTTGTTGACCTTGCCATTATCTTTCTCCTTTCTTTCTGTTCTTCTCATAGCTTCAATAAAAAAAAAGTATATATGTATATATTCATGTGATAATCCAACAACAACAATAATAATATAACTTTAATATAACACATTAAATAAATATAATAAATGCATTTGCTAAAATGACCTAGAGACAGTAACACAGTGTGAAGAAGAAACCATATTGACAGTATGCCATATAAGCCTGAGCCTATGCCCAAGCAGCTTGTAGTCTGGGGTTCGGTCTGGGGCCGCTCCACTGTCGAAATCTACAGTGTGTGAGGGCTTGGTCACTCCCTTTTTGAGCCCTTAACTAAAGCCAGCATTGCATGCAGAATTTGCTAAAGGAAATTACCTACAGTTTGTGGTGCTGTGAAACATATGAGAAACATGTAAAATGTGGTTGCACCATGACTGTAGTGTTGTCAACCATTTATCACAGGTGGTGTCTCAAGCACGCAAACATCAAGGTGAGCACACCAGGAAAACTCATCCATTAAAACGGGTTAATTAGTTAGGTTAGTGGTGCTCCACCTATCTACCATCTTTGGCTCAGCTTCCTATAATATCACACTCTAGCAACCAAGTGTGGCCTAGCAATGAAGTGAGACAGCTGTATTACAGTAAATATTGTACTCTTTGATGCAAGGGCGTCACCTACCTGATTGAACATCATCATCTCTCAGGGTTGGTTAAGCATGTAAGCTGCAACACCTCACAGTAGGAAGGGCTGTACACCTACTCTCTGGGTGCTAAAACAGTAGATCTTTTTTTCTATTTGCGTGGCACTGTAGGCTAACAACAACAACAAGGAAGAAATCGGCCAAAATGATTTTCAGTACCAATGTAATAAGGTTAACACTTTTCTGAGAATATAGCAAAACGCACCTGCCTGTGCTTTTCTACTTGCTACATAATTAGCCTACAAAATGCATTACGGCATATGGTTAGCATTTTGCTTGAATATGACCCCCCTGTCATCAGCCTGATTGCTATCATCCAACTCCACACAACGATTTATCACAGTAGGAAGACGGGTGATAACACTTGCTAAACCAATTCTATGCACTACTTACTCTCTCTGTGTTGAAATAGGTCCGTATATCTTTTTTCTTTTTTGGTGGCATTCTCTAGGCTATATCTTTAGAAAGCAGAACAACGTGAGTTTGAATAACCAGGATAAGTTTAACACTCACAGATAACGTTATCAGCACAAAACGAGCCAGCGCTCTAGTCTTGTAGACAACTTTTAACGATTAATGCAGGCTTTGTCATTGTGAGTGGAACGTGAACCTGCAGGCGCATTTGAGCCAATCAAATCACAGTATGGATAAGTTCGACGCTGAAGCTCAAGAAAATGGATTGCTAGCGCGTCAAAGGAACAAAACCTACCGTCTGCAACTTATTCTATTGCGTCCGCAAATAAATATGTTAATAAATTCATATTTATATAAAATTTATATAAAATAAAATGCAAAATATTGGTAGGGACTATTTTGTCGTTCCAAAATATTGGTTGTGACTTGTCCCTATGGTCCCTATGCAAACCTACGCCCATGCTTTGATGGGGTTTGGATTCTCCAAAAACTTAGCACGTGGACTCAACCCTCTAAGACTTAGATTAGATATACTTTATTGATCTCCACGGGGGAAATTCAAGATGGTGGAGTCACCTTGGCTGCCATTCGTACGGTATCAGTAGACTTGGACATGCTGGGGGGCCACATGCGGCCCTTTGGGCATCCCTGTCCCTCCCGCAGTATGCCAGTCATAAAGACACATGACGTGTTTATGATGTGTATGCAGTACAAATGTAAATTTTTTTTTTTTTTTTTTACAGTAGAAGAACATTAACGAGCAGAATTACGTTCAAGTTATTGTTGGTTTGGCCCTACAACACAGCTCCGATTTTTTAAATGTGGCTCCACAAAATGAATTGCCCACCCCTGCTCTAACTTAACAGGGTAAGAAACTTCACATTTCCTGCATAGAATGATGAGATAAAAGACTTTAAAACTCCAGGCTCCATATCACAGATGTTTACTGACTAATTCGGAAAGTGAGAGTGTGGCCGTGAAACGCATCTGACAGATCTCGCACAACCTCCATCTGTGATCTCAAGCAAAGTTCTACACTTCAAATTACTCTGATTTACGATCATTTAAATATTAAATCACAGTTGCCACCAGTAGTATAGCCTACAGGACAGACACATGCAACTGGAAGATCTTCATCCAATTAAGAGTTAGGATAGGATTACTTTTTCATGCACATAAGCTGAAATAATCTATCAAATAACATTAGCATAAAAAATAGATATGAATACTTAAATAATAGATTACTAATAGATTTAACAGGCAAGACTTGATCCTACGAGAGTCAAGGTAAGGGGACAGAAAGTAGGATCTCCAGGAGAGGACAGGCAAATGAATAGAAGAGAATTGGAGGCCTTGAGTCCCATCATGTCCAGATAAATGTTTGAGGATTCAGTATTCAGTATATATATGTTTTGGATTTGGCTAAATCTCAGACAGTGGATTTAGTACATCCCTAGTACTATACGAGCACAGCTGCACCTAATACAACAATAAAAAAGCAAACAGGAACGAATGAGGTTCCATGAGTCAGAAGGGTAAATACAGGACATCAGTTACATTTACAACCCCCTCTAACACTGTGCTGAAGCTGAACCAGCAAGCCTTTGACATGTCCACAGGAAAAGCATACGGCACAGATGGTGTGTGTGTGTGGGCATGCATGAGATGTGTGTGTGTGTGTATACCTGTATGTGCATGAGAGAGAAAGAGAGTGATGCAGAGTAACACAGGTGTCGACTTACAGGGGGAGAAGAGAGAGACAAATGGTTTTCAAATGCAGGAGCTGTATTCCGCTCAAACAGAACACAGATTGCCCCATACAGTAACAACACACAGAGGACATACAGAGTGGCTCGGGAAGAGAGAAAGAGAGCGTATGTGCTACGAGCTTCATGAGCTATTCTTCCAGGTCAGCCTCCCCCCTCATGGGCACCGTCACCTGTCTGTTTCCACAGCCCAACCGAGCTCTATGGGCACCAGGATTTAAGGATTCAAGGTGCGTGCAGAAATGTTACAGGTGTAAAAAAAATGTAGTGACATTCCGTAAGGAGAAGCAGATGCACAATATTCCTCCCTCTTTCTTCCATTTCTCTTATAATGTCAATGCTTTACACCCATGTCCCAAGTCCCATGACTGCTGTATGTACAATAACACATGACACACATCCACACTCCTCTCTCCAAATGCATGTCTTAAGTAATTAATGTGCAGCTAATTAACAGATACACAGATCAGATCACATGATCTAGGGATTTCTTGGAGGAGCTTTCTCTTAGCCCTGGGATTGCAGGTTTTCTTTGCCATATGTGGTGTGTTGATGTGGAGCACTGTGCTTCAAAGCAGAGATGTTTGGGACAACTGCAGTAAAAAAAAAAAATTAGGTTTGATGAATGGGGTTCAGGTTTGATAAATGAGGGCAGTGAGAAAATGTAGTGGATTCAATGAAGCATTGAGTTCCTGTGAGTAATTACAGCCAGTTGGTTGTGTGGTATGTGGTGGTTCTACTGGCTGCTGGATGATTAGTTCATTTGTAACTGGTAATTAAGCAGATGCTGAATCCTAAAAGATGCTGCCATTTGTTGACTTTTGCTGTTTGTTGTTGTTGTGGGTTCATTGTACGGAGGCGATGTTTTTTCCTCTAATGAGTGGTGGCCTGTGCCTCCAGGAAGCCTTGGAGTGGAAAAGTGCTCGTGTTTGATGTCAGTCTCTGGGGTGGCCTCCCTCTCTCTCCCTTAGTCTTTTTCTGTGTATTACATAAAGTGACCCCGCGGTAACTGCAAGATTTTTAATTATGTGGCCATTGATGTTACTTAATCTTTCTCACCACATTCCTTTATCTAAGGTGTTCTGTCCAGTGTGACCCAGGTCTTCTCCATCTCTTTTTTTCCCTCCCTGTCTTCTCCTCTCTCTTGTTTCTCTTTTCTGTGTTATCAGGTAGCATTAATAAGCAGTTTGCAGGGTTAAGACAAAGTACAGTAAAACTCAACCTTTAATTTTTTACACTGCAATTAAATGAAACATGAACCAATAAAACACTTCTAAAACACTAAATCTTCTCATCAATCCTTTAATTAAGTCTATTTATCTTTTATTGGTGACTCCAAAGGGGATGATTAAAATGGACATGGTGTACTGTATTGTGCTGTATGTGTGCAGTTACTAAGGTCTCCATCTGGCCATTTTTATACTGGTGTGAGCGCTCACTTGGCTGCATTTTAATTAAGGGCTTTAGTTGAAACCCATAAGGAAGCACACAAGAAAACCTGACATCTTTAAAGGTCTCCTTCCATCGTATTTTCATTAATTTTGTGGTGGTTTCTTGTCTAAAATAATGTCATGAGAGTTGGTTTCGACAAAAAATATGCTGTGGTTGTCTTGTTTCAAGCTATTTTAGTTAGGTGAAGACGAGAGCAGGGATAGCTTGAGAGGATTCTTATGAATATTAATGATATGCAAATGTATCGCCTCTGATTGGCTAACAACACTGTGATGCTCCCTCTAGTGGGTCTGTCTGCAGGCAGCCTAACGTTTTCTTGAGGGCGGGTTAACTGCATAGCTAATGTTCAAAGTGACGTACATTTGTACGGCTTTTCCGTTTCGCTCGTTTTTCCCGGCAGTTTTCTATCACAGGCGAATACAGACTACAGGGGTAGGAGAGCATTTTGAAGTTGAGCATAGAAGTACAACTTGGGCTGACCTATGGTAATGTAAAAACATCAAGTCTTAAACGGTTTATTTTGGAAGGAGACCTTTAAGAAATGACTGTGAGATGTGCACACTTCCTTTATTGTGCTGAACCGACCCTCTTAGCAGCTATACAGGTGTTTGAACAAAGCAATCTTGCAAGCAAACATTGCATTCTTGAATGAGAGTGCAGTTATCTGAATAATACAGCTTAAATTTAAATAATCTGAAGACCCAACTGACAGCTCTCTCTCTCTGTGTCTATCACTTCTGGTAAGTCGTCCACTCATTAACACAGGCTAACTTATTGGGTAAAAGTCTGAGTTGAGATGGCTCCGTACGGCAGCAGATGAGTGTTGCATTGAGGGATGCATTGGGCGCTCACTCAGGGACACCTTGCTAATGTGTAGGTAATGGTGGCTTCCTGTGAATGCTAATGAGTGAATGCTAATGCCTTTGCATGTTTCAGCGAGATGCAGGAGGAGCCGCCACGTCTCAACAGGGGAGCCCATTCTGCTTTGCTCCAGGCGCCTCTGGGAAGGGAACGGGAGGAAATTAAGGAGAAGATGGAATGGAGGTGCTGTTTGATGCAAATGTGTTTCCGTTCTCCTCTCTTTTCCTTTTCATTTCTCTGCACAGGTTCTGAATGTTGGAGAAATTCCTGTGAGGGCTTTGGTGCGGAGAGTACAGAGAGTGAGCGCTCAATAGCTCCAGTTCAAGAGCCCAAGTTTTCTTGGCCGAATAAGGAAGTAGTGCGGCGGTAACTTTATAAAAGCCCACTGACTATATGCGCAGGGATTCTCAAAACTGGAGCTTCTAATGAAACAGAAATATGAATTAATTAAATGAGGCCATTTTAAGCATCTGTAAGAGCTGATAAAAGGCCATCACTGCACCTACTTACTCAGACATCTTTGGGGAAGCTTCTACGTCAGTGTAGTCTACTCTCCTTGGTTTTTCCAAATATTTTAACTGATTTTCCAGCTGTCAATCTGCAAACAAAAGACAAAGACAGTTCACACAGGGCACTGACCCACTGAATGTTCTGAAAGATGAAAAGATGTTCTTGTTTACAAGAGACATGTGCTCCACAATTTATCACAGTTGTTGTGTATAGGGACTTTACTCATGACATATGAAAGGATATTTCAATGAAATCACTGGCTTGAGGCCAGTCTGACATCTCTCAGTATTACAAAACAAAATAGTGAGAGCTCCCTCAGAATGAAACATGGTGAAATGAAACATGACAGTATTGCTCAATCAAGAGACATTGGGGTGGTGGTAGCGTAGCGGATACAGAACCTGGCTTGCATGCTAGTAGCCTGGAAAGTTTTAAGTTTGAGTCCCATCTGCCTCTGTTGGGCCCAAGGGTAGACTGGCTTTGAACTAACTGATAACAAATGTAAATTGTTTTGGATAAAAGCATTTGAAAAATGCATAAATGCAAATGCTCAATGTAATGCTACTTTCTTTCGAGTGCTCATAGGCTTTTTTACTGACAAAGAGAATTATCCATCTTGTGTTTGTTTGTGATATTTCATTTGTTTCCGGCGCTTAATGGATAATTGTTTTGATGTAACACTCCCCCTGCTGTCGCATATATAGAGATTGTTTCCTATTTGTCATGCTGGTGGTTTTGTTTATTGAGAGTGGGCCGTCGCATGGGGAAAGCCTCCCTCATCTGTTCACTGTTTGTACCGACTGGAGCAGGCTGGATTAGGCCGACTAAGGTGTTAGCCATACGTTCATTAAGTTCTGTACATATTCTTCCAGAGGATGCCTGTCGAAACAACTGACATCCTTCAAAGAAGCTCAGAAGCCGTTTGGGTATTTCATTTGTTCCTAGCCAGCCAGGGAATGATAGGGAGTTGGGAAGGGACATGAAGAGGAGGAAGTTGGAATAACTGCCATTCATATGGCTGAGCCTTATTCTCTGGGCTGGGTTCCAAAGCTCTGGCTTATGCTGATTCCCTACACACACACACACACACACACACACACACACGTGCCCGTCTCTTAACCACACCCAGTCGACCACTGTGATTTATTTCTAGTCAGCTCAATTCACTTCCTCTTTCTGGCTTTTTACAATCCAGCCTCAATCTGCTTAGGTTTGGGGTTATAAGCTAGGAGATTCAACTCAGAAAAAAACTCCTCAGAGTCTGATGGATTTCCATGGAGGCATCCATTCATCCTCTTCCCATTATTCCACAGCCTACCAACCCCCCCCACCACCCTCCACCTCACCTCTTCCCATTATTCGACATCCTACCAACCCCACCACCATCCACTTCTCCTCCATCCATCCTTCCGATGGTGTTTTGCCAAAGAGGCGCCCTGCTGTGCCTTGTCCAAACCCCTTATAGTGGAGTGCTGTTGGGACCAGTGTGAGGAGACTGAAGCTGCAGGAGCCGGCAGGCTGGCTGGAGATACTCATTAGCATCAGGAAAGAGAGCAACTATTAAGTGCCATCATCATGGCTAATCAAAAGCAGCTTGAGGGCATGGGACTCATACATCCTACACATCTTTACATCATACATACAAAGTCTACATAATATGATTCTGTAAGAGGGACCAACGCATTTAGGCAAGGGCACAGGAATAAAGTTTTAAATAAAAATTTATTTTTACAAAAATTAAGCATAGTTAACTACAAAAAAAAAAATAAAGAAAAATTATCAACATAAGAAAAATACAAATAAAGAGTTCTAGACGCAAAAATGAGGTCAACTGAAACAGAACTCAAAATCAAATAAGGAGCTAATTAAACATAACTGAACACAACTGACCTGACACAATGACACACAAGGGGAACATATATATTGGCTGATCAGACCAAAAGACACATGAAGGGAACACTAACAAAATACAATACATATAAGAAGACACAGATGAAGACACGGACTAGTCCAAAAGAACAACAGTAAGTAACTTAATATTTCATCATTAGAAATAAATACAAATCAAATTGGAACGAAAAGAAACTAAATATCAAAACTAAAACTGTTCCTCTTTCCCCCCCCATGACGTTTCCGGACCCGTAGGAACGTCCCACTGATCTCTAAAGAATAACTGGATAGGCTAACCCATTGTTAGAGCCCCATCAACAATGAAGCCAATAGAATGCTCAAGGCAGCGGCCATATTGGGACCCGATTGGGACCATTGGGACCAACGGAATTCTTCAGCAGGCAGAGTGACAATGGATAGAACTCAAATATGGCGGCTGCCACTGTGATGTCCTATCCAGTTATTCTTTAGAGATCAGTGGAACGTCCACAGGAATCTTAAGTTGGCGTCTTCCGCTCACGCTCCCTTTTGCCGGTATGCTGGGACGCGGAAGTAATTCCCAACACGTCAGCTCTCCCACAACTCTGCTCCGGTAAACTTAACAAAAACTCAAACAAAGAAATGTAAGTAACAAACGAAGTATACTGTAAACAATGTAACTGATGCATGTAAAACAAAATAAAATGTAAGATGTAAAAATGAAACGAACATGTTTTTCTTTAAAGCCTCTATGTGTAGGATCGTATCAGAATTCCCCATCTATCGGCGAAGTGGTATACTGCATACATTTGAATAAAATGTATTAGCCCTCCCCTTCCCACAATCCTAATTTCTTGCTACGGAGGCCAAACGCTCGCTCGCTCGCTCTTATCTCAGTTTCTGCTACTCAGTCTCTGAGCGGAAACGCGAAAGGCGGAGCTGAATATACGATATTGCTCTCCCCTACAAGAACCCGTACTTTTGAAAATGGCGGCGCAAAATGGATATTCTTCTTTGGTCCCCAGCCATATCTATATATAAATGGAAATTACCAAGTTTACCGGAACACTACAATTTATTCATGGAGGTAATTACCATCGTTTTACATTATATTTTTTAAATAAAAAATATATTTTTGATAAAAGACGAAGATAAATAGAAGATAAATCCTACACATAGAGGCTTTAATAGTAATGATGTAACCAGGTTATTGCAACTAAATGTAAACAAACTAAAACGGTATGCTAGTATATGAAGGTTAATCGGAAAAGTGACTACGCTAACTTATACACAAAAGAAATAACGGAGCTGAGCTGTGCCTATGTGGTTTTCAGTGTAAATGTATATGTTCGGTGGGTGCATGGATGCTTGCTTGCCGATGTTTCATGGTGCGGCTGCAGGGCTGGCCGTCACAGATTCCTTTTTTAATCTTTTTAATTTGAGTGATGAATAACAGCTTTAACCATTTTGTTCTTCTTCAAATTCCTGGCTTCAGGCCTCATATTCCAATGAAGAAACTGGTATCCCCCACACAAAGCTGTCAAGAACAGGTGCTTTGGGTAGTATTTATCTACCTACAGCAGTTTTGAAAGCAATATTTTCATTCCTCATCCAGAAGCACGAGTAATCACCCATAGCAGGGTTTGACATTTACCCATTTGATGAACAATTTGACCCAAATGTAAAGTGTTGTCAAAGCAATTGATGAACATGTCACAGCTATTCTTCTGCTAATTGTCTTCCATTGCACATTATCATCTGGTTCCCTTATTGTTGCTATCTAATCTGAGAATCCTGGTTCAGGTCCAATTTTTAGGACTAAGAAAAACTCCAGCTTCTGTTCTGTTCAGGGCTGGCACTAGCTGATTGCTATCCGAGGCCAGATTTGAATTTTGCCTTCCCCCTTTTTAGAAGTACAAGTGAATTGAAGAAGAAAGCAAAGAAATGCATTGAGATCCCTCCATCTCTGGCTCCGTCTCCATCTCTCCATCTCCTTTTCCACCACCTCTCAGTGACATTCATGTCTTCTCTTTCTGTCTCTCACACAAGCACAGCTTGAGTTGAATGCTAGTTGGGTTCCCCTGCAGTCTGTGATATTGTATACCAGTTTACAGTGGTTGACAAGCCTGAGGCTGTGAAGTAGACTAGGTTGCAGTGCCGAGGCAGCAAAACGCCACTGGCTCCCCGAAGCCTGACCCCCTGAAGTGCCATTCATTCAGACCTGAAGAGATCCTGATTTGACAGGTGATGCTTCAATAAGGAGAGAAGATTGTTTACTCTCTGAGTGATTTATTGCCTACTGAACGAGCAAACAGAGAAAGAGAGAGAGAGAAAGGGCGATAGAGAGGAGAAAGGGATGTGAGTGGGAGGGAGAGAGCAATTGAGAGGAGAGGAGGGATGTAGAGATGGCTGTATCACAGTAGGAAAATGAAAGCGAGGGATTCCTGAGGAGATGGAGAGGCTGTGCTGAAGTATAGTGGAGGGGTGTCACAGTTTGGGGGAGAGAGGGGCGAATGGCAAAGAGGAGGAGAGCCCTGCGTGGCTTAGAACAGGACTGCAAAAGCACACAGGCTCAGCATGTGGCCACACTGCACGATCTCCTGGTGACGAGCTCCATTAAAGTCTAATTTGACTGGATGTTGACTGGATGTTTGTTTGGAGAAGGACAAGATTCAGACTAGCCTGGCACACACACACACACACACACACTATACACATATACATATATTTCTGCCACCAAAGGTTTTAGTTCCAGCAGTTTCTTGGATTTAAAAAATTGCCACAGGATTTAGTGTCAATCAGAAATATTAAGCATGCTGAAAGTGATCTTTAACAACTTGATAAAACTACCACCAACCTGCTTGTTCAAACTAAAGTAGAAGTTTTTAACAAAAACGTGGCCTATTCACTGTGGTCTTAATGATAAACCTCACTAACCTTGAAAAATATTTATGATGTGAGTGTGCTTGCCCAGATGGATGCAGGTTTTATCAGCAAGAAAGCCCTTCAGCCCTGGAATGCTAAGGAAGGTCTAAGGACCTAAGTGAGTATTATATACATATGCATTGCAAATTGGGACTCTTGAGCCTCCAAACTCAGAGGAAAGAAGAGATGTACAGTAAACTGTAAGGATGAAAGTGGGATGGAGAGAAGCGATTAAAGAAGACATGTAAACTGTAAAGAGAGAGAGAGAGAGATTGAGAGATAAGCAATAAAAGAAGAGATATAAACTGTAAACAGGATGAGAGAGAGGGATAGTGAGAGAAGCAGTGAAAGAAGAGTGTAAATCGGAAAAAGCGGATGAAGGAGAGGGATAGATGGAATGAGAGAGCAAATTGGCCATCATCAGGATATGATATGCTGATCTAGATAATTACATCTTATTTTAAATGACTCACAGGAAGGAGGGAAGGCGGTTGGGGGTTGACTCAGTTATAGCTCATGACTAACACAATATTATTTTTGGCCCATGGAATTAAGTAAGGAAGGAAAATGTGTTTGTATGACACATTTACAGTACAACCACAAGGCTTTACAGTCAGTGTATTAAAGCCACTATGTGTAGGATTTATCTTCTATTTATCTTCGTCTTTTATTAAAAATACATTTTTTATTTTAAAAATATAATGTAAAACGATGGTAATTACCTTCATGAATAAATTGTAGTGTTCCCGTAAACTTGGTAATTTTCATTTATATATAGATGTGGCTGGGTACCAAATGAGAATATCCATTTTGCGCCACCATTTTCAAAATGAGGACCATTGGAAATGAGGACCGTGGGAAGGGAAGGGCTAATACATTTTATTCAAACGTGTGCAGTATACCACTTCGCCGATAGATGGGAGAAATTCTCATACGAAAAAAAATAAAACTTACACATAGTGGGTTTAAAGAAAATAAAATAAAAAAACAAACATATTAAGTTTCAGTGAGATGAACAGAGAAACAACAAAGGACGATAAAGAAAGACAGTGATGCAGTACAAAGAGGAAGAGGCCTCCATCCAGAAACCACACACAGAATGAGTGGCTACCAAATTCAAGCCTGAACAGGTGTGGTTTCAATGAAGGTCACACATTTATGTTTGAGTTTGTTGGTAGACTGTTCCCTTGGAGCAAAGACACTAAAAGCACTGTCCCTTTTGTGTGCCAGGCCTGTGAAGCAGACCTTAAAGGGAAACTCGATTTCAAAATGTAACTCTGTTGTTCGTGGTCATGAATGAATTCTTTCAATAGCCAGAAAAAGAAAAAAAAATGTTCTACAGAGTTATGCTCCATCTAGAGTTTGTACTAAGACACATTAGTGAAGACCTAACATGGACTGATAATACCCAACATCTTCTAAAGAAGTACAGACTACGACTCTATTTGCTTCATCAACTAAGGACTCCAGAGAAGTTTCTATCCCCAGGCCATTCAAAAATCTTTAGTTGAGTAAAGGCAGGATGTGCTCACTGGTGGCCTGATTGACCCACTATACTCTATGCCAGATGAGCTTTCAGTCATGGTGAACTATACTACCTGATATGCCTGTCCAGGACAAGCATATTTATATAAGCATCAGTCACAGCATTGGCGCATAATGGAGGCGTTATCACCTGGGTGGCAGGGGAGATGTCTGAGGGACACAGAACACATCACAGCTCAGGCCAGTAATGCTTCACAAAGGCAGACACTAGAATAGGATAATAACATTACTTGTTTAGGTTCCATCAATGTTCACTCTACCAACACACGCACAGTAGGAACACATATTTTGGTTTCATTGTTGGTAACAACGCAACACTCTCTCTCTCTCTCATACACACACACAGACACACACACACACACCTGGCTTACTCCATAGGGCTCTATTTTTGGGGTGTCTGGGAGTGGTGTTTTCTCTCAGGCTCATTAGAGTGCTTGTGCTGGTGTTGGGCACCCAGGCTGTCTGTGGCCATTACTGTCTATGAAAAACACTAGGCTGTCTCGTCTCATATCAGAGCAGTCACCATAAAACACACACACACACACGCTGTCTCACAAATTGCCAAATACACACACACACACACAGAGAGAGAGAGAGAGAGAGAGAGAGAGAGAGACAGCTTTGGCAATATAAAAGCACAGCCTGTCTGAGGTTTGTTCAAACACTGCTAAAATCATCCCAGAGGCCTGGGTTGCCAGCAGATAAGGGAAACTTCCAGAAAGAAGAAAGAAGACTCAAAAATATTTATCCTCCTTTCCTTTCTTAATCTACCCTATTACCCTACACTTTAAAGGCGGATATGCAATATCTTTTTTCCAAGCAAACTTCATTTGGAAAACACAAAATCTAAAAAGACTTAACACCTTTATTCATTGTTCAGATGTCATATTCCTTCATTGGGGTGGAGAGTTTAACAGACCTTATGAATCTTTAATGTCAGCCATGATGCCAGGGCATTTATGTAAGCAACTGATGTAATAGGACTGTGAAGAAGATTTTAAGTATTTCAGTAGCTTTAGAAAAGCCTCTCATACCAATAATTAAAAGGACTGTTTGGATGAACTATAAGGGTACAGACATTATTGCAACATAGTTCTACTTGGATGAGTAGTGATGATGTTTCTTTTTTATCCTAGGCTACTTAGAGAGATATGCCCCCTAAAGAGACTCATAAAGAATCCCACCTCTGAGAAGAGAGAAATTCAGAGCAGAGCCCACTAACTAACACATCAGGGAGCCATAGAGTCGGCCTCTCTCGCCAGGGCCATTTCTCATTCTGATCACCTCAGTGCCTCCTTTGAAATCCTCATTAAAAGTGCCAAGAGAAAGCAAGATAGAGAGAGAGAGAATAAACAAATAAATTTGATGGCTGCAGTGGGATAGACGGGGAGACATGGCACCGGGCAACCGAAACGCCCGAAGGCCATGCACATATTGATGAAGCTGTCTGCGGGAGACACATTTTCCTGATCGGAGCCATGAATGACCGCCGGTGAATCAGAAATGTTATTAAGAACAATCAACGAGCTTCTTGCTTCACATTCTGGGGTGAGTGGGGGAGAGGTGGGTAAAAGGAGGGAGGGATGCAGAGAAGAGGGAGGGATGGAGAACTGAGAGAATGACTTGAACAAGGACAGAGCGAGACTGAGAGAAAGACACGATGATCAGGGAGAGAAGAGGAGGAGAGGCTGAGAGGGGATTTTTGTCAGGATGATGAGAGTGTGATTAACAGACGAGACAAGCTGCCGTCTTAGAGACTCGACTAGGTTTTGTGTTCGTGCTAACTTCAGTTGGTATTCTGATTGGTAAGGAATTAGCTTCTCACATCAACACACACATACACACATTGCGCATAAATTTAATTTTAGTTTACATTATAGAGTAAAGATGCTGTAGGGGGTTATCAGGAGTTTCATTTCAGCTGTTTGCTTAAGTGTACTGTAAATTTATGTTTATATTCCTTACTCATTTTACTTGTTTACCCTATAAATGTATATATGAATACTAAATAGCTCACATCTGAAGTAAACAGACTGCATAATACCCTATATTTGAGCCAAATGTCAGTGGCTAATTGTTGGTCCCTCAAACACTGACTATAATATTAAAATATTACCAAGGCCTTATAATCAGGGAGAGAACAAGAAAGAGAGGTGAAGGGAAAGAGGGACAGTAGAAAGGCGAAAAAGAGAGAGTGAGAGAGGAGGAAAGAGCGAGAGAGAGATGGGTGAGAGTGTAGATGAGTGTTCTTGCAAACTTTGGGACTCTGCTTAATTAGCAATGCCATTAGCAGTCATGCATGTGTGGACGCGCAATCACACACATCCACTCCCATCCACACATGCATGCACACATTCACAGGCACAGCTATGAGCCATAATTGAGATGCAGTGAGATCAAACAAGACACAGCCATGAAAACACACACACTAACACACACAGGCACAGAAACACAGTCACACACACAGACACACACACACAGACATACAGTAGAGCCTGATCCCCATAACCTTGGAAAGCATAGATGGGCCGGAGATAGGGATGTGTTCATTGTGAAGTTTATGTGTCCTAAAACCCAGTGGCTGCCTCTTTGGGCGAGCTCCCCTCGTAACTTATTGATGACAGCACTCTCTCTAACCCTCCATCCTGCCACTGGGATCAGGGGCTAAAAGCAAGGCCCATAAATATACTACAAAAGCTTTTGGGTATATGTAGGGACAAGTGTGTGTGTGTGTGTGTTTATGTGTATGGGGGTGGGGGGGTCGGACAGAATAGGTTGTTTTGTTGTTTAATGAAATAAAGTCAAGATTGTTTCATTGTTTAATTAAATAATGTTCCTGTTTGGTTACGCTTAGTCAGTGGAGGAGGCCCTAATGTGCTCATATCGGACAGTCCAATGAAGTGAAATTGGTTTCTGATAGAGAAAGGGAAAAGTACAAAAAAGAGACATTCTAGATAGCATGGTCAAAAGAACAAAGCATTCAGACATTAATTAAAATCTTTTTTTAAAGGTCAACATGGGATAATTTAGGTCTAATAAAACTTTTTTACGCTTTTAAACTTTTAACATGACAATAGATTTGAGAGAGGCAGAGTGTGAACAGTTTTGTCTTTTAAAATAATCCCTGCCTAGTAAAACACGTCCTTCTCTCACTGAGTTCATTCCTGCAACTCCCAACTGCGCACACGCACAAATATGGTTTCAGTTAAAAAATCAGATCAAGTAAACAGATAAAGCCTAATAAGCATAGAATTAAGTCCTTAGAACACTCCAGCAATGAATCACAAAATGGGGGAACCCCAATGAGTTGATATGGTGGATTAAAGCTGATCAAGACAGATTCTTTCCCTCACCCTTAATCTCAGTAGGTGAGCCCCTCATCCTCACCCTGAGCACAACACAGCCACTCGCAACCTCCAACCCTCTACTGAATAATTCAAACAAAACATCAATTATTAAAGATTGCAATCATCTGATTATGGTTGTGTGCGGAGAAACAAGCAAAGGGGAAAAAAATGGTGGCACAGAACCTGCAGAAGCCCTCTTATCCCCAAAGACACAGTAGTTCTCTCTTATCCTGCCCAATAGAGTCTGACTGTGTTGACACCTCAGTCCAGCCATATAATTAAGGCAATTAGCATTACAGCGCTAGCCAGTGCGAGAGGAGTGGTACAGCAAAGGCCCAGCTTGAAGACAGAAGGCATTATCACATACAGACCCAATTACACTTCCAGTCTGGCTCTTCCCTTTTTCTAGTCTCGCTCCATTCTGCTAATGGTCATCAGTGGGTTGAGAAGACTATTCAGAATGCAATGGTGCATTTAATTACTGAGTGAGGGTGGTTAGGGGTGTCTCCTCGATATGCTGGGACTGTCAAAAATCTTGCAGGCAGTCTGTGCGGTTGATCCGCATTCTGATTGAATTGGGCACAAAAAAAAAAGGAGCGTCAGAGAGCTGGTTAAGCTGGAGAGGCAAAATAAATGGGAAAGAAAGCAAGAGGGAGTTGAGAGCAATAGAGAAACCCTGAGATGGAAGAAGCACACACATGGCTTTAAGATGAATTTCACTGATTGCCTGATTTGTTGCTTTGTAATTATCGACCATGTGAATACTCCAAAGTAATAACTTGTTCTGTTTCATCAAAAAATCCTTTATTTACAGCTGTCGTTATTGATTTGTGGCAAATAGCTTGGCTTTGTCAAAAAATCTTCATGTGAAGTAGAGAGAAAAGAGATTGAAAACAGGACATTTGAGCTAGAAATGTGTTTGTTCTGGCTTGTAATTGTGCGTACCATAATTTCCTGATTATTGACTGGGGTCAATACATTGATTCTTCATCTATGACGTAAAAATATGGGCAGTATTTGGGAATGTATTTCCTTTTGTAAGTTTCCTATGAATTTATATTCCGTTTTTTATTCCAAGTCAACAGTGGTCAACACATTTACAGTCAAGACTATGCCTCATAGTCTACCCCACAAGCAATGTCACTCTAGCCAGACTGACGCTATCTAGTGTTTACAGTTGATTTCATTCACCACCAGATATTAGTCAGCGAACAAGCCAGCACTGAGGACTGCATAAATGCCTATGGTTAGAGTTCAGACACATTGTACGAAATGAAACGATGCGAGGGCAGCTGATGCATCGGGCTAATGTCACTCCTCTGTCCAACTTAAAAGCAATCACGGTCTCTGGATGGTGGTGGACACAAACAGACTAACCATCTTTTGGTCCGCAGATGACATATAACTTTTTTATTAATCTTTTATTGAACTAAATCTTTAAATAATGCAATTTCACTACATATCTTACATTAGTATTTCAATGTATGTAACAAATGAACTTGATCCATGACATGGTTTTTGCCTTATTTTAGTTTGCATGAAACATTGTCTTGTATTCACAGTGTGGGTTTTATTTTTCTCCTGTTTTGAAAGCGTGCAATGTAACCGTCAAGAGTGACTAAAGTAAAATTACAAAGATAATTCACCTGGAATAGAAAAGAGAGACAAAACCAACAAAAGTCACTGCACTGCTGTATTATGAAACAAAGAAATACGGCTATGAAGTTCACTAACACTGTATGCCATTTAGTTTGGACGCAGCTATTCATTATGAGCTCGTTATCACTATGGACACTGGCCATCATGTCTTGTCTGTGGGATATCCTTGTAGCCAACTAATCAGCACACAATTATTGTATGGCTTGTGCTGTTTGTTTCCACAACTTAATACTTAAAGGGCTCATAAAACATGTTTTTTTTAACCATCAGAAATTGTTCTTTGTGGCTCAATAATAGCGTATGCAAATGCATCTGAAAGTGACCCAGGAGAACTGGTAGAGCATCTTATGCAGGCTCATTTAAAAGGGCTAAAACAAAACAATTTCTATTTCCTGCCCCCCTGGCAAATTCATGAAGCAACAGGGGATTGGACCAGAGACAGTTCCAAACTATCTTTGATTGGACCATGCAAGTATAGGAGGTGCATGGGTCCTCTTGATCTTACGTGTCTGCAAGCCTCATTTCAGATTGGCCCGCTTCAGCTTGGTGAAAACTAGTTTGAAATTTACATGTAGAAGGAGGCGGGAGACGGTGTTTGAGTTTTGGTATGGTCCACTGGATACCTTACACAACCTAAGTTCAACAATAACAAGGTAAATGTGGTTTGACATTACATGATATTATATTTAATACTCTGAATATTTGAACTTCTAGCCGTTCTTCTCAACTAGCTTCCATCATTCCCCCCACACTAGAGGTCTGCACTCTCGAGTAGTTTACTTTCCTTGTGGTTGCATGTGGAAGTAGAGACATTTGAGTGCGCGGGAGAAGCAGACAATTTGTGACGCTACCGATCTAAAAAAAAAAAAAAAAAAAAAAAGCAAAATCACCCCTTAAAAAAAAAAAAAAAAAACATCTTTACTGGAACAGGCGGGAGTGGGACATTCAAATAAATCCAAACATTTTTTAATTCCACACACACCTCCAGCTGCCTCTAGAGCAATTTTATGAGCATGCCCTCAAATTCAGTTAACAATAGGCTAACAATATTGTTACTTTAGTTCCTCAAAATGGTAGTAGACAGTCTACATTTAGACTGGATCTTTTCTGGTCATCCGTCTTGTCTGCGTTAGCTTATCACTTTAAAACTTCTTATCAGTACTATAAATCTTTTACAGGTTAACTTACACAATGGTGATTATGCATACCCTTATCAATATCTGATATAAATACCTTATCGAAATAGCATTGCATTGTAGGGTCATGTTTGAAAATCTCTTTTAATAAAATTGAATGAAACTTCCTTCCTCCTTCCTGTCTTACACTGTCCACACACACACACACACACATACCTAACGATCTATGGAGATCTATTAGGCCTACACACTTTTTTCCATTTGGAGTTCCATTTTGGAGTTCCAGTTGAACAAAGCAGGTAATATGCAATACTATCATCATCATGGACATTTTGTGTGTGTGTGTGTGTGTGTTTCTATCTGTGTGCACACACGTGCTGTGTACAGTGAAGTTTATGTTTCGCCCTCAATTAAAATGTGCTGCTAACTTATCAGAACTTTATACATTTTCAATCCCTCCAAAATGTTTAACCGCTGCATTTAATTTAGGAATCTTAACGTGTCTTCCCTCCTGCTGGGGAGGATACATTAGAAATGAGAAATGTGTCACAATATTTGAAATTGAAAATTGATTTATTTAAAGCTAGTGACATTTAGAATTTCTTCTGTATCTACTATATGCTCGCTCACTCACTCACACACACACTGTTCTGTACCATGTACTGTATCTCCTTCTTATCTCTCTGGCTCCCTACCATGGATGAGATAGGAGTGGACAGGGCTTACAGGGCGTATGGGGGACATGTCCAGGTAGCTCACAGTACTTGCTATGCAATAGCAGATCTTAGCCGACAGCTCCAGTGAGAGAGCAAAGAGTAGGCTGCTCCAGCTCTGCAACACGTACAGACACAGAGACAAGCACCCACGCAAATACACACACACACACACACATTCCCCCAGAACGCTTTCAAACGTGTGCATGTTCTTAGAGATGCTCACTTTGTAACTCTCAAACTCATTTCCACAAGCCTGTACAAATAACTCAAGAGCAATCTAGTGCTAAGCCTGTCAAAATGCTAATGTGAAAAGGCAAACCTTCTAATGCCATTTTTCAATAAGCTGACTTCAAGGCTGTTTCCACGGCTTTGTACAAAAAGAAAAACCAGGAACGATTTCTCTCACAACAAACAATAAATAAATAAATAAATAAAAATAAATAAAATAAAAACAATAGGTCTTCTTGAGAGATTGAAAGTCTTAATCACAGTGGATAAGTGCAACTGCTCTTGCTCGTATTGTGTGCAGAGTGCTCAGATTTATTAGGTAATGAACTAAAGAGGTTGGTTGGTGAAGCGGGTGTTAAGATTTTGGCATGCATATGACATGTGGGAGTCAAGCTCACAAGTTAACAAGCACATACGCCTGCACATTGACAAATCCTCCTACATTCTGCACCTTTCTCTTCTGTTTTCTCCCTCTTTTTCTGTTCTGGGAATCATTATAAAGCTTGGGGCAAGCTGGGTATTAGCAAGCTTGGGGATGTTTCAGTGAACATGACACCTCTGCTCCATTAGGACCCTGTAGGACTCCCTATTGTACAGATGGGGGAGAGAGACAGACTGTGTGTCTGTGTGAGGAAGAGAGAAAGAGAGAGCACACATTCTGGCTTATCTAATATTAGCTTTACTTTATGTCAGAATGAAACCGATGGCGGTTTTAACTCATCCACTTCACACTGTTAATAAAAAGGGTTGTTTCTCATATTTTCCTTGTTCTAATGTGTTTTAAAAAACCTCTTATGAAGGCTTTGGCAGCTTTGATAAAGGTGTTTAATATGAGACTTCAAAGTGCTCAGCAATTGAAGAAAAGACAAATAGAGGAAGAAACAGCAAAATGGAGAGAAAAAAGGACACGACTGAAGGAAGGCATCATGATGTGAACAAAGGGAAGGGAGGAGAAAAAATAAGTGTAGTTCCACTAGTCTAATTACATTTCTGAGTAGCATGGCTGTAGCTCAGCTATGTTCTAAATCTGATAGCTTTGGATTAGTTTAGTTTTTGCTTATGTTGTGTGGTAGCTTTCCCATATAAGCAACATTTTCAGAGTATCAGCTCATAACAGCAAATCTTCCATCTAGATTGTGCATGGAAGATTTGCATTTGTATGTCTTCGATCACTGATTTTAAGCAGTAAATTCGTGTTTGAAAGCATCATATGCTGGCAAAAACTGCAGTTTAAATGTTGTAGGCATCAAATTCTATTTTTTTTTCACGGTGCAAACAATTTTTTTAGAGGATTTGTGAGTTGGAGAGACATGTGAGTCGATCACTAATATATTCTTAAAAGAAGGTTGGAACAGGGTTGGTGAATCAAAAATTTGTTGAATTTAGTTTATTCTTTTTCTCTGTTGTCTGCTACTCTATCAGGATTTGTGTTAATTGTTGAAATGGCTTGAGGTAAACTAGTGACTAGGGCAAATTGAAAGTTGCAGGAATTGACATGTTTTTCCGGTACAGGCACAACGCTTGTCACATTTCATTTGTTTAGACAGTGATGCGAGAGTGGATTTCTGTGATTGCTAGCAAGCTGGAAGTCTGCATTTTGTAGTTAAGACAACATGAACAATGATCTGAAGTTCTCAATGGCAAAAATGACTGCATTTTTTTTATTTCCAGATTCAGAACTTCTGGATCTAGTGTCTCATATAAAACTCTGCGTACATTCTTCTCTGAATAATTCTGACTCCAGAATTTCACCCTGCTTTAAGCAACTTTTTCTTGTGTAAAAGGTTTTATAAATGAGTTTAATCGATGGTATTTACCTCATCAATTCTGTTATTTTAACTGACAAAATACGACATAAAACTGATAAAGTAAAAACTTGAAAAGTGTAAATAAAATTTACAGGGTTTATCCATATAGAATTATAACTGATGAACTTAACTCATGGTGGCAACCCAGCTGACTGCTCCCATAAAATACAGAAAAAGAGTGTTCATGCCTGCATTAGAATCCATAGTAAATATCAAGTCATCTCCACAAACCAGCATGATAAGGGAGAAATGGGGTCAGCCCTCCTAAGCATCACAGATTGTCCTCGGGGCAACCCTTCATGCACAGGCTCTTGCTGGGCTGGTGGCACAGAGCCTATGAGGTGCCGCTGAGGTGCCAAAACATATTGATGCAACTTTTGTCTTTGGGAAATGCAGACGGACAATATAAGAGGAAAAAAGAAGGCCTACTTTAGAGTATTAAAATGCTGCATTAAAGGTTGTATTATCATTAGATACAACATTCAAGCTATGTACATTTTCTTTATAGACCTAATATTAGGGGTGTATGCTGTAGTTGGTAAGTAACATTAATTTGAATAGCATATAGCATAACATGAACTAGATTGCATTTTCTTGGCAGAAACTTGCCACCGTGTCACCGAGACACCCATTTTTCCTGTGCATGCATGTGTGAACCTAGCTGCTGTGAATTAGGATATATGCTAATAATGTTAACATACTAACTATGTTAACAACGCTACCTATACAAACACAGTGGTACTCAGTGGACTCAGCTGATGTTAATTAGTATATATGTT
>JAGFZM010000410.1:25498-51972 GCA_017657215.1 Limnothrissa miodon | reverse complement strand
AACTCGCGTAACCGCGGTTACATTGGATCAGTTGAGTCCAGTCAGCCAGTTAGAGCGAGGGTGAGTCTCTCCTTGTGTTAGGAAAAGCAACTCCACAACAAACGCCATTTTTTCACTTCTGAAATAACACAATGTTCTGCACGTAGCCTATAGATGTAATGTATTAAAATAATTGTTAATTTGGTCCGGTAGACAGTCCGAAACATTGCAAACTGTAGATGGGGACTCTTGAATCCTCGGGTCAGCAGAATTAACCGGCCACATGAGGAAACTCACGTAACCGCGGTTACGTGGTTGGATCACTTGGATCTAAAGTCATCCGGTTAGCGCCAGAGCGAGTCTCTCCTCATGTTAAGAAAGCAAATCCACAACAAGCGCTATTTTTTCCACTTCTGAAATAACATGATGTTTTGCAAGTAGCCTACAGATGTTGTTATGACCTTAAAATTATTATACAGTTTACTCTATTTTACTGATGTTAGTTTTCCTATCTCTTGTATGGAACAGTTTCTATTAACTTTAATGTCATTTGTGGTGTGAGCGACCTCTACTGGTCAACATTGATATTTCAGTGCATATTGTTTAAAGTTCGTTTGAGACATAATAATAATAATAATAATATTAATAGCTATGCGTAATAATACTACCACTACTACTACTAATAATAATAACTAATAATAATAATCTATTAATCCCCTGGGTGAAATTCAGGAAAACACAAGCACTCCGGCTATAGGCCTAATATAGATAACATCATTAGTTTTCTTCTATTAGCAGTCAATATAATGTAAGGCTATGTTATTATCCCATAAGTAGCCTAGCATAATAAACATATTAGTAGATCCAGCAGTGGTAATAACCATTGTACACTAGGACTAGGAGTTTTCTTGTCGATTTAGCAATACTGACTCAAGTGACTCGCATAACCCGGATCAGTTGAGTGAGTGACTCAGAATAACCCGAATCCTGAAGAGGAATCGATTTTGATCGGCCTACTACATATGTCCCCAGGTTGGAATGCTGCCTACTTGTATCTTCCCTGCTGGTAGCAGGTATTTAAACACCCTGTAGTCTGCACTTCCCCCTCCGCCAAGAAAGTGTTTAAACATCATCTGACTTTATAATAATTTTATCATAGTCTGTCGGATGAGATTTGTGGAGTAGAATTCACAGGGAATGGTTCCAATGTGTTAATGTCCCAAGCCTAAACTGCCATTTATACAGTGTGCAATAACATGATTTGATTGTTCGATAAAAGTTAATGTTAAGTTAAAAGTAGTTTATGTTGCTGCAGGGTTAAGTTGAATTGTTTAGTCACATTGTTTGTTAACCCATTTAATCCCAATGGTAACAATAGTGACCGTTTTTATTTTTCTTTTGGAGGATCCAGTATTGACTCTGTTGGGTTTGGGTGACAAATTTTCCTAAAAAAAGTCTTTAAAACTTTAAAACTGTTATCAAGATCATGTGACAAGGGTGAAAGGTCAACGGGCCAGATCACTTTACTTCCTGTCTTCCTCAATGCTCTACAAAATTAATTTACAGAAAACACTATCATATTCTGTGCATACTCTTGAAGGGGTCTACTGCTGATATATATCGAGAATTACACTCCTCTTTATATATTACAATTGTGACCGCTAGTATAATACACTGTATTACTAGCGTATTGAATGCAGTACACATGTTTTGGCAATTAATATAAGTTAATGTTGACCTTTTGACTTTTTTTCATACAGTTTAAAATTATCAGATGTCTTGGACCTCAACACAGGCATTTCCTACTCCATCTCGTACCACGCGGGCACGCCTCTCTCCCTCTCCTCACAGGGCTGGGTCTACTCCATCTCGTACCACACGGGCACGCCTCTCTCCCTCTCCTTCTCACCGGGCTGGGTCTACTCCATCTCGTACCACGCGGGCACACCTATCTCCATCTTTCTCCATCTCTCTCCAACTTTATTATTGTGCATATAAACAAAAACGTTGCTATTGGTTATAATAACCCAATGCATAGCCTACATCAGTAGAAACAGAAGACACACCTTCACATTGTGGTCAATTTGAGCCTTTTAGTTTTTTTCATTTATCCTGTAGATAAATCATAACTGAACATAAACACTCTGGATAGCACTCCTACTTAACAGCAGGGACCTTTGACATGACATGTATCTGGACACATTCAGATCATGCAGATGGACGTGCCCGCATAGTACGAAATGGAGAGAGGTGTGCCCACGTGGGCATCATTGTCTTCATTTGGATTGTGCACATAATGTACATTCAATTTGTTACCAAAACGACATCTCCGTTTCTGTGTAAATGAAAGGCGCAAACGAAGGGGAAAGTGTCCGTTTTTAAGAGATAACGAATGTGTAAACGGGGTCTTAATCGTCACGGCTATTCAGCAGCTTCCGAACTTCTGAATGTAATTATGTAATTAACAAGAACGCAACTGTTTCAAACTGCTGTTTGCTCTTAACTGTTTCCTCGCCTTCTTGTAAGTCTGCGCTCCCGTTCTTGACTTCACAAGTTTGAACTTGCAAGAACACAAGTTTGTTTTTGGCATTCTTTGTATTAATAAACGGCCAGGGTTTAGGACTGGAGGGGGATGGCAGGTGTGGCTGATTCAGCTGAGAAGATGGTGCCTGTTGACCCAGTAATACAATGTGTGCTTGGGACCATAGTATCAGCCACTCATGTGCCAACCAACTTTTGGACATTACATTAGGATAAAGATTGTTCGACTTCCCAGGTTGACCTTAGAAATGGCTATATCCACCTAATAAAATGTAAATGTAATAACTTTTACTCTGTTTTCTAAAATGAGTAGAAAATAGAGACATGGAGGTTTTTCACCAAACAGACTACAGAGTCTGAAATTTGACAGACTAGGCTACAGCAGCTAACAGATATGTGGACTCAAGTCACAGTTTTGACTGGGCTAAATAACGATTAACTTGCAACTCAACTCAGACTTGAATACTACTGATTGAATACTACTTGAATACTACTTTATTCAGGTTAGCTTACACATTTGAAAAACGCATGTCAGCTCGATTTTGAATCATATTTAATGCGCCTTAGTAAAAACCCATAGAAAATCCTCCTCTGAAGTGTGCATAAATTTAGCATCTGATTTTTATCAAACTTGACTAACAATTTTAAAGTCTAATGCCCATTGATTGGGGACTGTCTTGTCTTGAAAATTAATGACTTACTGTACACCCACCTCTGGCTACAATATATAGAAGTTCTATATAGAGCTTCTGGGTATGTTATGCAGTTACAAACAACAGTTACAGTGTAACTGTGTGACTAAATGTATTTGTCCCAAGGCAAGCTGCTACATTGTCAATGGTAAGATCAAGGGATACTGTTTCATCAACAGCCAAAGGAACTGGAAGAGAGATATTGAGTGTGTGTGTGTGTGTGTGTGTGTATGTGTGTGACAGACAGAGAGAAGGGGGAAATCAAAAAGACAATGCTGAAGGAACAGATTAAAAATGGTGGCAGTGAAAAAGAGAGTATGACAGTAGAATAATTAACCCTGTGTTGATGTCTATCTCTGTCCCTCAGTCCTCTGGGGCAAATTAATTCCTGAATCACCAGCATGTGTAATCGCCAATACTTTCCGATGTGCTTTGAATTATCATTAATTTTTGACCATGCTGTCGCTGAAGAAGGGTGATTACTGCTCAATGAGGTCTGCAGGGGCCAAGCGAGGCTGGGAGACGAGGGTGGAGATAACACACTCCTTTTAGGCTCACATTGCTTGGGCAAACATCTTCATGCTGCAGAAACCACGTTGCACTTAAAGAGGTTACTGATTGTTTCATGTGTATTACCTCATAACCATTCTTCATAAAACAAATGAATCCATATTAGTGTTGTTTTGTACCTAGCACATCCATATTAGTGTTGTGTGCTAACAACAGCACAACTGTACTGTCAGTTTTTTTACTGAACTGTCTTATAAGGGGGTTCTTTGAACTAAAATAACAGCTTGGGTGACAATAAGACTTTGTAAGTGAAGCTGTTTCCATGGCAACCAAAGATAAGTAACACCATCAATTCTATTTCACCTCTATTCTGGTTTTCAGCTTCTGATGTTTGACCGCTTGTGGCATGTTTATAACACAGTACTTTAGTATCAAACATAGTATTATTGATATATTACTGGTACATTATTGCTGTTGCAACACATCACATCGATGTGGTATATGCTAAGGTATTAGTAATAAAATATGTATCTAATTTTCCATAAGGATAGCTGAGAAAAGGTTTATGTGACGAAATGTGACGAAATTTGACATGCCACATTTTGTTACCCAGGCCTAAGCGTGATTTGGAAGAAACAAAGCAGTGAACCACATGCTCTTGTTATTTTTACCATGCCATTGCATTTGCTGTTACATTGGATAGAACATTGTTTTTCTTTCAGTAGCTTTAAATTACCTTACTGTATGCTTCAACATCTCCGGATAGCTATACCCAACTTTAGTTTGTTTATTCAAGCCTACGAGAATGGAGCATACATTAAAGGCCCACTACGCAACATTTTTCATTTAATTAATCCGTTTCATACTGTTTAGGATGCTAAAACGAGTCATTACACGGCGAACGAACGGTGTAGAATGCGCCACCGTGGCCAATAGCGGTAGATACAGCACTTGCAATGTTCAGCAGCGCGGTCCGCCTCCAATAGAATGCAGTGCAATACAATGCAATACAGCAGTCTTTAGAGGGAGCTTGTGAGAGAGAAAAACAGAACGTTGCTTAGCCCCTCTTTAAGCCTGCTTCTTTTCCGTTGTATGTACTTTCGTTGGCTATATCTAACAGCATTCTTTGATACAACATATTTTGACAGTTGAGTGCGATAGTGATATTCAGAATCCAGCTTTCCGCAGGAAGCAGAATTTAGAATGTTGCTTCTCTGTTTAATCTGCTTGATCTATCATTCCTCATTTTATGTCTCAAACTTAATGTAATTCTCATTTGTCTTAGTCTGTGTGAATTTTTGGAGCTGACAGCCCAGTCTCTCATTTTTGAGAACTATGGTATGCTACTGTTAACATAGTAGCCCAACCCTTTACTCCCTTTCACAAATAACAGAATTTGATTTTGTTTTTTCGCTAGTCTACACTGATTCGGCTCAGATACGTTTTTTCTTGGCCTACTTCCAGGTTTTCCCCAGGAAAGCAATGCTGACTTGGGGTGCTGAGAAGCCTCTTGTCATCGCTACCTCAGCTCGCACTCTTGGACAAACTTGGGTGAAGAGCTAATGAATCCCTACTGAACCCCTTGTTTTACGCATATCTGCATAGCAAAGCCATTTGGTTCTGCTTAGGAATGGATATGTCTAGATTTACTAGGCTGGTAGAATAAAGCTATTCTCTGCTCTCCCCTCTCTTTTCCTCTTTATAAATCCTTTTTGTGTTTTCACTGCCCCATATCTCTCTCTCTCTCTCTCTCTCTCTCTCTCTCTCTCTCTCTCTCTCTTTCTCTCTCTCTTACACACACACACACACACTAAGCTCTGCAGCTGTGTAAATAAATAGAAAGAAAAGGAAAATTCATTGAAATCTTTGAAACAATTTCTGCTGTTTTATTATTGTCTTCAATCCACATGAAAATGTTCAGGGACCTTGATGCAACAGCAAACAACTGTAAACAGCATATACATGTTTCTTGGGTTATAAGAGCATGTGAATACACTTCACTTGACCAAAAGCACATGGTGTAAAATTGGATAAAAAGGCTAATTGACAATAATGTGAATTTTATAATATGCTGCCCATGCCATTTTGAAGTAATTAGGCCTATTTAGAATGTCTTTGAAATCTTCTTTGGGATTAAATGAGATAATCAGTGAATTAATATGGCTTAGAATTCACTATGATTAATTAATGTGTTGGAGCAGGGGTAATAATCTGTTGACCCGGGTTCCATCTCTAAATTCATTATTTCAAGTCAGTGCCACATCGGCTAAATCATGTGACTGCTAAATACCAGTCAATTGTAATGAATCACTATGTGTGGCAAAATAATGGGATGATCAGTATATATATATATATATATATACAGGGCCGCTGACAACTTTGGCTGGGCCCAGGACAAAATATTCTAATATACTTGAATTGTCAGTAGGCTAAAACTTGTGTTTGGTCGGGGCTAACGTTGTGCCGTTGTGGTTATCAGTTTTAATGATTAGTCCGTTTAATATAAGGTGTTCACTGTTCAGTGTGTCTGTTACCCCCTGATTTGTATGAACATGCATGACGTGACTTGGGAGTTGGGCTGGATTGGATTTCTTTATGTGGTTGGGAAACCTTGGCTGTGCTTCCTTACCTTGCTCTTCCCTGCATTTGCTAGGACCGTCTGCTTCATCTGAGGGACCTTTTTTAAAATATTTATTTAACGAACCCCTACTTCTGGCTTCTTCATCTCGCTTTTTTTTCTCTTCTGAGCTCCTGACTTATAAGACATTGTGCCGTACTGAAGCGCTAATCAAATGACGGCGCATTGTTTATGAAAGGCCAAACCATTTTGTGGTAGGGGGTGGCAGGGGGCTCTTGATCCATATTTCAAGGACAATAATGGTAAAGATATAGATAGATAGATATATATAATTAATTTAACACAATTTCATATACATTTCTCCCACAAAAAGGCATATTTTTAAATTAATTAAAATAATAACTAAAACAGTTAACAGTTAACAGCAACAGTTCTGGGCCCCCCTAGTTCCTGGGCCCGGGACAAGAGACCCGTTTGTCCCCCCCTGTCGGCGCCCCTGTATATATAATATATATATATATATACACACACACAGTATGATCTGATCATTGCTGGACTCTTTCAAATTGTTTCAAACTGGATTTTTTTTGGCAATGGACAGAAATACTCCATTTACATGTTTCTGATGCTGGTGGTGATGCGTGTGTGAGTGTGTGTGTTTATGGGGGTGGGGGTAGCCACAGAGTATCTGAGCAGCATCTCCAGCTGGCAGTGTTCATCCTCTTGAAAAGGAAACAAACAAACCCAAAAATATTCCTCTACGCTCCTGTGTGCCTAGACCCACTGTGCTTGTGAGAGACGTCCCTTTCATCCTCAGAGATGCCTGATGGATGGACTCATCTAGCTACCTAATACAGGGGTCTTCAACCTTTTTCAGCTCAAGGACCCCTTGGCTGTGAGAGAGACTGAGCACGGACCCCCACACCTATGGAGTAAGATTGCTGTCAAAATTTTTGTGTCCATATATTTGATACACGTGCGTATTTAGTTGTGCATAAAATAAACATTTGTGAGTTCTCAAATGAGTTCAGTCATGCATAAAAAATACGAATTCAAAAATTACAAGTACGAAATCAAAATTTCAATACGCCTCTCAATATTATGGATGCGACTTCGCACACGTTACTCAACTGTCAAAATACGTCATCGCCCCATTCACAGGTATTACTTGTTGAGAAGATAAACGTTTTGACAGCTATCTTACACACCTGGCCCACCTCAAATCTTGCCGTCATTTGGACCGTCAGTTATGAGTGCCTACATGCACGCACGCACACACACGAACGCACACATTCTAAACAGGCGTTATTAACAGGGGGGTAACATCTCGTTTCTTTACATAGTTGCATAAATTCGCCCTATAACAGAATGAATGTGAACAAGGGTTAACTAGCTGGATATATTCAGCTAAATTCAGGCAAAGCTTCATTAGCTCAAACTGATACAGACAGAAAGCCTCTTCCTCTTGTGTAAATATAACTTCGTCTTTCAGAAGGAAACATGAGATTATCGTTATCGTTTTATTGTGATGGAACGTTGGATGAATGAATTCGCGCAGAACGCCTTGAAGTTCAAAGACCGCAGACGCTCATAAAAAAAACAACAAAGCAAAACATCACATAGAACCGCAAAGTTCAGGGTTCATCAGTCCCGACACTGAACAGACGAATCAAACGTAATTTATCTCCCGGAATGAAAAGAACGAGTTTGCTGAATACGAAGCTATTTAACTAAAACGCACGGGGGGGAAGTGTGCTTTAATCGCGATGATACAACTCTAATAAAAAAAGATCACAAGGGTCACATTTTTTATTATAGTGGGACGAAGAATTAAAGATAACTGATCAGCTACCAGGTCCTAGTGAGAGCACTGAACCTGGTGAGTGGAGCTTCTCTATTCTAGGACTGATGGGATTTGCGAGGCAATGTCACATAAGGCTCAGGCTGAAGTGGTGACCTGTATTTGTACATTTATGAATGCTAATGTGTTTTGGCATAGGTTAGCAAAATGTTACGCAGGGATCACATGATCACATGCATGATTCATGGCCTACAATGTGTTATTTAAAAACGAATATGAAGCAATTTTCTTTAGAACATTATGTTAACTATGACAAATTTTATTTTTTGGAAGAGAAAGAAAATGCTTCAGACGAAATATTTTCGCGGACCCCCTGCAGTACCTCCGCGGACCCCCTAGGGGTCGCGGACCCCCGGTTGAAGACCCCTGACCTAATACCAGTAGCCTATTATCCACAGTCGTGAATAAAGCCATCCTGTATAGGCTTGCACAGCTGTGGCTGGCCACATATCGCTTTATGATGGAAGAAAATGATGGTGATGGCTGAAAATGTTTTCTGCAGGCCATTTTCAACATGAGAGGTTGTTAATAGTTAATGGTCATGACGGTATACCTATTCGCTTCCAAAGGTTTTTCAATTGCTCTGAGGTTCTGCCTAGATGGCAGCCTGTAAATATTCTCACTGTGTAACACAGCACAGAAAGTATGCACACACACAGTAGGCAAGCTACACAGCGCAGTATGTCACATACAGTATCTCATGGGGAGCCTTGCCACATTCAAAGACACGTAAAAAAAATGGCCTCTGGTTGGAATAGCCCAAGGATTTCTTTTGATTGTTTGATTTGATCTAATTGATATTTTTTCTAAATACAGCTGCCTTCATCTTCTCTCCAGACTATTTAAAGGTGCTCTAAGCGATGTGACGCGTTTTTAGGACTAAAACATTTGTTGTTACATACAGCAAACATCTCCTCACAATCTGCTAGCTGCCTATCCCCTGAACGCACTGTAAAAAAACGCGGTCTCTGTAGACAGCCCAGGCTCCACAAACGGCTAAAAAACACAGTGGGCAAACCTAGCATAACAAACGAAATGAAACATAACAAACATTGTTCCCGCCAATAAACGACAAGAAGGATTTGGAGGAGGGGTTGGGTGGGGGTTAGTGCGCGTGAGTCTTTCAGGAGGCATGGGAGGGAGGGAGGGGGAGGAGGGAGGTATCGTCCGTTTTGTTTGACAATACTTCGAATGTCAACAAGAAGTGACATCAAACACAATCGCTTAGAGCGCCTTTAATTAGATCTAATTGGGAATATTTGAAAGAGGAAATCAACCTCTGGGAAAATGTGTGGTTTATTAAACAAAAAAACTGCTTACTGTATTACCTTGAATATCCTTATTTAAGAGGAAGACCTTGCAAGAGAAGATTTATATGGGTTTATTAAACCGGACCTCTGATTGATACACATCGTTATGCAGACAGGATTTAGTTTTAGTTTTGAATAAAATGTACAGCATATTTTAAGTTTCTGTTTAGACAATAAAATTTAAAACTGAATCTCATTTCTAGCTAGCTTTCTAGCATAACTTTAGGTGAGGTTATCATCCAATGTGCTCTGGGGCCCTAAATGAGGTATTAAATCTGATATCCAGCACACTCTATGAGGAATTAGATTTCCTTATAGTATGGCTGTCCCATGGGCTGAACTTCTGGTGAAATGTCAAGTCTGTTGCACAGGCAAGCGGAGATGAAACACACAAAGCGCTATTAAGAGCTGCACAGACTGCATCTTCTTGTTTAAGTTCATTTATTTGATAACAGTTTCCAAGCAAGAGCAGATACATGTGGTCCACAAACAATGTCTCGGTCAACAGCACAGCTCATTAAGACCCAAGCAACAACACAACTCCACTTCTAGTTTATCCTTGCTTTTTAAAAAACAGGACGTCACAGCAACAACACAACCATATTTCTAGTTTATCTTTGCCTTTTAAACAACTGGATGTCTTAGCAGTAACACAACCAGTTCATCTTTGCCTTTTACATAGACCTCAGGGAATAGGGAAGAAACAGAGACTGCTTGAAAACATAAATGTGCAACAGAGAGAGAGTGTGGGTGTGTGTGTGTGCAAGAGAGAGTGAGTGTGAGAAATATGACAATGAAGACATGAGAAAAAGAGCATAACAATGAAATCAGATGTGGAAAAGCCTGGAACAAAAAAGATCAGTCTTTAAACACATCCATGAGTCAGTGTTGATGGTCCATCCTACACAGGTCAGCCCAGAGTGAGTCCATTATCATAAGCAATGTGTGAGAGAAAAGAGAGCACGCCAACACCAACACCAATGCCAGTGCGCACACGGATCCTCTATGCGATTCACCTCACTGAGTGAGGACAATAACAAATACAGCAGTTACACAGACAAAAGAGACAGAAGAAAAAAAAACATGTCCTGATCAATGCTTGCTTTGTTTAATGCGTGTATGTGTGTGTGAGTGTGTGTGTGTGTGTGCAAACACATCAGTAAGATTTCTCAACTGAAGGCAGAAGTGCTAATCAGTGTATGGAAAGCAAATTTCAATTTTGCAGTAACAGTGAAAAACACATGGGTATTGAGATTAGAATACAGACCTTTATAGTCTCTTAGGGGAAAACTATAAACTGATAACTGATCAGTGTGAGTGTGTGTGAGTAGTGTTAATGCATACTGTAGACAGTACTGTACTTAACTTCTGAGCTTTGTTGTGTATTTTGTGTCTCTTAAACAAGGCAAGAAATGGCCCTAATCAGACAACTCAGCAGAGCCAATATAATTCATACACATCCATGTGAAGTGCAGACAGGGAGGCTTTTCCACCTTGTCCTTCATGTCTCGACTCATGCAAAGCCTCATCTTGTGCTTCACTGAAGCAGCTCCCCATAGGACCTGTGCAAAGCTTACGTTTTGAACTTGCATTAAATGTGCAGACATCAACTAGCAAGTTTTTGTAAAATGTATCTCTTTTCACAGACACATACAGTACAAAGTGTGCTTTTACATATAACAATACAATAAAGCCAAACTCTAGCTGTAGTCTAAAGTGTTTAGTTCTCCCTTTTTGTACACGGTGTAATATATGCTATAACATGGGTTGACAGGATGAGAGAGAGAGAGAGAGAGAGAGGGGGGAGGGTAAAATCACAGGTGAGCTGTCACCTCACTGGGCTCAGGGCTGGTGGAGATGATGCTATATGTGTTATAAACTCCTTCACAAATGACACTGATATGCATCAATGAAGCATGTGAAACGTGTGCTTGAAAGTGTGTGTGTGTGTGTGTGTGTGTATGTGTGTGTTATGCATGCATATGAATCTGTACATTTTGTACTCTAAACTTAATTTTCACAGTTTGTCAAACTTTTCACCAAACCTGCCAGCTTGAAATAATCCATTGCACTGTGGTGCACCTGGCTGTCAGAGCTGCCTAAAGTCAATTTCTAGTCTGCATTAAAAAGTGCTCAGCAGAGACTGACATTTATGTGTATGCCAATGCAAGAGGCAGGACTGACAGAAGAGGCAGAAGTCTTTTATGGACTACTGTTTTACTCCAACTGCTGCACTCACAATGCATGCACACATGGATCAAACACACACACACACACACACACAGACACACGTGCACACACATACAATCAGATGGAGACTAGATGTGGAGCTGTCTCTAAAACACAGGAAGACCTAGCCAAGTACAACAAATGTGGAGCTGACTCTTAAACACAAAAGACTGAGCCAAGTATTAGTCAGGAAAGGAAAAACAGCAAAAATACAAAATAATACAAAAATACAGCAGGAGAGACAGAGATAGATAGATAGATACTGTAGATAGATAGATAGATAGAGAGATAGAGAGAGAGAGTACAAGTAAGAGAGGGGTTAACAATGGAGGAATGACCACAGAAATGTGCTTTTATGTAAACAAAAAGGAGGCGAAATAAAATCCACATATTAAGACACATGCAGTCCAAAATGCAACACACACTGCAGGGAGAGACCTGCAGCATGATCATGAGAGATATATGAAGCAGCTGGGCACCCATTCACACGCACGCACACACACACACACACACACACACACAAACACCATTCACTCATGCTGAGGGGGACGCATAGAAAGGCCTATTATTACCAACTACCATCCCCCTTTGCTCTGTCTGTGTTTGTCTCCCTCCATGTGGCCTTGGCAGGTGAGGCCCAGTGGACTGTTGATGTGATTAGCCATTCAGATCAGCCATTGATTTTTCCTGACGCCGCAAACCCCAAGTGTCACTGCTGTCCGGAGGGGTCTCTCCTGCCTAGGTCGCATGCATACGGGATGCTAACAATCTCTGGCAGTTAAGTGCTCTTTGTGTGTGTGTGTGTGTGTGTGTGTGTGTGTGTGTTTGTATAATGTGAATTGATGATCAAGGAGACAGGAGCACACTTCCATGTTCCCACCCTGAGTCCAGTCCCATTGGAGGTAAAAGCACTGTGTGCCTGACTGCAAATCCAAGCATGTGGCTTATGGTTGTGGCTTTACACAGCTGCTCTGGACCCTGCTGGGGTTCCACTGCGCGTATGTCATTGAAAGCTACACAGTAACAGAGAATTACGAGGGAAATGTACTTAAAATTCTTATCATCTGCTTGTTTTTAATCTAACGCTTTTCAAGTTGTCTGAATGGCAATATTTGTAATGGGGAGTATCTTCCGATGGGGAGTATCTTCCGATTCTTCATCATCCACTTTTCCTCCTAATCTTATTCTGTCTCTTATTCTGTCTATGTCTCTCTGCATACCGCCTCGTTTGACTGTCTGTTTGTCTTATGGCCTGTTTCTCTCTCACTGTATCTCTCCCTGGCTGTCTTATGTTTCTCTTTTTACAAAGCAAGCGCCTTAACTGCTGCCAATTTACCTAGTGAAAATCCATAATTTCCAATTCTAGGACTAAAATATATGGAGTTGCATTTCTTTTGTATTGAAGTCGCCTCCACAATTTTCTGACTTTGTTGTGTGCACTCCACTGGAATGCAATATTCAAAGAAACAATGCAATATCACACTACTGCGGACATGTTAAAGGGTACAGTCAGTTCTTATTAACGCTGATGTGACCGACATTCCGACTAGAACCGTACAATAACAGAGTGAGAGTATAGCTCAGTGTTAGCCAGAGGTGGTTTTCAACCCTCTACATGAAAGAAAGGAAATTACATAAGACATTTTCTAGAACAGTGGCCACTCAAAGAGATGCACCTTGACATGAAGGGTTATGGTTGTCATAAACTTAATGAGTTTTTGCCTCATCCTCTCATGCCACTGAACGTAAGCTTGACACACTTCAGTGACACTATCTACCAGAAGGGCACAAGAGCTCTGAGCGTAGTAGTCAAGCAGAGCTCAAAGGATTCACTCACACTTATAACTTTTTAGAGGCATGTCAAGAAGACAAAATCACTTGCATATTTTTTATTTTTAAAAAGCCAGGGGTCAAACACACACACACACACATTTGACTACTTTATTTGGGAGGACCAATACTCATTAAAGCAACATTACACCCAAATATTTACAAAGAGCATCTTGTGTCGCCAACATCAACCCAAACACTGTGCCAGCGTCCAACCATATTGATGTTAGGTGTATCAAGGGTAAAGATGACATCGCCATCTCCATGTAGACTGCCTAATTGCGGACACAGAGCAGTATCTCGCTAATTGCTTTGAGTTCTTCTTATTTAAACCAGCTATTTGCAGACCTCTAACACAGAGTCTATGAACATGTCCTAGACTGCCATAGATAAGAACCACTAGATTTGTACTGTAACCACTTGCTATAAGAGCATGCACGGAACGGTTGGTATTTTATCATTTTTTCAGAAAAACACAAGTCCATGTGTACATCAAAACAGCATCCCACTTCTTAAACCACAATAATTCTTAAAGCTTCATTAACAACTACAATGTAAGGGGTGGGAAGTCTCTTATAGCATTTTTGAAAGTAGAGTTGTTTGTCAGATTTGAAAACCAGTTCAAGTGTGTTTTCTTGTTTGTGTGTATTGCACCTGTTCTGTCGCAGTCATGTCCACAATGCGATCGTGAGGTCTGGTGTACAGGCCTTTAAATTCTGGGTATCCGTTCATTATGTGTGCTGTTGTTTCTATAGTTTTGTTATTATGTAATCGACAGAATGGTTCATGTCGTCTCGGAAACCACAGGGAGAGGTTGTATTGCGTTGGAAGGATTTGCAGTCCTGCTTTGATTACAAATTTTAGAATACTTGCGTTAATGACTGTGCATCGCTGTGTGAGATACTGTATGATCGGCACACTGAAGGCATGCAAGTTTGCCTTGCAGACGGAGGTTCATCCAGTCAGTGCGTTGCTGCGAGTGTAAGTGCTGATGAATTTCGTGCCTGCATATCTGGCCACTGATCTTCTTACAGCTACCATCGTAATGTAGAGTTGCTTCTGCATGTACATTTTAGTTTACAGTTAACTCCTCCTCAGTGTTGCTCACCTGAACTCCACATGAGTCCAGCTTAACTCTTATGACGTTTCTACTGCATAGGCCATTTAAATCTGGCCAATCCGAACGCACCCCAAACCCCCTGGCTACCAGAAAGGCACAAGAGCTCTGAGCGTAGTAGTCAACCAGAGCTCAAAGGATTCACTCACACTTATAACTTGTATAGAGGCATGTCAAGAAGGCAATATTTTTTCTTTTTAAAAAGCCAGGGGTCAAACACACACACACACACACACACAAACACACACATGCAACGAGAAAGTGAGAACATTTGCATTGACTTTTATAGGGACATAGATAATGCTGATTTAGTGCAGATAATGGGAAATCTAAACTAAAAAACAAAACGAAACAAAAAAGCCTCCAATAAACACTTAGAAGTTTCTGTCGGACCATGAGCTGACTGCATTGATGTGTCTTGTGGGGATCCAAGCACTTAACACTTACATTTTCCCTGTTGAGGTGGAGGCTCCTCTGAGAATGGAAAGGCCTTATGGAGTTTGGGCTTGCTAATTGTGCTGACCTTTGAAGCTAATGAATTCGATTCGTCTTTTACTTGTTTTTTTCCCCTGAGGAAAACACTTTGCTGTGCTTTCCCTAATCCAATGAAAATAAAAGATGCATTGATATTCAGGACACTTGGCACTGTTCTCTACACATTGCACAAAATGAATTGTGTACAAGGAAAGACACAAGGAAATAGCCTCTCTCGAATTTGACTAAATGGATCATTACAATGGGTCTACATGCTCATGAAAAAAAAGTTATATGCTTAAATGAAGCTCAGCTGACCTGAAATACCTGAAATACATAACCTGTGGTTTGGCAGGAAAGCTCATGGGAATAGAACATGGTTTTATAAGTAAGTGTTCACCACGTATATTTCAGCATATACTGAAGTCTACAGATGCCAGAGCACTAGAACTACTTTCCTTATTTACCGGTTTGTTTGATTATTTATCAGTTATGTATAATTTAATAGTATAGGCTATTGTAAACATACAAAAAGATTAAGAAACTAGGCTAAGCTGGCATACTGGATTGCATTTTTATTGAAATAAATTAAATGTAATAATTTCAAAAACTCAATAATTAATGGCCTGCTATTTTTTCAAAACTCTTTACTTTCATTTACTATGCTGGCTGATTCACTAGATTTTGAGCAACCCTGCACCATACAGTCTTTTTCACAAGATGCACATAACATTATACTTAATGTTTAGGTAAGGTAGTAAAGGTAGTCAATTTACCCTGAAAACGGTTTCGCCAGTGGTTTTACTGTGAAATCATCAGGGTGATTTTAAAGAAAAAGATTTGGCAGTGTATCTGTGTTTGCAGAACCTCAATGTTTTTGTTTTGAAGAATTTTCACATGTGCTGCCCAGTCTGTGTGGAAGCAGCTTCAGTCAGACTTCAAACGACAAAATGTCCTCATCACCTTACAGTATCTACATGCATTCCAAATGAGGGGGATGCACACTCTCAAGTTTTCTGTATAGTATTATTTTTTGCTGCTTTATGTTTCATTACAGATTATCGATTTATACCATTGCCTATATTTCCGTTGATGGCACTTTCCAGTCTTGCTTGTCCAGTGTCTCTTGGGTACAGTTCAGTGTTTTGTGTTTGGGTTGTAATTTGCCAGCTGCGCTTCATTTGTATTATGAGAAACCCTCCTGCTGACTGACTTGTTATTGGCCGGGTTTCCCAGATTCAATCCTTCTTAAGGACTTAAGAAGGCTCCAAAGAAGGAATCGCTAAGATAGAGCGTTAAGATACGGGCGTTTCCCAGATGCGTTCTTAACTGCCTTCTTAGAAGGTTCTTAAGAAGCTCTTAACGAGAGCTGTTCACCACGGTGGTGCTGAAACAAAGTCAATCGATGCCTGGCAAATCGATTACCCACCCCTTTCTCAGCGCACAAGTCACTCACGGCGCACCGTGGTCCCACCACACAGGTGCAATTAAGCTCAGGGGCGATATCCATGACGAGTACTGAGTTAGTGAATTAGTTACACATTGTGTAGAGATAACCATATATATAATAAAATAAAAATAATAAAAAGAAAACCATAAGTAGCGTGTTAGCACGCGGATGTCATTAAGTTCATAAGCGCATATAGCCTACCCCCGTAAATATTGGCACACACATGTGAGAATGGAAGTCGCAAGTGAAAGAGCTAAGCGGGCACCGACAGGACTTTTTCTTCATCGGGAGTGAGGGTTGTCCTGCTCGGTGCTCTTTCGCACGCTCACCCAGTCACGCAGGCCGCATGGGCTGGAGGGTGACATGTTCTCTATAGCCTGCCATGCACGGTTCTTCACCGTTATGCTTTCAATAAACGTTGGTTTCCTTTTCAACCATGTGTTGTGGATCATTCTGCATTGGAATGAGTGTAATTCAGGGTATATGCTGTGAAATGTTTTTATTTACATTTATTTACATTTACATGTATGCATTTAGCAGACGCTTTTATTCAAAGCGACTTACAAAACGAGGATAACAATCAAGCTACATAGCAGAAACCTTAAGGAGCATAGTGCTAGGGGATAGTGCTTCAGTTCATTTTATGTGTTATGTATGTATAAACACATAAACGTGAAATTCAAAAAATCTTTTCAATTTCAAATTCAAAAAGCCTATGTTTCTTGCGCCAGTGGTCCACTCTGAGCGCATTTCAACATTGAACATTAGATATACATTTCCCTGACGCAGCTTGATCACTAAAGAATACATATAAGGGAAACGTGGTCCATGCACGAAAAAATCGTGATGGTATCACGTTTCAATAGAATCTATTTTCGTGACAGTATCACGAAAAGCCGTGAGACCAGGTTGACTAAAGCCTAGAAATCTACACGCCCCTAGTGGCAGGCTATGCTCAGTGAGCATTTGATCGCTAAGAAGGCTGTTAAGAGTGGGTCAGCTCGATCTTACGTTTCCTTCTTAGTGAAAGATCTTCTTAAGCTAAGAGCGACTCTGGGAAACGCATTCTTCGTTCACAGCGTTCTTAAGAGCGCTCCAAAGAAGATCTTAGCGTTAAGAGCTTCTTAACTAATCTGGGAAACCCGGCCATTGTTGGTTTCTTCAGCTGGCTAAACTAATGAATAAGAAACAGTGCAGATGTCCCAAGGAAAACAAGACATCTGCTGTAGACCATGGCTGTAAAAACATTTTATTAAATTCACTTAACTTAAATAAGCGTTATATAAGTAGCACTATAAGTATCAGCCTTTATATAAAGAATGCTATGATCTATACCATCTTAAATGGAAAATAAATAGATCAAAAGCTTTTGTGTAGTCCATATGTACTCTTTTACCCTAATACCCCTTTTTTACCCTGTAAAGGAAATCTGGTCCCTGCATTTAACCCTAATCATGAATAAGTAAAATGCACTGAGCACACAGTTAGGTGAAGTAGGGAGCCAAGTGAGCAATGAGGGTTTAGTTGGCTTGCTCAAGGCACTTCAAACTACTCCAGTTTTTTATATGAAGCAGAGCTTGAAAAAATTGAAATTTTAACGTTGATTGAAATGATAACGTTGTCTGTCACTTGCCTGAAAATGCCTGAATTTGGACTTGATTACAAGAGGCTCATAATCAATTACATGTATCTCAAAGCATAAGGGGTTGCCATGGCTGTATCAATTATCTTGTTTTTAGGGTTCACCTTTTAAAATTCCATTAGAAGTCTCTTTCTGTCCTGTTCAAATTAAAGAAAGGTGTCTTTATCAGGTATTTTTTTAATTAGGTATTTCTGGTAGGAAGCTTCCCTTTGCCTCTTGATCTTCTGTTTTGTTTTCTCATCTTCAGATGTTAGAGTCTTGTTCAGCAACACTGCTGTACCCAACAACACACAACTTGTGCTGATAATGGACGATAATTAAAACTGACTTCCATCAGATACAACCACCCTTGAACTCTACCTGTCTTAAACCTCTCTCAACCAGTGTTATGGCTACTTCTTCAATTTTTACTTCATAGATATTCATTAATTTTGTCCAAAAAGTTCACCCGAGGCCTTTAAGGATCTAATAGCCTTTCTGCTGATGATAGGGCAGATTACAGGCTGATTCTGGCTCATTCTGGAAGTCAGGATCTTCATACTGCATTGCAAACTCATATTCCAGTCCTCAGAATCAACTTGAATCCCTCCAAAGTCTCTGGGATTTCTTCAATCAACAGCCTCCTGATGTCATGCCACAGCCACTCTGAGCAACATTCTGAAATGTGAATTCAAAGACTGAATAAAATAATGGATGGATGGAGAGTGGAACCATAGATGCAACCATGTCAACAAGACTCACCAACGGTTGTTCTAAGGCTCGCTTAATGCACTTTTGTAGGGCAGTGATGCATATATTTCTATGTAATTTCCCTGTTTTTACTGACATTCAGTGTCAAGCTGTTTGACTGACACCACTGAGCCACCTCTTTGGCCTGATCCAAGTAGACCTGTGCATTGTTATTGCTGATCAGTCCCATGACCATCATCTGCTAAATTTGATGATTTATGTTTGACTACCATGTGCTTTGCAGTCATGTGTGTAGATGTTATACAGCAAGGGGCTCAAAACACAACCTTGGCACCAGTGCTGATGGCTTAGTTAGAATGAAGTCAGTAAAAACTTGTATCAACATAATATCACTTGAAACAATTTTAGTGCTGTTTTTTAGAGTGTAGTTTTTCAGACTTTTTATAGGCAGATTCTTGTTAAACCTGCAGAGTTGAACATATTCTTCCATCTTCTGTAGGGAAATCTAGTGAAGACACCAAAGAGCTTTTTTGCCCCTCCCTTTGCCTCAGGCCATAATAATGGATTACCCCAGCGTGATTCAGGGCATTTATTAAACATAAGTGCAATATCCATATCTATCAACATGAGAGAAATCATCTTTCTCCACCCCTAATCTCTCTCTCTCTCCCTCCCCACTTGCTGTGTCCCTGGAGTATGTATGAAGATTTTTGTGGATGCTGTTATTCAACATTTAAAAACAAAACAGTCAAAGAAAAAGACTCTCTTCCTGCTTGTAGTCCAGGAGGCTCTATGGAAGCCCCCATGGCTCCCATGATCAGCCCTAAATCCTTGTTCTGCTGAGTTGTTTGCAGTTCAAAGGCTCTGGTGTGCACTGAGCTTTTAAAAGGGACAGGTTAGCAGTGGAGCTCACTTTGCGCTTAAACAGTGGGACAGACATATTGGTTTTTAGCACAGATTTAATGTGGTGGTGTGTGTGTGCGCGCATGCGGACAGGTCATCTGGGGACGGCAGAGTCATTAACTGCAACTGTGAGCCATGAGCAAACTGAGGTAGAGTGCAGCAAACAACACTGATGACACACAATGCAGCACAGTCTTCAACTGCTGGCTTTCATTTTTAACCTGAATTACGTACTAACCATTTCCATGTTTTTTAAACAAACTACACAGAATTGAATTAATAACCATTACATTTATTAATGGTGTAACATTATCAATTTTAATTAACTTTTTAATGATATTACTTATGTCTGTAATTTGCATATTTTAAATAAGCTGCAAAAAAGCCCAATGCATTCAGGATCATGCACACCTTGAGGTATTTTATTATTATCAAGTGTGAGCCATGCCCTGCCCATTTGAGTTTTTTTTCTTCCAGAGTTACACTGTTGGCACATTGGACATGACCACCTTATTGGGTGAAATTACTACTCTCATTCTATTAAACTCTGATGTCAGACTGAATTCATTATCTGTAGGTAAAGACAGCATTGCAATGGCGAGCCATCACTCGTCTGGAAACGGTGCATGACTCTGGTGTGGTCAGAGGGATGGAATAGACTATTGACCACTCCAGAGTTATACTGTTGGCACATTGGACATGACCAATGTGATGACATTGGACATGACCATGGGGGATTAATATTTATTAATATTTAATATTTAATCATAGGAAGCATATATTATTAATTATTGAGTTTTTGCACTAGAGTTACTTTCATTTTTCTTTTTTTCATTACTGGTAAACATTACTTTCTACTCAGATTGTTTTATTCTGTCCATTTCTAATTTTACAATTTAAGGCTTAGTGATTATCAGACATAATTTGAAACAGGTATAGTTTGGGAGAATCACGTCAGAGCAAAGAGAAGAACAATTCAAGTGAAGTTTTGATTGAAATCCCCCTCCTGTGTATGAGATTGGATTAGGAAGAGGAAGACACCAGGCACAGTCAGACCCCATGCAGTTAACATTTATCATTTGTTGTCCATGGGTTTTCTGTTACACAGGTCTACAACACCACAAAGTCAAACATGGCTCAAATGTCACATGAAAGAAGCATTATATCTTGCTTCAGCTACCCGCTATTAAGTATAGCATAAGTAGTTTATTTATGGGGTGGCCTTTTCTGCATGAATGCCTTCACTGATAGCTCCTTTGTTCCCGGTAATGTATCTGGGATCCATAATAATGTTCCTGTGACCACGCTATTGCTTCAATACTTTATCAGCGCAGCAGTGAGTTTACTCCTAATGGCTTTGAATGCTCTACATTTCTGCCTTAATATTTGAGGAGAAGTACATGCTTGAAATAGATGACTTTCACTTTTACTAACCAGCTCCACATTAATCCCTGATGATGCCCAATGTCATGACTCAGAAATACTAAAATAAATGAAATCTTAATTGAATTTCTGGAATTGTCATTGTTGTTATGGACCCAATCGCTAATGTAGCCTAAACAAGAGATCTCACAAACGCAGCTGCCTTTCAGCAGATGCCCTGTAAAGAGAGAGATGAAGCTAGTAGAGAGCTACTAACACTGTCTACAGAACAGCAATGAATGTCACTATTTGATAGAAGGCATAGGACATTTCGGCACATTGTAGTCATGCATTATGCAAGAGACATGCGCGCTGCAGCATGTCATGTGACAAAGAGGTAAATTGTTATGGTCCAGTGCTTCACATGTCTTCTCATTAGTTTCTTATTATGCCCAGGCTTAATAGATTGGTCCCTCTCCAGTAGCACATGTGCTTCATGGCTATGGGATACAGGATGTGTGACAGGCATCTGACAGAGGCAGCTGGCGCTATTTGGTGTGAAGCGCTTGTGAATCATGCTCATGCTCTTTCCTATTTTCACATGCAAATAGCTGTCGGAAATGAGCTGGGAGTTTTGGGGCGAGGGGTCTCTCAAATGATGATTTCTTTTTGAATGTTTTAATGTTTTGAATATTTTAATTTCAGGTGAGCTGAGATTGCCATAATGTCAGCAAAGATGGGCTGGTGGAATGATTGGCTGGAAAATAAAATGTTCTCTTATGAAATACTCCACTATCAAAACGCTGGGTCTTGAAATCTCATCTTAAAAAATCCAGTATACCTTGCCATGCCTAAATGAACACTAAAGCTAAACAAAGAAGAAGAAAGAAATATTCTCTTAGTATGGGAATGCAGAAGTGATGTATAAATGCCTGTTTATAGAAGATTTGTTCAAAGTTTAACAAGTTTATTTGTCACATACATTGAGATGTAAAACATGTAGTGAAATGACATTCCCTAATGTGCCAACTGGGTCAGGGTGGAAGGACAGGTGGGGCAGGGTGGTTGCTAATGCCACTATACTGTAAGTTTTCAAAGTATACTTAGTTGCCCTGACATTTAGTTCCTCCCATTCTCCCTTTAGATACAAAGACAAGAGGAACAAAAGAAAATAAATATACAAGAAGAGTCATTTTTATATAAGGAGAAATCATGCATGTAAGGAGAGGTCATTGACCAGCCTGGGGGGCCTTAAGAATGAGTCCACTGTGCCTCTGACAAGCAGCAGGAGGTGCAGACCTGGCCAAACCAGCAGGTCAACATCTGACGACAACAATGAACTTTTGAAATTTCATCTATACTATATATCAAACGGCTTGCCTATAATAAGTCATATTGAGCCTTTGGTCACTCTGGTTTTGGCTCTGTAGCTCTTGGAGATAAAAAAAAAGGTTTAGCAGGAAGACTAGTTGTATAGTGTAGTCTACTGTGTCACCCTCTCAATCCTGAGGTACACTGCTGATGAGGTGTCCTGCAAGGTTGATAAATTGAAAAGGTCATAGTCTTTTCTCCAAATGTGCTCTTTCTATCTGCACAAGTATATGTTTTGTGTAAAAAAAGAACTGAACTGCATGGATGTATGTCCCATACTTTATGTATGTGCTAATCTCACAAAATATTAGGATGGAACATACTGTAGTCTACTATAGATTTTATAGGTTTTAGATTTAGGCGCTGGAGTCTGACGTCAGGTGGTCATCCACAGAAGCCCACATTAACATGCAGTGAATAATTTATGTATGTAAGGAAGTATTCAAGGTAGACTGTTTGTCCTTCTTACAGTAAAAGAATGATCAATAGGAAAATCAATTTATTGATCCGCTGGTACATGATAGGAAAGAGCAAGGCACTGTAAGAGCCAAAACAATGTCTGATGTAAGAATGCTTGCGCTTGTAAGTGTGTGTGTATGAGGTTCTGATATAGGAATGCTTGCGTGTTTAGGAGTGTGTGTGTGTGTGTGGTTTTGAATGCTGGTGTGTGTATGTATATAGTTCCATTGTAAGAATGCTTGTGTGTCTAAGTGTGTACAGTATGTGTGTATGTGAGAGGGCTTGCGTGTCTAAGTGTGTGTGATTTTCTTCACTCACTTAGCACATGTTGTGTATTTACAGTGACATTAATTGCCCACTAGTATCCTTCTGTTTCCCTGAAACAACTGTGAGTTGCTCTGCTACTGTGAGGTTTTCCTGAAATAATTTGGCTATTCATAACACACACACACACACACACACACACACACACACAGTATCCTCAAACAGCAAATAAAGCAGCACAACTAATTATAGGGTCTAGTAAACAAACCACTCAAATCCTTTCGGGCAACTGTATGAGCAGACATGAGAACATGCAGGCACACACACACACACACATCCACATGGGGAAAACCAAGGTAATAGCAGCAAACAGATCTTATGGCCCTTAGGGTTACTGGAAGCGTAAGGGCTAATTAAGCAAATAATGTCTTATGGCATTGCTTCTTCACTACACATCTGATTGCCGTGCTGATTAGATCTTTATATCCACAACCACATCCATGTCCACATGCCTCAGGATGGCATCTTCTAGCCTCGGAACAGCTATAGGGAAAACTATAGCGTACCCTCAGATGGCAATCACAGGCCTTAAACAAGCGCTAATGGTGGTGTCGATTTCACCACATGCAGCCCCAAGCAATCCATCATCACTCCCACCCCCACCTCGACCTTTATCCCCACAATACGCCCTTACCCCCACTCCGACCTCTATCCTCACAACAACCCCCCACACCATAACCACTACCCCCACCCTCTCTGCGGCACTCAGACAGTGTCAGGTGCTGTGCTGCTGATGACTGAGATGTGGCTGGAAGAACATAGCGGAAGAGCTCTGATCTCAGTGCTCTTGGTGTGGGAGGAGAGTGATGATGATAGGGCACAAATAGAGAGAACTTGCCAATGTGTTTGAGATAGGAAGTGCTGTGTGTCTGTGTAGGTGTGTGTGTGTGTGTGTTTGTGTGTGCGCGCACCAGTGTGTATTTATGAGGTCTCTTTGTGCTAATGAAACCAGACAGACTAAGGAGAAACGACAAGCAGGAGATGATGGAGTAACTAACATAGAAATATACACACACACATACACCAACAGACAGACAGACAGACAGCCATCCACCTTCTGCGTGTGACCGTACTGGTGTGTAAGTGTGTGTGAGTCTGTGTATGTGTGTTTGTGTGTGTGTCTGTCTGTCTGTCTGTCTGTCTGTTGGTGTATGTGTGTGTGTGTGTGTGTGTGTGTGTGTGTGTTTGTGTGTCTGTCTGTCGGTGTATGTGTGTGTGTTTGTGTTTATGTGTGCGCGCACCAGTGTGTATTTATGAGGTCTCTTTGTGCTAATGAAACCAGACAGACAGAATAAGGAGAACCGACAAGAGGGAGATGATGTGGTAACTAATATTGGAATATACTCACAAATCCAGCACATTACACATTCACAGCCACCTCTAACGTAATGCTGTAAATATTTACTGGAACAACCACATGCTGCTAATGTGGTTTCTAAGAAGAGGAGGACTAGGACGGACATATTTATGATACCATGTCTATGGCACAATCCACCAGTTAACCTCTCCTTCATATAGTGGCAGTATCATAAAACATTTAGTGCCTTAAGCATTTTCTTCAGAAGGGTTTTCTCTCTTCACAGTGGCGGAGCATGACTTTTGTACATAGGGAGGCCAGAGATGGTTTCAAGTCCACAGAACATGACATCAATTATGCAGCCCATATGTTGCCATCTATGTGCATGTCTGAATACTTACATAAGTGCCAAAATTAGTCACTCAACCTTAAGCTTTGGATGTAGATTTGGAAGTCAAGTCAGTTCAGAATGATTGCTTCGATGTTTTGACTTTTGACAGTTGAACTATTGCACTAAGAATAATGTAGTTATGCAGAATTAAATGTATGTTGTAATGTTGTAATAGTTACCTGTCTGATGAACTCACAGTAACTTTAGTACCATTGCTTTGTTCAGATTTGCTTTGTCATTATATGTGGTATGCTGTATGTTCAACAGAAAAATAGATTGTTACAGGTAACTTTTTCTTATTATTTCTGTATCTTGCTAATCCATATAAATGTCTATGGCCACCATATGTCACTACATTAAGTTATCCTTTCTAATGTACAGGTGTATAATTGGGAACTGACATCTTATATAATTAGCTTCAACATATGTACATCATAATGATATTTTCACTGCCTTCCTTTCTTTTCTCTCTCGCTTGACTGCTGCAAATGATCCCACTCCCTTGCTCTGCAGCTTCTGATGAAGACGTGCAAGGCACCTGTCAATCATCAGTATTAGCAAATTAAATTCAGTCGGCACACCTGCACTGGCTCCACCCTTGTCCTTTCATATTGGCCATATATGTAGTTCTCTTTGTGAATGGGCAATGGTTTACAATCACACAAAGGCTCTTAAACACAAGCTGTTCTTCAAAGACGAGCAGATGGCAAGTAACACCACGTATTCAGTTGTTTCAAAAGTTTCAAAACTGCCTGGAGAATAGACACAGACGGAAGCTGCAAACAGACAGCAGTTGGCCTCCAAATACAATTTTCAGGGAAGGGGGCAGCTGTTCCGAAAGTCCATGCACTGCTAGAGATATTGGGATGGATTAGTGATGACAGCTGATAGCACAGGCCAGGTAGATAACAGCAAAACATAACCCAAACACTAGGATTAACTTTTAAATAGTATTTAACCTTTTAAATAGTGTGAGATTAAAAGTAAAGCTCTAGCTGATATTTGTCTCTCCAGCAGAAGAGCGTATCTTTGGGCTGATTCAATCAAAGTGTTCATACGCGTAGTGGAGAAGGTCAAGTGCATACTTTCTTTGTGGCTTTCAAATCTAGGTCTTCCAAAGGTTAGGTACAAGCTCCACTTGAGAGGCAATGCCCAAAATGAGAAGACACTCATAAAATGCTTCCTTCCTTTTCCTCTCTCTTTCTCTCTCTCTCTCTCTCTCTCTCTCTCTCTGTTGATGTCATTCTGGCAGCATATATTTGTTAGTCTGACAGTTCATTTAATCTCTGATGTAGAATCTATGAGCAGAGGAAGCTGATGAAGTAGTGTCCACACCTTCAGCTCTCTCTAAGGAGGTGAGGCAGGCTTCAGCAATGACTGCAGAGATATATGTCATGATGAGATGGCCCCACAGCGTCACACAAACACATGCACGCTCACACACACACACACACACACATACAC
>JAGFZM010000410.1:0-20371 GCA_017657215.1 Limnothrissa miodon | reverse complement strand
ACACACACACACACACACACACACACACACACACACACACTTTAGTCAAGTAAACCAGGAGTTCCAGCAGAGGACCCCTGTGATTCATCCAATTATGGCCTAAGCATCTGTCTGCTTTCCCATCTCTCTTGACATTTAGCCTCTGAAGTGCAGATTAGGTGCTGCACTACTCCCTTTAGACATCACACACATATGAACTATGTGTTTAATTAACTAAATCTAATAATATCTTTTACAAGTGCCTTTTGGACATCACAAAAGTACAGCAGAGTAAATAAATTTTTTTCACCAAATGAAGATGCACTATCACAAGTCTAGTTAGAACAATAGAAGCCAGAGGCACAAAGGAGTGCTGTGTGAGCAAACAGGAGACAATAATCAACACACATGCACATACACACACACACACATGCATGCACACATACAGATGCAGTCACAGTCATACATAATTCCTCAAACCTTTGAATACATTAAAACCATCTATCCTAACCTAATTCAACCTAAACTTGATTTCTTGAATAATTACCAACCCTACCTATCAAACCTACAATTTCTATCAAAAATCCTTGAAAAATGATGAGAGTAATTCAGAGACAAAGACTCAGCCCTAGCTAAGGTCTTCAATGATGTCTTTATCTCATCTGATAATGGATGTATATCAGTATTTATCCTATTGGATTTTATTACCGCCTTTGACACTATCAATCACGACAGTACTTACAGTACTACATAGGCCTGAACATATGATGCATATGAACTTGGGGCATTAGTCTGGTTCAAATTGTGCCTCTCTGGTCACTACCAGTTTGTACATGGTCATAATGAGTCATCATGCCACACTGATATAAAGTATTGTGTACCCTAAGACTGGGTACTGGGGTCCTGGTTATTTTTCCTATACTGTTTATGCTACCTTTAGGATCTGTTATAAGAAAACATGGCATTACTTTCCACTCTCATGCAGATGAAACCCTAATGCCTAATGACTGTACACCTGTAACAACACTTGCCTACAGGATATTAAAATATGAGCATATAGCTCAAAACAGCCAAAAGGCTAATACTGTCGCCATCAGAACTTACTCGATGGCTTTTCGGCCCCAATCCATACAAAAGTTCTAGCTTCCCTACACTTGCACCCTATTAAAAGTCAGATTTATTTAAATACTCTTTTCAACATTCAAAGCATTTAATGGCCTCACTCCAAGATATATGAATGAATTACTTGTTTCTTACTATCATTCCAGACCCCTAATATCCTAGAATGCTGGTCTCCTTGTAATTCCAAGAATATTAAAATCTACAATAGGTGGAGGAGTTTTTTGCGCCTGTCTTGTGGAATAATCTTTGCGAATATGCGCCTTTCTTCTGTTCTATCGGCTGAGCACACATCGCTAACTCCTTTCTGAATGGACTCTGATCATCTTCGTGGGTGACAAGATTGATCCAGCTTTCTGTTGGCCCTGCTGTCCCCCTCTCTAAGGCACTACCTAACTAGACCCTCTGAACGTTTTCTCTATGATTTATCCTACTTTTGGCCATGGATCATGGCAGGCTGATACAACACTACTGCCCAGAGATTTTAACTCACATTTTAACACTGCACTTGATTATGGGGGACTATATTTTGGGATAGTTATGGTGCTAAATTAACACCATGGAAGCAACTGCAAATTGCAAACCTTGCATGGCCCTATAGGCAGTTGGGTCTGTCCAAGGTCTCTTTCTAGATAATTACAGATAAAAAATAAGAGAGTTTTTCCTTGCCCAGGTTGCTCATGCTACCAGAAGAAATTACGTTTGCACACGGCGCTGTATAAATAAAATTTAATTGAGAGAGAGAAAGAGATTGAGACCAACACAGCACTACTGCTTACTTAGCTGTACTGTGTCTGACCAAATGCACATCCACATTCAAGTCTGAGGGATGAAGTTGTCCTGTGCTGTAAGTCTAACACGGGGACCCTCAGGCAGGGGCTGGAGATTAGCTTACCATCAAGGCCCACACTCCCATAACCATAACCTCCATTCTGCCTTGCTCCAGCACTTCTCTTGTCCTGGAGACAACATGCACCGCTAGGAAGTGGCACACTTGCCTGCTATGTCTGCTGAACAAATGTATTACCCCAAACCATTATGGGCCATGATGTGTCGCAGTAATGTAATAGACAGGTCAACCAAAGGTGTAGACTGCAACAGTGGTCATGTTCATTCTTTGACTCAATCCATTCCAGATAATACACCTTAACTACAACCAAGCAAATGTTACATATTAAAGAGCTAAGTTGTTCTAAGTACTTTCATTCTTCCTTCTGCCAAGACACACTTGGCAACAGCAGGGCTAACTCCTGTTTTGAAGAAACCAGGTGGTTAAGGCCCTGAGTGTCAGACACCCTGGCAGTGTAATGAGGAAGGTGGGGGGTTGGCCAGGGTGCAATGCTGCGCGTCTGTGTTAATGACGAGGATCATTCATGCAGGTCTCAATTAGACAGACACAACTCTGACCCCTGGGGGAAGACTTAATGATCACAGGCACCAGTGACTCAATATTAATCAGCTTAGTGAAGACCAGTGGCCATCACAGTCAGACGGTGGAATAGCGCTCCAACAAAACAGTTGAACAAACTTAGTTGGTCATTGGACACACACAGACACAGACATGTACACATGCATGTACATAAACACATAAACACACTCCAACACCCATTCCCACAAAGCCCCCCACCTCAACACACACACACACATACACACACACACACACAAACACACACACACACATAACACACACACATACACAAAAGAACACACACACACATACATACTTAATCTCTCTTTTCCGTACCTATATTCAGCAGTGTAATCTCAAAGCTGGCAATGTTAGTCAATAGCATTCCTCTGGTCAAGTCAAGTGTGTGTGTGTGTGTGTGTGTGTGTGTGTGTGTGTTTTTAAAGACCTTGCACTGACAGGGCCCAAGAGCAAATTTTAATATTATAATTCATGTTTTCTGTCATGGGGCCAAAAAGTCTAGTGGTGCCCCTGTTTCAAAGGTGTGATTAAATTCAAGTCAAGTCATATTCATGCATCTGCCAGTTATAGCACAGTTGAATGCACACCATTTTACAGTAATATGGCCAGGTTTCCAAATGTAAAATGATAAATTGATATTTAATCACATACATTTTCAGTACCTACAACATTTGATCAGATTTTTATCTGTCTTTTAGTAAACCATTATTACTTCATGGTTAGGCCTTAGTGAACATACTGAGCCCATGGGATATCCTGGAGACTGCATCTCGGCTACGATTAAAATAAAAAAATAGCCTAATAATTAATCTTAGAGTTCACTTATCTGGGAACTGAGAACCTAAAAGGATTGCTGTTGTTTATTCGTTGTTGCTTTCCAGTTGGATATAAGCGTGTTTTACTTTTTAAATTTAGAGTTATTGGCAAGGTTTTCGTGCGCTTCATATTCAATTCGGCACGTCACAACAGTGACATCCAGCGAGTGGAAAGATTGCTGTGGAGCCGAAAGAGTGCATGGATATATTCTTTATGACCTTCGAATACAATATTTTTCCTCTAATGGCAGGGACGTGATGAATGCCGGATGATAGCCTATACCTATCCCAAATAAGCAAATTTATTATTCTTTCTTAAGGGTGGCTTTTGATCTATCCCAAATGAAATGTTCATATTTGAAAGTCCAAACCGTGATTGAGTCTTGATTGGGACAAAAGATTGACTTCGGTGCCAACGCCCCTGATTCTATCAAGGTGGGCTGTGCGCACGGGAAAGTCAACCTTGGTGATGTGATTAGCTCGTATAAGGATGGACGTTGAATCATTAAAATAATAAAGAGACCGTGTCAAAGTACGTTAGATATTCTAAAAAGTATTTTCCATCACTCCCTTTCTCTCTGTCGTTCTTTCTTATACTCCCAGTAACGGGCGGACTGTGCTCTTTTTAGTTTGATGTGGCCAGCACTCGTATTTTACGTTGAGTATAGGACACCGTGTATGCCGAGAGGAGAGACAGAGGGTGGTATAGAGAAGAGAGAGCGGGAGAGAGGGTGGGCGAGTGAGCGAGAGAGAGACAGAGAGTACAGAAGTGGTCCTTCATAGTAGGGCGCGCGGGACTCAGAAAGCGCACGAGAATGTAGTCAGAAGACGCTTGTTACGGATGATATAATGTAATTGACAATAACACTGGCACGTATGGACGATACAAACAAATCGCTCATTTAAATCGAATGCACTTGTCTTCAAAGAAGATGGAACGTGGATGTAATAAGAATATGAGAGAGGTAAGAGAGTTAGCAGTGATTGTGCTTTTTTACCTCTTAGATATGCGAAGTGATAATATTGGCAGTTAATCAAGGTGGACTCTTATATTTTTTGTGCATAAATAATCTTGTTCGAGATGGATTTTTTAAATTTCTCCAGTGATGCCGAAAATGCATCCATTATCAATTCAAATTCCACAAGAAGTCAGTACTCCTTGGCCACCATCTACGGGCTTGCAGGAATGGTAACCTTTCTGATGTTGTTTACAATCGTCGGAAACGTTTTGGTAGTAATTGCTGTTCTAACTAGCAGGGCGCTCAAACCTCCCCAGAATCTGTTTTTAGTGTCTCTGGCAAGTGCAGACATTCTGGTGGCAACATTAATCATCCCCTTTTCACTGGCCAACGAACTAATGGGCTATTGGTTTTTCGGAAAAGTTTGGTGTGACATTTATCTGGCGCTGGACGTTCTCTTTTGCACCTCCTCAATTGTCCACCTGTGTGCCATCAGTCTGGACCGCTACTGGTCAGTCACGCAGGCTGTGGAGTATAATCTCAAGCGGACACCTCGAAGGGTCAAGGGCATGATTGTAGTGGTTTGGCTAATCTCTGCTGTCATCTCTTTCCCACCTCTTATCTCGATGGATCGGGATGACCAGAATGCCCAGGTGCCCACGTGCCAGCTGAATGATGTGACGTGGTACATACTATACTCCAGCATTGGCTCCTTTTTTGCCCCCTGTGTCATCATGATTCTAGTGTACATCCGCATTTACCAGGTGGCCAAGAAGCGGAGCCGGAGCATGTCGGAGAAGCTGCATGAGGTCGAGGGAGAGAAGGGCGCCAATGGCAGAGGTGACGGGGCTGAGCTTGAGAATGGTGTGGGCCAGCGCAACCTGTGTCGGGGCAACAGCGTGGACAAAGAGAATGGCCACTGCACCTCATCCCCGGCAGGGAAACATGCCGACGAGGACCTGGACCTGGACTTGGAGGACAGTAGCTCATCAGACGAGAAGAGCAAGAAGCCACACCGCCACCAGTCCAACAAACATCCTGAGACGTCCTGCAAGAAGGAGGGCAGGGCCAGCCGAAAGGACAGCTCCAGCTCCAAGCAGTCCAGTCGTAAGTCCAGGGCCAGTGCCAAGTCTCTAGACCTGTTCTCTTCACGGAGGAAGAGGAGGAGCACCGTCTCCAAGAAAAAGATCTCCCAAGCCAGGGAGAAGAGGTTCACCTTTGTGCTGGCTGTGGTCATGGGTGTCTTTGTGGTGTGCTGGTTCCCCTTCTTCTTCAGCTACAGCCTGTATGGCATCTGCAGGGAAGCTTGCGCCATACCTGATCCCCTCTTCAAATTTTTCTTCTGGATTGGCTACTGCAACAGCTCTCTCAACCCAGTGATCTACACCATATTCAACCAGGATTTCCGCAGGGCCTTCCAGAAGATTCTCTGCAAATCCTGGAAAAGGTCCTTTTGAGTCGTAAAGGAGAGAGAATTTATGGATATGCTGGCCTCTTAATACAATCATTGCCCAGAGCCATGTGCTCGATCTGATGATATGGGCCGAGACAGGCTGTATCCGGTGAAAGGGCCATGTTTGGCTAATGTGTTTGGCTTCTCTCTGTAGGCCTTGACAATCTCCATGTGACGGATGTACGCTTACACCTAAGCCTCTGTATGTATGTGTGTGTGTGTGTGTGTGGTTTAACGGGAAGCTTGTAGGCTAGGAGGGCAGGGTATTTTAGGAGGTGCCATCCCACTGTGTTTCACTTTATCATCATTAGCAAGCATCTCTGCCATGGTAATGATGTCCAGGGGCACTGTGCACCATCAAGAGGCAGTTTTTATGATGACTTTGCACATATGTCTTTAGTGTCCTTGGCTCTCTGTGATACAACAACCTGACAGTTAATTCGCATCTTAAAAAAGTACTTTTGTATTCTTTCCTTTCCTCAGTGAGACAAAATGGACACCTCAGGTTACCTTGAGAGTAAAAGAACAAAATGACCTACAATGAAGTTTTATGTCTAGCCTAAACGGCAAATGTATTCTGTAGTGTTCTGTAATGTCTCAGCTCCCTCTGACAGAGGATCACCTAATGCTCTTGTGGGTTTTATATCTGAAAAGACTGATTCTAGCCTCAGTGTTTCTGATATGTCTTGCTAACAGCATCCCCCCCCCCCCCCCTCTCTTTCTCTCTCTCTCTCATTCTTTCCTTACTTATATTTCTCACACTCTCTCTCACTTATCCATCCTGTCTTTATTTACCATGTCACTCAAATAAGTAAATCAATCTAATGTATATAGAGAGATTATATAAATATTTTAAAAATATAATTGTTATTTATTAATTTAATGATTAAATTGTTTGTTTGTACTGCAGGTCCTAAGCTATGCGACATGGCTCTGGCCTTATGTAAATACATGTATTTTACAGGTTTTACAGTGTGGTGCTGAATGGATAATGGCACCAATATTGACCTGATGGCTTGATGTTTTCTCTATTCTTATCATGCCTTGATGGATGTTGTACCTCTCTAACATTATTTTCCTTTGCTCTTTTCAAAATTATTCTGCTAATATTCTAAGTCAAAAGCACACAGAAAACAAGGCATTGCAGGAGAGTAAATAAAGGAATGAAATCAGCTAATATCACTTCATGTTTACTGCGGAGAAGAGTTGCAAATTTGTTTTGGTGCATGGTTGTGCACAGACATATGAGTCAGAAGAGCCACAGCCAAAGGGAGCGATTTTGATCAAGATCCAGATGCATTGAGTTATGTCATTTTTTACAACAAAGGCCAGTGACCTCCACTTCAGAAGTGGCTATTTTAAGCTGATGAAGGCATTCACGAATAAAGTAAACAAAATTATGCACAGCTTTGATCTGTGTAATTGCACAGTGATTTGGGGGGACGTGTGTGTGTGGTGTGTGTGTCGGGAATGGTAGCAAACATCTAGAACAGCACTGTCTAGCATGATGTTTTCATACGTCTTCATTTAACTCATATTTCTATTACGAGTCTATTACTCATCCCTCCCCCTATCTGCAGTGACTGAGGAAACAGGGATGCCTCAATATAATCAGCCAATGTGGTTAATATGTTTCAAAGATGGCGAAAAAATCATCCACACATTTGGGTCATACACATGCCAATTGTTTTTTTTTGCAATATAATCTGAAAGGTACAGAAGTCTAGTCTACAATCCAGTTTCATTGCAGTTGGTCCTGACATCCTGACAAAGTTGAGGAAAAATACATGATGCTCTCTTGCTTTAGAGAAATTAAACATGAGACACACGACCCCCTGCACCTAGGGGGTCTGCTTGGACCTATTCATCACTGTTCGCAATTTACATTTGAGGAAGATAAGTGACATTCATTAGTCAACACTAACTGAAACTGTCAGTTCTGTAACAAGCATAGGGACACTTTTTAACAAGCATTGTTTATGGCATTTACGGACTTTGCTCCATCACCAAACAAGTACAGACAGACACAGTACAGAGAGTGTAAATGTCAGACAATAAACCACTGGAAATGAACGAGTGCAATCAAGTCAGCCAGCTGGGCAGAATCATCCAGTACTTTCCAGTGGAGTGTGTTGGGTTGGTTTCAATGGTTTCAGTGTTTTTTTGTTTATGAACAATACTACCATTCATGGTAGTATGACTGAATCTCAATGTCATTTGGTGGTCATGACAGATGCATTAAAAGGATACATAAAAAATATGACAACACAAACCAGCTTCTATCTCAGCAGCCTCTGAAACTTGTAATGACCCCAGTTGAGACTGTAATGTTGCTCCGCAGATAGCTTCTCTTCAAGTATTTAAAACATCCTCATCACCCTCGGGTCCTCTGCTGAGGACAGACGTAAAGACAGCCTTTTATCATACCCCACCCTCTCCTGACTCACAAATAAAACCTCCTTTGCTTTGCCCATCATATCTCCGAGATTAAAGTGAAATGGGTTTATTCAGAGAAAGAATGGAGAATGAAAAGACAAAGTGTCTGAGAGAATTCTTAAGCTGCTAGAAAGAGGTTTTCAGAGCTACACAAGTGTTTTCCATTAAACACTGCAGTTCAGCCCCTGTAATGGTCTGTAAGTGTGATGCAGCCGATGCCAGGAGTCTTGCTTCACTCCTTCCCACCGGAATGCTGACCAGACATTGAGGGAGATCCCGGATTAGGTTACAGAAAGCCTGGAGCTTCACCACATACACGGATATATATTACCTCATTTAGCAACAATGCTCGCCTCCAATATAGGCACATCTCTCCAGGGATTCCTCATCCTATCTAATGCCACATTTATTACAAAACGATAGAAATATGGCCAACAGTGCTAATGTTTGAATCACATGTGTTATCTTTTCATCTTGTGGGCATATGTACTGTACTTATTTTAAATTAAACCCAGCCCCAGAACATTACTTGTGGATGTATTTTTCATGCCTTTGAACAGCTTGGAGTGTATGTGTTATTCATCTGTAGCACAGCCTGCTTGTTTGTGCGTGCTCTGCTGCTCTCTGTGCTGAGGTTGATCTCAATTCTCCATCTCAATTCTCTCCTCCACCTCTTTTGCCTGGAACTACTTTTGTTTCGCTCTCATTGTCTCCTTTATGCACTCACACATTGCTAGGCATGAAGTCACTCGGCACTTACATAGTCTTACAGGGCTCATCCATTTCAAAAAGATGGCGGTTGACAATGACTGGAATAACCCCATGGAAACTAGCTAGAGGAATGAAAGAGTGAGAGAAAGTAATGAGGGAAAGACCAAAGAGCACATCAAAGCATAGAAGGTGAAAAAAGACGAAGTGACATTTAAAGTTCCTGTTCTAGTATTTAACAAAAGTACACAGTTTCCCATTTCCCATTTGCCCTTTTCATCTCCAAGGGTTGTCATATTTTTAATTATTAAAAGTATTACCATTTAATTGACTTGACAAGGATTTTTGGGTATCTTTTACATACATAATATGTCACTAAGGAAATCTTCCTCCGTGGTCAAGTTGATGCATTTCAATGAAAGATTTACTTCATTCAGTGAAAGCCACTCACCTAAATGTTTTATAAATTGTGAAGTGAATGTATTTTCAGCTCTTTTGCTCATTTTGAAGCAAGTGGACATTTAAGAGTTGATGCATTTAAAATATCTGGGCTATGTTAATTTTGCTATGGAAACAGGAAATATAAATAAATAAATAAACCATGGCTTTGACAGCACTTAGGCAATGTGAATGCAATCTTTCCTTGTGTTTTTCTGCTCTCTCCCTCGCTTGTATTACTTGAAAATATTAAATCTCAAGAATGGAAGAACAATTAATAATTAGGTAACAAATAACAATTTAGTTAACACATTCTGCAAATTGATGATTTCCTAAATAAACTCTTTTCTGATGAGTATGTTATATTTTGACGATACACTGAAGTACAGATTTGGGAGAAAAGTTGAATCCCTATTCAGCATCAATGCTTTTTTTGAATAGTAATTGTACCAACTACATTATACGACTTTTGACGTAGCAAGCAACAATGGTACCAGCTGTTTACACCAAACACAGCAAAGCACCCAGACAAGTTTTCACTGTTTTGTACACATGTATATTGTCTCAGAATGGCATTGAATCCTCTATGAAGGGAAAAAAGTAGAAACTGTGTCTGTTGTTGCCCCATTCATCAATGCTTCATACTGGCATCATATAGTGACTTCAAACATCTGTTCTTCGATCTTCAATAAGAACCTGGCAGGTCCAGCATTAAGGCTATCTCTGCTTGCTCTGAGGCACAAGTCTGCACTCTTATGTGTTCATCTACAGCGGAATTACCCTTAGATCTTACGTAAAACCAAACTATGGAGCATTTCAAGCCATAGCCTTGTTCGAGGTCACTGAGAGCTGTTGGAATAGGATTGGATTTGGTTTAATTGAGCTAGCTGTCTCTGATAATGCACCCAATCAGTGAACAGAGGGAGGTGTTGTGAAAGCTGAGCTAGAATGCTTTCAGCCAAGGCAGGCTATCAGGTAAAGGGCTGATCCAATTGCTTTGAACTTTAACACCTCCAGCTAGAAATTGTTTCTCACTAAGAAAAAGAAGAACACTCTGTAGTTCAGAAAATGGGGAGTATGAGTGCCTGCAAGCTGTAGACAATACCTACCTAGTAGGTTTGGGCGATATTTTTAATGTACCGGTATACCTGTATATATACTTCCAATGATAAGAAAAGGCCTTACACCTGTATAAATCATAATTTAAACGTAAAAAGGAGTTGATGACACATTTTGTGTGCGACGCGTCACCGTGTATGCGCCCCACCGACGCCTATACAGTATATGGAGGAAACACGTGAAACAGTGGTAGCGGAGGAGTTCAAAGCAGAGAAGACAACAAAACAGTATGGCTGAAGGCGGAGAGGAAGCCAAGATGACGAGATTCTTGCTAAACGGGGAGATACCTCTAATATAGACGTGGTTTGGTTTCAGTAAAGCATACGTGAACCAAGAGACTAATATGTAAAGTTTGCAAACTAACGGTGACGGTAACGGTGACGGCTTAACATTAAGTTAAGTCTCTTTTATTGTCAATTCTCTACATATACTGGACATACAGAGGAATCGAAATTACGTTTCTAGCTATCCCACAGTGATGCGCACGGTCAGGAGAGCCAGGGGCTGCTGCGTCTACACGCGCCGCCTGCTATGGCATTCACCCAGCATTGATATAGTTTGGTAAATATCAAATGCACTAGATGTACTGCACAATTTGTTACCAATAAAAGTGCACTTTACAATTTAAGAGGAGTGTGTATATAATTAAATGAGTTAAGTTTTGTCGTTTTATTATAGGCTACCAGGCTCTGTTGAATTTAATCATATCGCCATACCGGTATACATACCAGAAAATATCATGATACATGCTAAGGCCCATATCGCCCAACCCTAGACATGACTGGCCTTGAACAACAGGATCATGGGTTGAAATGCACCAGTAGTTGCCTTAAACTCTGAACATAGATTACCTTCTGTTTCCCTACATGGTGAAAATCCATCCCTGCACAGGCTGACATCCTGTTTCTATCACATAATGCATGAAGTGTACAAATTCTCAAAAACAGGAGGTTTTGGCTGATTGAATGTACTATCAATACAGTATATGCAAGGTGTTTGTAGCTGATGTAGATGTGAGTTAAGTGCAATGATATTTTCATGATGTACATATAGTTGTCTAATGAGGCATTTACGATAGTGTTCTCTGACATTTACCCTAATTGCGCTGCTATTAGGCAGCTCAAGTGCTCGGTAGAACTGATAGATGACAGATGAAACGAAGCTAAAAGCAAACACTGTTTGTAATTCCATCATGCCATTTTCCCCACTCCAGCAGAGCCCCTGTTTACTTGCTATGAATATTCACACAGTGCTTTACTGTTATAGGCTATTAGATGAATATGAGTGAGAGTTTTAGATTGCTAAAAAAAGCAAATGTGTGCATAGTCTTGGCATTTCAGGAGCTGAGATGTGTGATCACACTGACTACGTAATAGCAGTAGGACTAGTTCAAATCTATTTGAATTCCATTACTGCTGAAGCAAACAATAGACTCTTTTAATGGTCACCTCATGTAGCAATGAACCATGCAAACAGAGCTCAATACGGTCTGTGAGGCAGTAGTGGTAATATAAAACATATAAGAGATGGGCAGACTATGGATTCAGTGGTCACTCTACCGTGATAGTGATATGGTAAATATAAACAATGCTTCAGGATTTTTGACGCAGTTGCATTTGGTGCATAAAGTAAAAGGTGGATAAACTCATCTCTGAAACTTGTGAGATGTTTTAACTGTTTTTCCTTGTATTTAGCCTCCCCGCCTTGCATGCTGCTGCCTCTGAACTGGAGGCAATATGGTTGGTCCACCGCCCTTGAAAGCTGAGCTAGAATGCTTTCAGCCAAGGCAGGCTATCAGGTAAAGGGCTGATCCAATTGCTTTGAACTCCAACACCTCCAGCAAGAAATTGTTTCTCATTAGGAAAAATCAAGAACACTCTGTAGTTCAGAAAAGGGGGAGTATGAGTGCCTGCAAGCTGTAGACAATACCTACCTAGATATGACTGGCCTTGAACAACAGGACCATGGGTTGGAATGCACCAGTAGTTGCCTTAAACTCTGAACATAGATCACCCTCTGTTTCCCTACATGGAGACAATCCATCCCTGCACAGGCTGACATCCTGTTTCTATCACATAATGCTTGAAGTGTACAAATTCTCAAAAACAGGAGGTTTTGGCTGATTGAATGTACAAACCGGATTCCAAAAAAGTTGGGACACTAAACAAATTGTGATAAAAACTGAATGCAATGATGTGGAGATGGCAAATGTTAATATTTCTGTAACGGTCGTGCCTCCTTTGTTGACCTTTCCACGCTCCAGGTCCCCGGAGTACTGAGTCTATGTTTAGACTTCCTGTTTCCTCGGCATCTTTCAGCATTAGATTATCTTTCTCTGTTAGGTCACGCCCTTCTTCCTTGTTTCATTACTCTTCCTGGTGTGCTCTGCTGTCATTGTCTTCACCTGTTCGTTTGTGTTCCCCTATTGGTTCATTGGTTAATTGTCTTGTTAAACCAACCCGACCCGGCCCCCCTTGTGTTGTTCTCGCTCATTCCTGTGTGTGTGAGTATGTCAGCTTCCATGTTTGTGATTGGTGATATCGTTGTCGTTGTGTTTCTTGTTTCAGGCACGTGCTTCCCGGTCAACTCTTTGAGTGGAACCTTCTAGCCTAGGCATAGGCTTCTTTCGTTTTGGACTTGTGAATCTAGGACTGCAACTCTGCGAGGCAGACTTCTTTCTTTTCTGGCTGGATGGACTGAGTTACTAAATGGATGGCCGGGAACACGAGCCCCTCGGTTTTGTTCTGTTTTTGCTTGGTTTGGGTTATTTGCTCTTGTTGTCGCAATTTTCCTGATTATCATTGATTCTAGCAATGTTATGATTTATATTTAAGTTATTTAGTTTAGGCTGTCAAGCCCCTGAGTCCACCTGTGTTTTGATTGCCTTTTGAACTAATTAAAGTAACTGTTACGCCTGCACAGTGTGTCCTCCTGCCTCGTCCTCTGACTCGCACCTCTGACAATTTTATTTGTAATAGAACATAGATGACAGATTAAAAGTTTAATCCAAGTAAATATATCATTCTAAAAGAAAAATATGTTGATTCAAAATTTTAAGGTGTCAACAAATCCCAAAAAGTGTTGGGACAAGTAGCAACAAGAGGCTGGAAAAAGTGAATTTGAGCATAACGAAGAGCTGGAAGACCAATTAACACTAATTAGGTCAATTGGCAACATGACTGGGTATAAAAAGAGCTTCTCAGAGTGGCAGTGTCTCTCAGAAGCCAAGATGGGTAAAGGATCACCAATGTTGCGCAGAAAGATAGTGGAGCAATATCAGAAAGGCGTTACCCAGCGAAAAACTGCAAAGACTTTGCAGTTATTATCAACTGTGCATAACATCATCCGAAGATTCAGAGAATCTGGAACAATCCCTGTGTGTAAGGGTCAAGGCCGTAAAACCACCTTGGATGCCCGTAATCTCCGGGCCCTTAAACGACACTGCACCACAAACAGGAATGCAACTGTAAAAGGAAATCACAGAATGGGCTCAGGAATACTTCCAGAGACCATTGTCGGTGAACACAATCCACCCTGCCATCCACCGTTGCCAGCTGAAACTCTACAGTGCAAAGAAGAAGCCATTTCTAAGCAAGATCCACAAGCTCAGGCGTTTCACTGGGCCAGGGATCATTTAAAATGGAATGTGGCAAAATGGAAGACTGTTCTGTGGTCAGACGAGTCACGATTTAAAGTTGTTTTTGGAAATCTGGGACGCCATGTCATCCGGACCAAAGAGGACAAGGACAACCCAAGTTGTTATCAACGCTTAGTTCAGAAGCCTGCATCTCTGATGGTATGGGGTTGCATGCGTGCGTGTGGCATGGGCAGCTTCCATGTCTGGAAAGGCACCATCAATGCAGAAAAATATATTCAGGTTCTAGAACATATGCTCCCATCCAGACGTCATCTCTTTCAGGGAAGACCCTGCATTTTTCAACAAGATAATGCCATAATACCACATTCTGCATCAATCACAACATCATGGCTGCATAGGAGAAGGATCCGGGTCTGCAGTCCAGATCTTTCACCTATAGAGAACATTTGGCGCATCATAAAGAGGAAGGTGCGACAAAGAAGGCCCAAGACGATCGAACAGTTAAAGGCCTGTATTAGACAAGAATGGGAGAGTTCCTATTTCTAAACTTGAGAAACTGGTCTCCTCGGTCCCCAGACGTCTGAGTGTTGTAAGAAGAAGGGGAGATGCCACACAGTGGTGAAAATGACCTTGTCCCAACTTTTTTGGGATTTGTTGACACCATGAAATTGTGAATCAACATATTTTTCCCTTAAAATTATACATTTTCTCAGTTGAAACTTTTGTTCCGTGATTTATGTTGTATTCTGAGTAAAATATTAGAAGTAGGCACCTCCACATCATTGCATTCAGTTTTTTTTTGTACAATATGTTTATTGTGTTTTTCCAAAAACTACAAAAACTTGGAGTAAGGAATTCTACCAAAAAGAAAACGGAAATAGATACACAGACAAACAAAACAGACCACAGCAACCAAAAATACAGACAAAATACAAAAACAAACAAACCGGGCGTGCAACTCAAAATAATGACATCATACTCAGAAGTAGCACAGAGTACATTAAAGCCACTATGTGTAGGTTTTATCTTCTATTTATCTTCGTCTTTTATTAAAAATAATTTTTTTATTTTAAAAATATAATGTAAAACGATGGTAATTACCTCCATGAATAAATTGTAGTGTTCCCGTAAACTTGGTAATTTCAATTTATATATAGATGTGGCTGGGTACCAATTGAGAATATCCATTTTGCGCCACCATTTTCAAAATGAGGACCGTGGGAAGGGAAGGGCTAATACATTTTATTCAAACGTGTGCAGTAAACCACTTCGCCGATAGATGGGAGAAATTCTCATACGAAAAAAATAAAACTTACACATAGTGGGTTTAAGGAAGAGGTGAGCAGCTTATTGTGAATGTTACAGTTGCTCAAGTTCTCCATCAAATTGAGCAAGATGGTCCAAGAATGGCTGCCAGATTTTGTAGAATTTTTTAAGACTGTCTATCAGACTATATCGGATTTTCGGACTATATCGGATGTGTAATACGGAAGTAAGTTCTGACAGCCACATCTTAAAGCGGGGCACTGCTTCTGATTTCCAATGCATTAACATTTCAAACATGAAGGTGTGCTTTGTGGCAACAGAGACACGGAGTAGCCAAACAGCGCCACCTCTGGATCAGGCTTGAACACACATTCATATATTTCAGAGTACCATTGGAATATGCTGCACCAAAAGTCATACAGTTTTGGACATGTCCAGAAAAGGTGGACTAAGGAACCATCAGCAGATTTACATCTATCACACAAAGGGTAAACAGAAGGATATATTTTATGAAGTTTAGTTTTAGAATAGTGGAGTCTATGCATAACCTTAAACTGGATTAAGTGGTGTCTGCCATTAATAGAACAGTATTGGATTCTATTGAGACTCCTTCCAAACAAAATCATCAATTTGGAGACCTAATTCCTCTTCCCATGCCTTCTTCAAAGAGTGGGTGGTACAGTTCATCTGCTCAGAAAATATCTTAAGTTTGAAATCAAATGTTTTGAATCTGGTGAGCCAAGCAAAAAGCTATAAACCCTACTGTCTTTTTTGTCTTTGAGTTGAGTAAATGAAGAAAAATGTTTGATTTACAAATATTTTAAAACTACTATGCCTTCTAGTCTTCAACTATGAAAAGTTGCATCTGACAGGGACGGTGGAAACGCATGATTATGACACACTGGGGCCTGGATAGAGGTTCCAGGTAATTTGCAGCACTTCTTAATTTGCTGCCATATTCTCAAGCAATTAAGAATTATTAAATTATTCACTTTTGAGCTAGGTAGCCCAGGTGTTGAGAAAAGAAGAGCAGGAAATGAACTATCTTTGACATCTTTCTTCTCAATGGCGACCCAAGCAGGAGTGTATGCTGAAGTCCCCAGGTTGTAGCCTTCACACCAGTAGGCAAGAGCTCTAAGATTTGCTGCCCAGTAATAATGCTGAAAGAATGGCAGTCCAAATCCCCCCTTCTCTCTTGGTTTTTGTAAATGAGTTTTAGATATTCTATGAGCCTTATCCCCATATAAAAGGCATAATTATTGAGTCTAGCAAACTAAAAAAATTACTTAGTTAAGAAGATAGTAAGATTTTGGAAGAGGTATAAGAATCTTGCCAGTGAAACCATCTTGATAGCATTTATACGACCCACCATAGAAAGTGGGAATGTGCGCCATTTGGCAATATCTCCTTTTAGTTTTTCCACCTTGTCATGGAAGTTCAGTTTAAAAATTAATTTAAAGTCTTTCGGGAGAATCACACCAAGGTACTTCTGCTTGTCCGTCACTTTATAAGGGAGTTTATGCAGAAATTCTGGTTTATGGTTATTCCCAGGAGGCATAAATTCGCACCCAGAAACTTCTCCAAATGACTTTATGAGGTCTAACAGAATGGGAATAGATTGTTCAGGCTGTGATATAAAGATGGCTACATCATCTGCATATAAAGATAGGTGGTGGTCCACATCTCCTAGACAAATTGGTTTAAGAGAGCTGTGCTGTCTAATGCTAATAGCAAGTGGTTCAATACCAACTGCAAATAAGAGTGGGCTGAGGGCACAACCCTGGCGGGTGCCACGATGTAATGAAAATGGAGCTGACCTATCTTGATTTGTTAGAATGGAAGAGGAAGGATGAGTGTATAAAATTTGAATCCAAGAGACAAAACGGCTACCAAATCCAAATTCCTCCAATACCCTTAACATATATGCCCACTCTATTTGGTCAAAAGCTTTCTCTGTGTCTAAGCAGAGGACTGCCACTTTCTGATCTTTCTTGTAGTTATGGTACATTATGTTCATCAGTCATTGCACATTAAAAAAAGAAAACCTGCCAGGAATAAAGCCGGTTTGGTCTGTATGAATGATGGAGACTTTATGTTTGTTTATTTGCCATTAATTTTGTGAAAATTTTCATGTCAGATTTCAGTAAGGCTATTGGACGATACGATGATATGATATGATCAGCCGCTTTCACTTTGTTTCACTTCGTGCAAAGCATCTGAGAACCAGCCATAGGCATTCGTTTTCATGACGGTGGGCGGGATACTTTCTGCTTCAACCAATGGCTACTGCTTGGTCGTGACGTATGCTATTTCAGATTGGGCGCTAGAGTTCAACGTTATCGCCTTTAGCCCCCGATCTGTTTGCTGAATCGCCGACGCGATTTCTTGTCGGAGAAAAGCTTATCGTTAGTTCCCTGACTAGTATGTAGGTTAATGAAATTAACTGTTACCACTAGGCGGCGTTAGCCTGGCTAAAAATCACCTGTGTATCTGAAAGATTAGGAAAGTAAATGGAAGACCTTACTGAAAAAGTTTGGGTCATCAAAATTGGGACAATATGCATTCAGTTTTTATTCGCGATTTGTATAGTCTCCCAACTTTTTTGGAATCCGGTTTGTACTATCAATACAGGTGTTTGTAGCTGATGTAGATTGTGAGTTAAGTGCAATGATATTTTCATGATGTACATATAGTTGTCTAATGAGGCGTTTACGAGAATCCATAGTGTTCGCTGACATTTACCCTAATTGCGCTGCTATCTGGCAGCTCAAGTGCTCGGTAGAACTGATAGATGACAGATGAAACGAAGCTAAAAGCAAACACTGTTTGTAATTCCATCATGCCATTTTACCCCACTCCAGCAGAGCCCCTGTTTACTTGCTATGAATATTCACACAGTGCTTTACTGTTATAGGCTATTCGATGAATATGAGAGAGAGTTTTAGATTGCTAAAAAAAGCAAATGTGTGCATAGTCTTGGCATTTCAGGAGCTGAGATGTGTGATCACACTGACTACGTAATAGCAGTAGGACTAGTTCAAATCTATTTGAATTCCATTACTGCTGAAGCAAACAATAGACTCTTTTAATTGTCACCTCATGTAGCAATGAACCATGCAAACAGAGCTCAATACGGTCTGTGAGGCAGTAGTGGTAATATAAAACATATAAGAGATGGGCAGACTATGGATTCAGTGGTCACTCTACCGTGATAGTGATATGGTAAATATGAACAATGCATCAGGATTTTTGACGCAGTTGCATTTGGTGCATAAAGTAAAAGGTGGATAAACTCATCTCTGAAACTTGTGAGATGTTTTAACTGTTTTTACTTGTGTTTAGCCTCCCCGCCTTGCATGCTGCTGCCTCTGAGCTGTGCTGCCATTGTGTGCCTCATGTGTCCCAATCTGCTATTATCTAAATAAAAACGTATGCACGACACGTAAATATAATTAATCCCTAAAGCGAATTTTAAACATGAAAAGCACCAAAAACCTTTTCTGTTTGTATTACATGTATGCGCAGTTAGCACATCAGTCAGACTCCAAACTCAGGCTAGCTCTTATAACAGATCTCTTTCTGTCTAAAATGGCATAAAACTTATTGAAACCGTAAATGACCCATGAACTGTTATTTTTCATTGAATGTCTTCTATTAGAGAAAGCCCTGTTGCAGGCTTCTGTCTGTTGATGCTGCACATGGAGACAAATGGCGTGAACAGGGAGAGTGCTGTTTAACTGAACTAAATAGTGTACAGACCTACAAGTCTAAAAGAAGTGGTTGAATCAGGTACATCACAAATAACCTTGAAGCAGGAACTGGTCCTTGAACCATATTTGCCCAAGGGCCCGGTGTGCCGTTGTTCCGCCACTGTCCATGACAACTGATTTTTTCAACAAAGCATTATGCTGCTGCAGCTCTGTATCTTTTTTTTACAGGGCAGGCCAGGAGGACTCCTGTGAGACAGTGGCAATGGCGCAGGGAGATGATCAGGCTGCCAACAGATCAAAGAGTAGAAGTAAAGGTGAATTTGGTTAAATCTGCAAGCAGCATTGGTTTTAGTGCTGATGCTGTTGCCATTTCTTTTGAACTCTCTTTCTCATTGACCTGTGAGAATGGGCAGAGCCGTGACCAACAGACTCCAGCTTCAACCGCTTGTGTTCACCATCTTTCTGTTGGCTATAAAGGGGTCACTCACTTGAAGGACGCTCTGCAAAAGGTATGCAAAGCGAAAGGTTAATTGCCAGTGCAAAATATATCACGCGTGAATGCTTGGACACTCACAGATACACTGCTCCCACACGCAAGCTTGAGAGAGGTTATGGTCATCAGACTTCCTGGCTGTGAAGAAAAAGGTGTGAAGGATTATGCAATGGCTGAGCAGCTAGTGGCCTGATTAGAGCTTCCTTCTCTATAGGGACTGTCCCCGAGAATTCTGGATTAAAGCATGAGATGAACTGAAACAGACAAATAGACAGCACATTATTTCCATCATCTGCACTGTTATTGTCTCTTATGGTCATAATGATTGTGGTCCGACTGTGAAGAATAAACTATTCAAGGTTGTTTTACCAGGAGGATGTCTAAATGTGAAACTGTTCATCCATGACTGCTTCGGTATGGGATCATTTTTTTAAATGAAATTCAGATTGTAGCTCCAGTGAGCCATGCAATAAACATAGCAATGTTTGTTTTTCATGTCAATTAATTAGGGTGTTAGATGCATATTATTCTCCTCACCTGGAAATATCTGCCAGTGTGTGTGTGCGTGTGTGTGTGTGTGTTTACATTTGTCCTCCATATCTAACCAATTATTCAGTCATACGTTAAAGGTAAATAGAGGATTGCAGAGGACAGAAAGCACACAAACTCACAACTATCCACCCCATATAATAATGTGAGTACAAAGGTAACTAACTTCCTGGCCAAAGGTATTTGAGAAATTAACCTTCTTTACTTGAAACTGGTCAAAATAAGGCATCACGGACGTACATTTTATTCAGTTTGAAATGTCTCTCACTCTCTCTCTCTCTCTCTCTCTCTCTCTCTCTC
>JAGFZM010000409.1:92008-102714 GCA_017657215.1 Limnothrissa miodon | reverse complement strand
AGTGTTGATATTTCATGTTGCATCCATCTGTATGCTCTGGTGTGTGTTTTGTTGGACGAGTGTTGATATTTCATGTTGCATCCATCTGTATGCTCTGGTGTTGTGTGTTGTTGGACGAGTGTTGATATTTCATGTTGCATCCATCTGTATGCTCTGGGTTGTGTGTTGTTGGACGAGTGTTGATATTTCATGGTGTGTGTTGTTGGACGAGTGTTGATATTTCATGTTGCATCCATCTGTATGCTCTGGGTTGTGTGTTGTTGGACGAGTGTTGCTCTGGTGTTGTGTGTTGTTGGACGAGTGTTGATATTTCATGTTGTCCATGTTCTCCTGCAGTCCTCAGTGTGCTAAGGGGCGGAACGACACGTACTACCTGACTCCAGAACCAGTGGTAGTACCCAACAGCCCCATCTGGTACTCCACGCAGCCAATCCCCAGCCAGCAGCTGGAGCACATGCTCACACGCATCACCATGGTGAGGGAGATCCAAGAGGTCGTTGCCATGGCGTCCACAAATGTAAACTGACACAAGTGAGCGTCTGTGTGTGTGTCCACCGTGGAGGATTCACCTTCAGAACTGTTCTCACCTGGCGGCGGCAGCAGGGATCCTTGATCCTCCAAAACTGAACTTGATGGCCTTTCACCCCCTTTTTTTTACAAACAAATATATATATATATATGAAAAGTAAAATCTGTTAAATCACCTTTTGACAATAACTATGACCCCCAAGCTTCTTAAAAGAAACTCAGTCAAAGACTAAAGCTTAATTATGCCAATGACGCCAGTCATTTGCAGGTTCCATGTCAAATAAGTGCTCAGTTTCTTTGGCGAACAGACTGATGAGATGTAGAAGACTTGGGAATATGCACCCCTCTCACACACACACACACACACACACACACACACACACGTCTGTCCCCCTGCAAGCCCGTGGTCCTCACACTTTGCCTTCACTAGTGATGAGGCCAGAGAGGCCCGGGGCTCCTGTAGCAACGCCCTCAGCAGTATGGTTAGAAATAACATGATTTCTGTTCTGCTTTTTATTTTTATATCTGTCTGTGGAATCTCCTGTCTGGACTGGCATCATACTGGACCTGAGAGGTTACACGGGGAAAAGTTCATGGTTTCAAACATGCTTTTTGTACAGTTGATCTTTGTGATGTGTCATTCAGGAGGGTTTACCTGGTTTTACGTTAAAATCAGAAGTTGTTTACAGACAGGTGTGATAATGTCAATACATATTGGTACACACACTCTGCCTTCCTCATAGTGTTTTTAGAAGCAATTTTGAAATATTTATATCAGTAGTTTATTTACACAAGTAGCAAATACAGACATACAAGAAACACAGAAAAACAATCAGCCACACAAACACGCCCATTTACATCATTCCAAAGCAACTGTGGCAACAGCATTACAAAGGATACCAGTGCTGTGCCTTGATGGGTTCATTGTATGCATACGCAATACGCAATACATCGTCCCTAAGCCTCCAAATGCAAATACCTTATTAAGTTATATAGGAAACCAATCAGCACTGATAGCTTGTCCAGTCCAAATCTGGCCCATATACAGAGCTGTACGCTTCCTCCATCGGGCCCCGTGGGCACCGTAGACCAGAGAACCGTCCATGAAAACAAGACAACAGCTCCACCCACTGCAAGAGCGGCGCTCAGATGCCGCCACATATGGTGGCCCTCAACATCTACTCCTCAGCTCCTGGTTTCTTTGGTGAGGTTATCTGCAGCCTCTGCAAGGAACTGGTGAAGAACCTGGGTAATCGGCAGGATATGCTGATGTCACGCTGACCTCTGACCCCCGGCACTGTGAGCTGCTGATGGTGGAGGTGCAGAGGAAGATGGCGCGCTTTGCTCTGCTCGAGACCCAGACGAGACAAAACTCCCGCTGGCAGTTGCTAGGTAACAGAAGAAAAGGCTTTATGTAGGATCTTCATACTGTAAATCTAAAGTACCAAATGAGAAATGATTTTCTAATATTTGCCTATTTACTACAATGATGAAATGTCTAAGCGGTATTGTTATTTTGTAAAGGACATAGTCCTCCATTTCAAGACTCATTCAAATTATATATCCCAGATATGAAAAAGGTTAGATAAAGAACTCATAAGTGCTTTAAACTTGCCCAAACAACCAATTAAAAGGGACTGTTTTACGTGGGACAGAGGGTAAAATTGCTGTGCAGTACAACGTGGGCCAGGTAGTCACTCTTTTGGGGTGCATGCTTACCTGTGGTGCTAGTTTACTCCAGTGGGCATATTTATGATCACCCAGAATAGGGCATCCAAGTGCAAATGCCATGTGGACTCGCATCTGGTGCTTCACAGCTAAGGGGTTGAAAAAAAAAAAAAGTCACAACGCTACAAATGACTCCCAGGACCATGTGTTCGCTGAGGTTGTACAAGCAACCAATGGCATTGTGCACGATAACTAATGCTTCTAAAGGGACCACATAGAGATCATATCACCAAGACCAGATGCCCCACTCACCTGTGGCCGGCTGGAGCTCCACTAGGCTACAGCCATGAGTGCTGTCCAACACTCGGTACTGCGTCACTGCAGCCTGGGAATGGCGATTGGCTCGCACCTTAGCCACACCCTCTCCGCCGACACTGGTGCGGAACAGAGGACTGAGTCCCATCTGATTGGTCAGAGAATGGGAGATGGACAGCCAAGGTCATTTAAACTGTTATTATTTAAAAAGTGTAACACCAAAGACAAAGTCATGAGCAAATGTATCAGGCACATCAGACACAAGTTACTTTACTAAGCCTCTGACAAATAAGTAGCAGACTGGGGCTTGGGTTCCATTCAAATACAAGCAGCACTGCAAACAAAAGTTTTAGTAAGCCAATGGAGACAATGTGAAAATTGTAATCAAATGGATGTTTACATCTGATTACATGTAATTTCCATAATGTAACTGACCTTGAAGTGGGGCTGTGGTCCAGTGACTTCTCTCTCAATGACTGGAATATCTATGACCCCCTCTGAAGGAACAGGTACACCAACAGCCACCACCCTGAAAAGCAACAGGAAGGTTGAGGGTTCAGCTGAGGTTTGTTTTCTCTGGACAGGAGATCCACAGCTGCAAGTTGTTCTACATTAATTATAACGTTATTCAATAGCGGTGTGTGGGCCTACCAGTACTTCCTCTCCGCCTGTAGACCCTTGAAGAGGCTGTGGATGTGGTCGGCTGCTTCTTCAGACTGGGCGAGCAGTAGAATGCCAGTTGTGTCTTTGTCCAAACTGTGACAAATATGCAAACAAGTCTCTGTCCTCATACCATGGATCATTTTCGCCAACACGGGCAATACCTGTTTTATGCTAGTTGATGCAGCCGTTGGATCTACATTGGGGATGGAAATGCATAACGTTTGGCAGACTTCAACTCTCACACTTGACTTAATTTATTGAAAGTGTCTTAGCAATACATGTATCGACTTCAAAACCATACCGTGTAGTGGAACCCCATAAGGTTTGTTGATTGCGATTATATCTTGATTTTTGAATAATATGCTTTTATGTAAAGCTTTGGCAAGAACGTTTGGGTGGACATTTTGAAGCTGTTGACTAAACTGCTTGAGTTGTAAGACTCTGCGCTGCAACGGAGAGACGGTGTTTGTCTGGAAAATAGATAACGAGGAGAAAGGGATTAGATCTAAGTTTTAATGTTAAGTCACAAAAAAAATAAAAAAAAATAACGGCAACCCGTCCAGGATAGTACACTGTATTTCACCCACCTCTGTAAGAATCTCGGTTTTCCTTATTTTTCTTCCTTTGTTTTTTTCTTTAGACTCCCGTACTCGCTGTACAAGGTCAACAGCTTTAAAACCGCTCTTATTTTCAGATGCTCGACCACCGCTCTCTTTCCCCAAGGGACTCCTAAGCGTTTGAACAACCTGAGTTTGTAATGTTGCTGCTGGCGTCATTTGACATGACGACCAAGACAGCAGATAGCGATGGAATGCGTTACCTCTGCCTCCACTCACAAGTAATTTAGTGGTGTGCATTCTTCTACACCAAAACAAAATCCACACTTTACTTAAAAGAACATGAACCGAGAGAACCTCATGCTGCTAGACTACAGTAGCTCTGACAGTAACCATGACCTGCGAACCAGTTCCGGGGTACTTTCTTTCTCTTGGATGTCAAAATAAATGTTTGATGTCAAAATAAGTCTCCATTTCTGCCCTTTCCGAAATGAGTCCCTAGACTACACAGCTGATAAAGTGTAAACCATCCTTGCCTAGGCTCTCGTCCTACACCCCTTCAATCCGTTTCTGGTGAAACCCGTGGGTGCAACAGTCTTTAAGTGTTCGTGCAGCGCTTTTAACTCTACCCGCAATGTCACGGATAGATGCGTGGTCGTAACAGTGAATTTCATATTAGAAATATTTACATGCTCAAGATCGTACGGAAGTAGACTAATAATTTGGCTAATAAGTTGTTTCAACATTTGTGTGCAAGTCTACATATTTTAGTATTGAGAATGACCTGTTTAGAAAAAGGCCTTACCAGGTTCGCTGATGTACTGCCACCTGCTGGACATCGCTCACAACTAGACAGCACCAGGCAGCTCCAAAATCTCTGTTTGGGCTACTGACACCACCATCATTGACCCTATTGTGGGACTCGTGTCCCAGTCCACAATCTCTTCTACTGCCTCCTGCTCACCCTCCAGCCATCAGCCAAAGTACAGAAGATGTGGACCTGTGCCTCCAAGCTCAGATTTAACTTCCATCTGAACATCTTCAGCACCGCACTGTTGACACTATAAATGACGATGTGGTCATTTAGGACGAATAAAGTGTACACACATTTCTAAATAGGTGGAATCTCCTTTATGCACAGATCTTGATGCGGTAGGAAATGGACAACAGAAGAGAAAATATTTTAAAAAGGGACCCCAGACTACAGAAGCACACCATTTATTCACACATAAACACCATTTATTCACACATAAACATAATCTAAGATGATCCTAGTGTTGTAGGTAACTGGTCTTCTTTTTCAGCTTGAACATTTTTCTTCTGTCCAGAAAACTTATAACGCCAAAGTGGAGATGGGAATATCAGGAGTTATATCTAGATGGGAATATCATCACATGAATCACCCATTAACTAGCAGTCAATGTGTGAGATCGAATGGGTCCTTACAGCTGCACCAAGGAGGATTGGAACGGAAGATTGCCAAAAGTCATTTGTACTGGCAAGTCATTTGTAGTTTTACTTGAACTACTGATAGCTACCCGATTGGGCAAACTTGTTTAGTGTCGTTAAAGCCGGTAGAGGGCCGCAGAGCAAACACAGCAAGTATCGTTCACCTTATTATGAGTTGATGGGCCACCAAAACGATTTTGAAAACATTTTTTTTTTTTTTTTAAGTTTTAAGAGGTATTTGGTGCTGCTTTAAAATCTGGCTAATTGTGGGTCTGGCTGAGTGGTTTTGATGGGCATCTATGATCACAAGATCTAGATGGCTGTTGCCTTGGTGTTGATAGGCAAGTTAATCTCCCAGGGAGGGACCTCAGAGGCAGAATAGTCTAGCAGACAGATGATGGCGCAGACCCCCTCCTCTGGTCAAAGGTGGGTTGTTCAAGATGGGTGTAGACAGCAGGCAGAAACACCTGATGTTCCCATCTCCACTTAGAACTGATGAACCTTTCTGCTTCAGAGAAATGACTTCAAGCTCCAGAATATGCCCAGTTGCCGATAACTGGACACTATAACTATGACCTGGACCAATGAGAATAACTGGACACATTAACTATGACCTGGACCAATGACAATAACCGGACACTATAACTATGACCTGGACCAATGAGAATAACTGGACACATTAACTATGACCTGGATGAATGAGAATCTTCACACACATATTCAGAGAAGGAGTCTTCACAGACAATCTTAGATGATGGCCTGTTCAGTAAGCTGAGACTCATGCGTACACACACATCTGCATGTCTGTGTGTGTGTGTGTGTGTGTGTGTGTGTGTGTGATTAATGGTGTGGGTGGAATGGGGTGAGGTTGGAGTTTTAAAGACAGAGGGAAGTTTGCCCGTCAGGTGAAAGGATGCAATTGTAAGGTGATATAAGTCACTATTATTTCACAAAGTGGAAGAGCCGAATGTCATCAGGCTTTGCATAATGTCTGCACATAATAAAAGAAATGAGCTGGCATGTTAATGTAAGTAGATGACACAACAGCTGTGCTTGTGTGACACAGAGTAGCTCATGTCCGTATCTGTATGCTGCTAGGAGGCTCTGCTGATGAATTATAAATGGCTGCTGGGTTTGTGTACTCACTGCTGAGTAAATTATATATGAGTGCATCACCAGTGGACTCAGTAGCAAATATGGACACACAGACTCCTGTGTATTCCCCAATTACAACCCAGACACACACACATGAACACACACACACACACACACACACAGTGCCAAGTTAAAATGTGTTTTATTCCAGAGCAATTTGAAATGATAACTGTGCACACCAATTGACCAGGTGGAGGCCAAATACAGAGATCCAAATACAAGAAAAAGACCCAATTCGGCAGAAATTCTTACGTTAAGAATAAATCCTAGAGTTTAAAAAGTGCTGTAGATAGAATTCGTATTCGGCAGCAGAACTGCTGTTGTCCACAGGAGGATATGTGCTTCCAGGGCTACCTCAGACACACGTCCTCCTGCTCCTCTGTGGCGCCTCTCACTGCTGCCGAACAGGAGCTGCTCAGAATCAAACTCACATACCTTACAAATTAAAATTACAAATTGAAATATGTTTTTTTAGTCCAATTACTGCCTATACTACATTTTTACAGAATAAATATAGGCCTACTGAAATATAGCATTTTTATGTATTGTTCACCACAATGTCCTATTTTGGACAGAAAATATTGCATTATAGCAGAAAATATATATAAGAACAGGTCTCCTTAGACCCATACTCTAAACACTCAGTGACATTGACAACAGCCTACATCAAGCCGGGATGGTTGGTATTGGATGCATGGGTTCAACCGCACACCGCACACAGGGTGTCGCGTGTCACTGACCAGGTTGATGGAATTTGAGCCTGCGGTTGCTGCACCTCGCGGAAAGGATCCGGTCCAATCCGAGTGAGCGATAATGTGTCTTTACTGTTCACACGGGAGTCGTTACCTAACTCAATAACCGCGCAAGAGAAAATTCAGGAAAAATGAGAATGTAACGTGAATTGCGGATACAAAATCATACCAAGTGGTTTCTCGGCGGTGGATGCTGAAACAGGTAGTCTGTCTGTTAAGGCCTATTGACTGCTTATGTCAACAGGTACTTTTGGAGAAGGAACGCCCCTGTGTAGCATCGATGACAGGTTATGGCCATTGATGCGCGGAGAATTTCAGAGCAGTGGTTGACTCAGCGTATCTACTGACAGGAGCAATATTACACATCTCCCCCCAGTTCCGCAGATTAAGTTTCACAGGTTAGGAATCCCCAAAGTTAGTCCCCAGGTTCTCGAGACACTGTGGAGTACCCGTGTTGGCCAAAAGCTCCAGCGAGGTCCTGGCAGAATCGGAGAATACGTGCATTGTACAATAGTTGCGATGTCTCATCAAACTGGCATTCATGGTAAGTATAGGCCTTGACTGATAATTCCGAATTCAGTTAGTTATGGTTATTTTGAATGTGATGGTCTTATGGTATGCTGAGGTGAATTTAGTATTTAGTCAGTATGCAACTTAATGACAATAGGATCATTCTACCTGGGCACTCAAGTTTTTAATGAAGAATCTTCAGTTTGTAAGAAAACAACTGTATGGGCTCAGATTTTTCAGAACTTCTTACTGTTTGGGAACTTTTCTGTTTGGGATGGGAGGTAGGCTGGGATCTAGAGCTAAAATCTTGGAAAACTTTTGAAGTTTTACATTAAGTGTCTTGACAGTTAATAAAAACTAGCAGTGAGTAACCAGAGCTCAGGGCGGAAGCACTACCTCACCTGTCTTTGCTGCGCTTGCATTATTGATTGGCTCTCTCTTCAGTAACCATGGTGAAGGTGAGGCGGGGATACAGCCCACAGTTCATTGAGAGGATATCAGTCATTCATGTCATCATCGAAGTGAGAATCATACAGCAGGCAATTGGTTATCCTGCCCCAGACTACCTTTGACACATGGCAGCCGTTTCAAACTACTGCTTAATCACGTTGAAACGCTTTCATTCCCTGCATCCATCTCAATATGTCACCAGGCCAGTGGCCAGACTTGGATATCAGATTCTCTCTTTTTCAGGAGTCTAGTGTCCTTGTCTTCTATCCTTCACAAGTTCTTCTATCCTTCTATCTAAGTTCTTCTTGACTTTCTCTCCTGTATGTCCTTGTTGATGTGTTTTCTGTCTGCTGGTCCTGACCCTCCTCTCTACCTCTGTGTCCTCTCCCCCAGCAACACCTGAGCTCAGGGACTTCTTGGCCAAGGCACGAGGGGGAGCGATAAGAATCATCCAAATTGTCATTAGAAACGGTGAGCGGACAGAATGTGTGTGTGTGTGTCAGTACAGTGTCTTCATGGATGCATGATTTATGGGACCAATTACCTTATGGGAGTAATTGTGTTTTTTTTAATTTTCTTAGAATCAGTGTTTTTTGCCTTTATATTTCAGTGTGTACATTAATTTTGGAAATTGACACTGCAATATGACACATTAACTTATTGAGGTATGTTATACATTTAGCCTTTTGAGAACTGTGTAATTAAGGATGTTAATTTATTACCAAATTATTGAAGTTGATCACTGGGTGCTTGATTATAAGGTTTATCCAAGAGGTTGTCATGGAATTGAAAAAGTGTCTTTGGGATTATAATGAAGTGAAATGTCGGTGTGTGATATATATTTTTTCAGTCATGTTTATAGGTGGCGACTCAATGCTGTGTGAGTGTGCGGTTGCTATGCGGTGTGTGAATGGAGTGTGCGGTTGCTATGCGGTGTGTGAATGGAGTTGTGTGGTTGCTATGTGGTGTGTGAATGGAGTTGTGTGGTTGCTATGCGGTGTGTAAATGGAGTTAGGCTGTGTGAGTGTGCGGTTGCTATGCGGTGTATAAATGGAGTGAACGGTTGCTATGCGGTGTGTAAATGGAATGCGGTGTGTAAATGGAGTGAGTGGTTGCTATGCAGTGTGTAAATGGAGTGAGCGGTTGCTATGCGGTGTGTACATGGAGTGAGCGGTTGCTATGCGGTGTGTACATGGAGTGAGTGGTTAATATGCGGTGTGTAAATGGAGCTGGGTTGTGTGAGTGTGCGGTTGCTATGAGGTGTGTTAATCGAGTGAGCGTGCGTGTGTAAATAGAGTTGTGTGAGTTGTGTGAGTGTGAGTGAATAGACAGTGCAGTGCAGTGTGTGAATGCAGTTGTGCGGTTGCTATGCAGTGTGTAAATGCAGTTGTGCTGTGTGTTTCAGAGCAGCTGGTGCTGGGTGCGTACAGAGAGCCGTCTCAGAGCTGGGACCGCGACTACGACCACTTCCTGCTCCCTCTCCTGGACGCACAGGAGCCCTGCTACATCCTCTACCGGCTGGACTCCCAGAATGCTCATGGTTACGAGTGGATCTTCATCTCCTGGTCTCCTGACCACTGCCCTGTACATGCAACCCCTGTAGCTACACACGCTAGTTTAACCAGCCACGTGTACAGGCCACTGGAGCTGCATGGTGGCTGACTCTCTTTGTCCCCTTGTAGGTAAGGCTGAAAATGGTCTACGCTGCAACACGGGCGACTTTGAAGAAAGAGTTTGGTGGAGGTCATGTGAAAGATGAAATGTTTGGCACACTACAGGTGGGTCTGTCCCTTAGGTAGCATATGCATTGGATTATTCATTGCTCAATAATATCAATGCTAAAGTATGTAGACATCCTACATTCACATACACATTCCACATACATTATTGACTAGCGTATGCACTGCAGCATATCTTTCAGTTTGTCTGAAGCTGGGGGTCATTTCTCTGTAACTGAGATTTACAACTGAGAGGTCTGTCAGGATTTGTACTGCTGGCTAATATCTCAGTGGATATGTCTGCCTATTATGACATAAATAGATTTATTTGGCTTCAATCATTTATTCAATTCAATTCAATATTATTTGTATAGCACATTATAATAAAAACATGTCTCATAGCGCTACACAACACAGAGCACCAATGAGCAACGATTCCAAATGTCCAATTATCTAACTGCTTTAGGACCAAATATTCAATTATCTAACTGCTTTAGGACCAAATCTGCTGTCAATAATGTGCGCATACCTTTATGAGCCTTGTTACACCTGAGCAGGTGTGTAACTGCTGGAGATGCTTGGTTTGTTGTCCACAGGAGGATATGTGCTTCCAGGGCTACCTCAGACACATGTCCTCCTGCTCCTCTCCAGCACCTCTGACCGCTGCTGAGCAGGAGCTGCACCGAATCAAACTCACAGAGGTCAGTTGGACTATTCGCCTGACGCGAGTGCTTGGATAATATTTGAAAGGCTCTGATAGTTAGCAGATCACATGAAACTGGTGTTAAATCTGAAACCAACTGACCTCCCATCTCTTCCCATCCCTGCTGCCTTTTCCAGGACAAGGTGGTGAGAGTAAGTCCGGCTGTTTCCTGTATTTGTGCTGTAGTCCTGGTGCCATGCTAAGCTAAAATAGTATAGACTTCATGCGTTTGTGCTGT
>JAGFZM010000409.1:68291-82954 GCA_017657215.1 Limnothrissa miodon | reverse complement strand
TGGCAATTGCGCTGAGTGCATCAACCACCTGTATCACAGTCTGGTATCTCCAATCGCAAGGCACTGCAGAGGGTGGTCAACTGCCCAACTGCCCAACGCATCAGTGGGACTTCTCTGCTAATGAGGATTTTCAGAATGCTAGGCTCAGAGCATTCTTCACATCCCAATCATAGACCTTTCCAACTTAACCCCCTTTACAAGGCGCTTAACAAACCACCCCGGTATCAAAAACTACTGGATTTTCTAGGCCTGCTGAAACTGCATTTCCCCATTCCTTATCACTAACTACATTTCACTATCTTTATCCTTATCACTATCTAAATTTCAGATTTCAAAATATTGCATTGTGTAGTAGAATGCAATATTTCTGCAGTTTTTTGGTAGTATTTTTTATATGAATATATATGAATATTTTGAATATTTTGTTGTGTCCAAAATATTGAATGGCAATTATACTGTAGCCTAATTATACTGTAGGGAAAAAACTGCAGTAATACGCTACCATTTCTACAACTAAAGATAACCAATGCTCAAATTCCATAATGTACATCATTGCATTTTATTGATGAGCTACATGGACTCCAGACATGGGCGCCTGTAACATTCGGCTATGCAAAGCAGTTTGAAACAATGTTACAGAATTATCTATGTCCCTATTAATAAATAGCTTCCAGTAACTGTGTAACTGTGTGAAACCAAATGGTTTAGCATCTTATATATTAAATTCAACGCATGTGGAAAAGTGGGTAGTTTAGACGGATATGGTTAAACTACATTATATTTCTCCAAATAACCCCTAGTGTCGCCCAACCCCCATTGCCCTCCCTTCTCTTTTAGCCACTTTGGCGATAGCTAGCTAACGTTAGTAGTTGCGGACTGCGTTTGACCAAACCTTTATTCAGTGACTTTGTGGATCTAACGCTGAACAAACCGCACAGAATCGGTAAGATGAGTGATTTATGTTCTTAATGATCACACCATAAATACATTTCTGATGCTAATTACATGTACGAAACCATAAAATATGGTTTTATTTGAGTCAAAGAAGTCCAGTATCTTTAATCACTTCCGCCTTGTATTCCTAGCTAGCTGTCCGTTGTAACTCAGTGGCACCTTAAGGAAACCTTATTTATTTTATTAATTTTAATAGAGATAACGTGTTTACTTTTAATGCCCATTTTGAAAAATATGCATTTTTTATCAGATTTCATAGCAATAAACCGTGAATCAGCCTTTTTTTTAACATTCGGTAGTTAGCCAACGTCACCTCCCTTGCCATATCGCTAACTAACCGTTAGCATTGGCTGTCCCTTTTGGCGAAGTGGCCAACTTTAAATACGAGGCCGCTGGATAGTCAGTCAGTATTGATACTGTTCTGTGTTTTAACCATCGGCCAAGTGTCAGTAAACTGGTATCCTATCTAAGACAACCTTCAGGTAGTATGTAAAGAACAAAATAACGTGTTCGTTGTGGTGTTAATATTTCATGTTTTTGTCAGTAACGTAACAGTGAAGTAAGTTAGCGACCAACTAGCTAACCGGGTAACATTACGTTGTTAGCTAACGTTAGTGGATGTTTTGAGAACTACCGCAGAACTACCCAGGCTGTTGATCCACTCCTGAGAGCTGCACGTAAGGTACTAGGAAATTGTCTATTGAGTGTATACTGTGCTGTATGCTGTGACTGCAATACTGTATTTTGACACATACGACGTATGATTTAACAGTCTTCTCCATGCATTTCCCACAGCGTAGACATGGCAGCAATCCGCAAGAAGCTTGTCATAGTTGGAGATGGAGCATGCGGAAAGACCTGTCTACTTATCGTCTTTAGCAAAGACCAGTTCCCTGAAGTTTATGTGCCAACCGTGTTTGAAAACTATGTTGCTGATATTGAAGTAGATAGTAAACAGGTGAGAAAGTGGCGCTAGTCAACCACAACAGCTGAAAATGCAATATGAATCTGGAGTTCTTGTATGTTTTTGTTGTTTATTGAAATTGGGTGTGTCTACCGTAACAGGTAGAGCTGGCTCTGTGGGATACGGCTGGTCAGGAAGACTATGACAGACTTCGGCCTCTCTCCTACCCAGACACGGATGTCATCCTGATGTGCTTTTCTATTGACAGTCCTGACAGTCTTGGTAAGTGATGTCAAGCTTCCTGCTCACGTGATGCCTATGGGACACATTACCTTTTAATTAGCTTTAACTCTCAACTAGGGCTGGGCGATTATGCCTAAAATCAAAATCTCTAATTTAACATTTTAACTTGATTATGATTAATGAACGATTATTTTATTATTTTGCCTTCATAGTTCACTGACAAGTTTTGTACAGTAAATATGCTCATTACAAGTGATCTCCATTGTCTCAGTGTTTAAGCTCTCCATGCTCGACCTGTTGGCGGAATAATGTAACAGAGCAGGGTCATGTGACTCCACACACGGTAGTGTTTTGAAAGGGAAATTTATTGAAATAATTGAACTGGGAAAATTTTATCGATTGTAGGTTCTGAATGTCGATTACGATTACTTTTCGATTAATTGCACAGCCCTACTCTCAACTGCTTTTCCCTGCCCAGAAAACATTCCAGAGAAATGGACCCCAGAAGTGAAACACTTCTGTCCCAACGTGCCTATAATCCTCGTAGGCAACAAAAAGGACCTGCGGAATGATGAACACACCCGCCGTGAACTGGCCAAAATGAAGCAGGTACGACTTAGTGACATGATCAAGCTGGGTCTTGCATGATAGGTGTTAAAGTGTATAGCACTTCAAAAACAACAATAATGGTACAAATACAGTAATATTGGTGTGAATGTCGGATGTTTGCAAGTGGCTTTGTGGATGTGATCTTAGTACCAGAGTACATAATGATATCACCCCGGTGGGAACAAAAGGTTCAGAAGTAGAACACATGTAGCAAGATGCTACCACTGATAACAGCTGTCTTAGCTGTTGTTAGCAGAGATAGTACAGTCACACATAGTATTATACAGTATTTAACACAAACACATATCTTGGGAGGATACTGACAGATCAATTCAAGCAAAGGGTTCTCAAGGGTTGATCTGACATCAGCAGGCGTTCCAATTTCAGCTCAGCTCGCTCCTTTAGAGCTCTGAAAGAACATTCCAGTAGCTTATGCCCAGTTAGTAAAGTATGTTTGTATATAAAATGGTATTGGCTATGGATGTTGAAGATAAAATAAATTAAACGTAATAAATAGATTTGGAAGTTTGCTAGACCTGAATCATTCCTGTTGTCTGGGTAATTCTACTAAGTTAATAACTTTGCACTGTCCACAGCATGCGTTGCACTTGTCATCTCGGTTTAAAATTTCTGTTATTGGGGTTCAGCATAAATGTGTGTAGTTTGCAATTTAATTTCAATATATTTGATCATGCAATTCAAAAAAATATAACGATATAACATCAAAAAAATCGTCTGGGCTGGTGACATTTGATTGTTCAGGGCTGTATCTGACTCATGGGATATTTGGGGAATCACTGGAAATTACATACACATACTTGGTTGACTCACCATGATACTGGTCTAATAAAAAATTTTATGTTTATATATAATTAAAATGTTGCTATCACTGCTCATCCACATTTGTGAACATTTTTGCTGTATATTGTTTGAAGAGTGAAGAGATGACCCTTGTGTTCATAGTTCATCTGATTGTGCTCTTGGGATTTAGTTTCAGTTGTTTCAAGTGTGCTCAATTTCTGTCCATGATTTGTGCCTGTTGTCTCCCCCAGGAGCCTGTGAAGCCAGAGGAAGGCAGAGACATGGCCAACAGGATCTGTGCCTTTGGCTACATGGAGTGCTCTGCCAAGACAAAGGATGGTGTGCGGGAGGTGTTTGAGATGGCCACAAGGGCGGCGCTGCAGGCCAGACGGGGCAAGAAGAGCAGTAAATGCCTCCTGCTGTAAACGCAAGCGGACTGTATATCCTGTGGCAGACATGGAGGCAAGACACACGTGCCGTGTCCTCTCTGCTTCGCTGCTCAACCTGTATGAAAAGACTGTGCTCAACTGATTTTTTTTTAAATTGAGATACAAATGCTTTTATTTAGTCTGTCTTTTTAAAGAGCAAAAACCAGTAGGCCAACAACTAGTTCAAGTTTTTGTCAGTATTTAAAGGAACTGATGTGGAGAGGTCTGATTTTCTTTCCTTTTTTTTTTTTTTTTTAACCTTAAACCCGAGTGAATACGCCATATTTACTCCCACTAAGCCAATATCTGGAGCTAGTTAGAGATCCGGTTCCCTAACAAACCTTCAGTGGTTGAGTCCCTGCAATGGGTCAGTATTGTCTGGCCACACACAGTGAGCCTTTCTTCACAGCCCCTCGTAATCCTTTGGACAGAAAATATGCAATTTCTAGAGAGCTGGAAATGTTCAGGACCAATATGCCTGTCACTCAAGACACATGTGCATTTTTACATATGTACCACACACACAGGGGCAAGACTTGAAGCTTTTTTTTTTTTTAATTAGAAGCAAATTGGTATCTTTGTGTATTAAAATCTTTTTAAGACGCTTTTGAAATCAGTACTCTTGTCAATGGTTGAATTTGCTCTCGAAGTGAAAAGGCTTGGGTACATGCAGTATACTCAACTGGTGTGCTAATTAGTGAATGCCAGTCAACTGCTGGTTGGGGTAATGGGAACAGTTTAAAGGTCTCCTTTCAAAATAAACCGTTTAAGACTTGATGTTTTTACATTACCATAGGTCAGCCCAAGTTGTACTTCTATGCTCAACTTCAAAATGCTCTCCTAGACCTGTAGTCTGTATTCGCCTGTGATAGAAAACTGCCGGGAAAAACGAGCAAATTCGAAAAGCTGTACAAATGTACATCAATTTGAACATTAGCTATGCAGTTAACCCGCCCTCAAGAAACATTAGGCTGCCTGCAGACAGACCCACAAGATGGAGCGTCACAGTGTTGTTAGCCAATCAGAGGCGATACATTTGCATATCATTAATATTCATAAGAATCCTTTCGAGCTATCCCTGCTCTCGTTTTCACCTAACTAAAATAGCTTGAAACAAGTCAACCACAGCATATTTTTTGTCGAAACCAACTCTCATGACATTTTAGATAAGAGACCATGACAAAATTAATGAAAATACGATGGAATGAGACCTTTAAAGTGTCGTGCCGTTCTCAACACAGCTTTAGCATGACCACACATGGTAGACTGACAGATGGCCTGGAACTAGTTTCCTGCCTGCTAACTTGGAAATGACAGAATTGCTAGAATTTGTCTGAAAAAGAGAACTTGACACATGAAAAAGTATGTAGAAAAAACATGTTTATTAAACTTGTGCCAGGTAGCAATCCAACAAATATACATTCCACACAAACCTTATATTTGGGTAGCACAGTGCAGGGAGGAATGAGCACAAGTTTTCATCAACTGATCAGTGCACCTATGAAACATTGAGGGTTAGATGATTGATGACTCGTCATAAACCCTGACCCATTCTTTGGTAATTTTGTTTTTTTATGAGGTATTTTAAACATCAAAAATAACCTGTAAGCCACAGACCAAATAACTAGTAAATTCATTTCAAGTTTTTGTATCTGGTAATGACCCTACTGGACCTCCACATGCATGAACTACAGATAATGTTTGACAAATCTTTGTGTTCCTCACACAATCCAAAATGACCAATATAGAAATGCCTATAAATGTCCCACTATATTAATGAAACAGTTAGTTTAAGCATGTGTTAACAAGAAAAGTCATTACAGTTTGCCAAATCAATTCTGATTGGAGTGTGCAGTCCTCAAAATGATGACGTGTATTACAGAAAATTCTTTAGCCTTAAATACCACACAATCCCTGCTGATTTGACAACAAAACTTATCAAATTTCACATATACTTCATATACTCAGAGTCCAAACTTTAACTCTGGTATCTGGTGAACATGAAAGCCTGACTATTTTGCAAAAAATAAACACTCAGATCCACAAAGTTTGGAGTTGCAGCACATCCTGCAAGAACAGCAAGCACAGAGTCACTAAGTGTTCATTGGTGAGTTCCTGCAAAGTGTTGTTGCTACTGTAGCTTCAGTGAGAACAGCTGTGGCTGCTACAGCATCATTGCCAAGACTAGGACAGAAGTTAGCGACAGTGTTTTCTACACGCTCTCCCTCCAATCTTAGGCTAACAGTCATTGGTGTTTTTTGGAGGTGACCCGAGAGCGGCCGAGGAGAACAGGGAGCAGTGCCAGTGCACATAACAGCATGGCCACCAGGGGGCGATAGTAAAGCCAGCCAGCAGCAATGGTCAGCAGGGACAAGGAGCTTGAGACACAGAGAGCAAATAGCTTCAGCCCCAAAGACACCAGCTCTCGGAGAATAGGAATCCAGTCCACTGCAAAACAAAACAGTGATACACACTATCAGATCAAATCCACTGTCTGGGTTGGGAAATATTTTACTTGACCAAGAATTTCCAGGAAAATGTAAATTATTATAAAACAAGAAAGAAGCCAGGCCTACTAAACGCCTGTGTTGAAGCTGATTCTCTATATTAAAATCTTCATAGGAGTCTTACTTTTGCTCTTCCTCCCAAATGTTTTTTTGTTATGCATATTTATCACCAGTGACCCCAGTAGAGTGGAATGCTCTGTATAGATACTGTATGTGTATTACCCACAGACCTTAAAGAATGTATTTTTTAGAGATCAGTGGTATTACCCAGCGTGTGGATGATGCGCACGGTCAAGCTGACTCCCAGGAACATCAGAGCCCAACCTCCAACCCTTAAGGCCCAGGTCATCATGTTGTTGTGCTGATGTTCTCGTGCAAACACCTCCTGTATGCAGTCAGGCATGAGAGAGGGCTGGTATCACACACAGGAAGCTTTTTTATGTGCCCAGCAATTTGACCACAATAACACACAAACCTGACATTGATCTTATGCATATAAATACTCTTTACTTGTTTAAACATGAGTCTATTCATGAATAGGCCCCCTCACGGTCATTGCTCTTGACCTTGCTACAGCTGATAATAAAACAAACCCAGAAGGCAAACCTCTGCTGTGAGTTCCTCCATGTAAAGGATCTCCAGTGTGTCACCTGACTTGGTTTTGAAAGGTCTCAGCTGATCTCCTCTCTGCATCGCCACCACACTCACCTGCCAGGAATCAAATAAATATCAACACTTGAAATCATTTTAGAGACTACGGAGAAGTATCCTCAGACCATCCGAACACATATAACAATGACACATTCACTTCTTAACACTCAACATCCTAATATTTTATGCTCACACACATACACATACACACCAATACCTGACTTGCAGCACATTGTACATCACCCCGTGCGTAATGGACTGTCTCGCATCTCTCCACACACACGGCATTACTCTCCACTAACCCTCATTAAAAAGCTGAGCCCTGCTGCCCTCCCCTCCCCTCCCCTCCCCACTACCATGCACACAAAACAGCTCCTGTGCAGGTGTTGTTTATGACCGAGCCAGGAAATGACTCTGGAGGAGCCTGGACTGTGTAGCAACCATATATGAATTAATATATTAAATAACATAATTAATATAACATCAAATAAAATATAATAACATATAATATAACTAAGTGTCCCTGTTGCTCATTTGTGGCCTCGCTGTTAAACGCTATGAGTCTTGTTGAATGCACTTACATGATTGATTGATTGATTGATTGATTGATTGATTGATTGTTTAATCAACTGGACGTATGTTGATTGTCTGTATGTGGCTTTAGGCCTTGCTTGGGTGTATTTACTGTATTAGCACTTAAGTATTTATTATATTCTATTATTTTATGTGATGATGCACTGACCAGAGACATCTCTCAGTTTCATAGTACCTGTGACAATGACAATAAAGGACATTCATTCATTCATTCATTCATTCATTCACTCAACTAATCATTGTCATTAAAATCCACCATAGATTTGAATGGACGTGAGGAGTCAAGTCCTGAGTGAGTGAGTTGGCTACACGGCTCTGACTATTAGCACTCAATCCCCTACTAATGCAGCTGGACTGTAGAAATGAAGCTCTTACAGTGAGAGCAGGTCCCGGCCAGGTGCCCTCCCCACTCAGACCTGCATAGGAGAAGCTCACGCGCACATCCCCCACCTGCGCACACACACACACACACACACACACACACACACACACAGGCAATGAAGAGAGGTTAAACGTATGGGACAGTCGGTACACTACATTGTGTGTGATGTGACTAAAATCGTAATACGACTAAAACGTAATACGACTAAAAACGTATCAAGCGACAAAACTCTCAGAAAAATTGTGATTAGCGAGGGCTCACCTCTGGCCGGCGGGGGTTTGGGGTGTGGTAAAAGTAGTCTCCGTCGACTCTGAGGAAGGGATCTACGTGAGACGGTGGAAGGCCTGCCAGACTCAACGTCTGAAAGTTGTTTATCTGCTCCACCAAACCTGAATATCAACACAATACATTATCACTCACACACTGGCCTACTTGTCTTACTGTACACATACACCTTAATTTTTTATGATTATGCTTCAAAATTTTTCAAAACCATTCCATTTGAAAGCTGTCAAGTGAAAACCAATCCTAAAACATTCTTACCTTTAGAGAGCAGGAATGATCCGACCCACACTTCAGGGGCAACTACAGTTACACTCTCCACTGCCATAGCACTACCACAAAAACATCAAAACCTTTTTAGTAAGTACTAAAGTAATATCTGTGTGTGTGTGTGTGTGTGTGTGTGTATTCATAACTTCTACACCCTGATGAAATGCTTGACCTACCTAGGATTTATGTGTCCAATTTCTTTATCAAAGTTCCGACTGTTTATAACTTCTGACTTCCACTCCGTGTCTAAAAGATAAAATGGTCACATGATCTCCTGACTCACTTCCTCAGATCTGTAATTGATTTGCATTTTAGCTGTGCCCCTTGGTTTCCTACATTAACTTCACGGTTTATTTGTGTGAATGAGGAAGGAACTCACTGTAGGTGTACGTGGTCTCGCTCTTCTGCTCACCGTCTTCCACGTAATCCCTAATCAATAGAACATTACATTTTATTAATTATTATTTTATTTAATTATTAGCAGCAGTCAATTGTGACAGAATCTTGTCTGGAAAACAACAGTATGAAATATACAAGGAATCTTTAAATGGGAAAACTAGTTTACTAGTTACAAGATTCTCAGGGCTTTTTTGCTCTTTCTTATTAGTGGGGCACAATGGTGCTAATGTTCAGGTTATTAATGTGATCCATGCCAGGGCTGCTGCATTCTTTGCTGTATAGCTAAGGAATGTCTCAATTTGTCTTTTAAGGCCCCATTGTTTGCCAATGACACGCTGCTTTAATAAAAATATCATAAAATATCATAATTTGTATACAAATATCATAATCTGCATATGTTCATGTTGGAGGCTGATGGAGAACTTCATTCCCACTTTCAAAACTTAGCTGATGTAGGAAAATAATGCTTCTGTTTAAATTGGTATGAAGGTTTAAACGAGTTCCCTACCAGCAAACTTTAGCCAAACTAATTTCGAACCCAACCAACCTGCTCTCCTGGTACTCCACCCACTGGTACATTTCTACCTGCCGTTTTAACTTCACCGCCTGCAAAGCCACTCTGTAGTTCGGGTCATGAAGGGGCTACAGAGGGCGAGAAAATGAGCAGTAGACTAAATTAAGACAACAACCTTAACACAGTAACTTAACACTGAATAAGATGCCCAAAGGTTTTTTGCTGACCTGTGCAGTGCGTAATTTCCCTGACAAGTGGACCAAGCGATCATTGTTATAATGTTCCACTCCTGAGTAAGGGTGAAGCGGAACAACAAGAGAGAGACCCTCATCAAGAGATGCTGCAGTCCGCAGAGCTCTGCCCTGCAAAAAAGTGACAAGACATGACAAACTTTAGCGTTGCAAATTGTCAAGTTTATTATGGGTAACTAACTAGATGCCCCATTCCTTTTCTCGACTGCGGGTTATCTGGCCTCACCTCATTGGTGAATAATACGTAGAAGGAGAGAGCAAATAGTCCAAGGCCAACCACCATTCCTCCTGCTGTCTCACTTAGCCGCTCCAGAAAACCCGGTGTTTTACGGCTGGTCACCCGCGTGTGCTGATCCCCTGACTCTGTGCTAGCAGACTGGATGCAATAATAATTGGCATCATTAATTAACATAAAAAATAGACCAATTAATAATGTAAACATTGCTATGAATGAACTACATATTATTATCATCCCATAAAGAAATAGACAACTTAATGTTCAGTACTGAACACTCCTAGGATATTTGCCTTATAGTCTACAGTGCAGATATTTCTTAACCCGTTGAAAATCAACATCAGTAACGTTGAACTTCCGTTTATTTGCACTTACTGGTGGAGTCATTGTGCAGCTATGAAGTTATGTTAACGTTAGCTTCACGTCCAGCTGAGAGTTCAAAAGTGGAAACACCACGACGTGAATTCCAATGACTTCTATTCTCGTGTTAAATGTAAAACTACGTGAAACACAGAGCACTGTATTAGTAAAGACCTAAGACCATTTCTTTGCAGCGTATTGCACTATACCAGAAGAAGAAATGCCCTTCCAACTCAAGTCTGACGTGTAGACTGCCATAATGACACAGACTTCGACAAGAACTCTGGGAAATGTAGGCAAAATAAGGCTCTAGAGACGCTCACTATGGCCACATCAAGGACTGAAAGTCTCTGAATCAATGAAAAAAATAGCTTGTGTCTGATATGACATCTGATAGGACACAAATTAAAGAGCAGAACTATTAGATTAGGTCATGTGTGTGTGTGTGTGTGTGTGTGTGTGTGCGTGTACACACTCCATTTTAATTGGCCCTCTGTATTGCTGATAGGATTAACACATAGGGGTTGTCCATGCCTGGAGTGATTCATATACTCATGCACATATAGGCCAAGGCTGGAGAGTTGCGACTGCGGGCAGAGAGGCACCTCTTGGACGGGTATCTGAGGGACTTCACAAGGACTCACAATGCAGGAGTATGATGTCATAGTGTTGGGGACTGGTCTGAAGGTAAGGGAGACCACTGCAACAACCACAGATGACAAGCTATAATCTGAAGCATCTCCAGTTGTCTACGATCCAATCAAATCATGTCATTAGATTTCCTGATTGTGATTGTAATGTAGCTTTTTTCATGTGTTCATAGTCTGTAATGGAGGCCTACACTTCGGTCAGTAAGGGATTTGTTGGTGATATTTGTTAAGGTTTTATACAATTCACAGCAGTTATGTGTACAGTAGTAGTGTGTTAGAGTAGTGTATTTTATTAATAAATTGTATTAATATTATACAGTATTATATTATTTTTAAAAAATATGATAATTTCTTAATCGCCATTTCACTTTTTTTGTAAAAGAAGAAAGTAATTGACATTAGTAGTCGATTCAGTAAATAGTAGCGTACCAGTAGGAAAACTTTAGATTGTGTTATGTATAAGCAGGCAATTCCTATTCAGGAAAACAAACAGCTGTGTTTGTTGCATTGAAGAAGTACAGTCTGACCTTAATGATGAGGGATACTGTCTAGGGACAGGGCTGAGAATCTCTCTGGGATTATTACTAATCTGGAAAACAATAACAGAGTCTGGAAAACCCCTTGTTGGGTGTGATCTCTTATTCTCTCTCTCTCCCTCTCTCTCCCTCCCTCTCTCTCTCTCTCTCTCTCCTTTATTAGGAATGTATCCTCTCAGGCCTCTTGTCAGCAGGTGGGAAGAAAGTTCTTCACCTGGACCGTAATCCATACTATGGTGGAGAAAGTGCTTCAATCTCTCCCCTAGAAGAGGTGGGCCTGTTTGAAAGCACTTGATCAGATTTCTGATTGTTTCACACACACTGCTGTGAGTCATGGTCTTGTGGATGAGCACATCAGGCCTGCTTGTTTCAACTCTATTTGTCTGTGCCTGCAGCTCTACAAAAGGTTCCAGGTCTCCGGTCCTCCAAAGTCTCTGGGCCGAGGAAAGGAGTGGAATGTCGACCTAATTCCCAAATTTATTCTGGCTAATGGTGTGCACCACTTATGAACAGCATCCCAGATACTTTAGTTTCTGTCAGTTCATTGGTGACTTCAACCTTAGTGTTGCCAACCCATGTGTGGCGTTTGTTTTACTATGTTTCTACTCCATAGGTCTAGTGGTGAAGATGCTTCTGTACACCGAGGTGACCCGCTATCTGGACTTTAAGGTGGTGGAAGGGAATTATGTGTTCCGGGGTGGGAAGGTTCACAAAGTCCCAACAACTGAACCAGAAGCCACAGCTTCAGGTGGCCCTCCACTATCACACCTGTGTATGCACCTGTACCTGCGTCACACAACACTAGATGTGTCACACTCACCTGTCCCTGCTGTTCCTTACAGACCTGATGGGGATGTTTGACAAGCGCAGGTTCCGGAAGCTTATGCAGTTCATCCAGAACTTCGAGGAGAGGGACCCGCGGACGTACCATGACATGGACTCCAGGAGGACCACCATGCGTGAAGTGTTTCGCCACTTCGACGTGGGCCAGGATGTCATAGAGTTCATGGGCCATGCAATGGCACTGCAGCAAACTGATGGGTACCGACCTTTATCAAGCACACACACACACACACACACACACACACACACACACACCTTTATCAAGCCCACACACACACACACACACACATCTTTATCAAGGTTTAGTTGGTCTGATCAGTTGAAGTCACATTATTTTGTACACTCAAACAAATAATCCCATTAGATTACTGATCCCAAACAGCATTAGTTTATCAGCATGCACATAACAGTCCTCACACTGATGCTCATTAGCAGAGAGACTCGGGAGGAGGAAATTACATTGAAAACTAATTCTAGGCTATTATGGGTCAGTTGAAATTACATTGAAAACTAATTCTAGGCTATTATGGGTCAGTTGAAATTCCATTGAAAACTAATTCTAGGCTATTATGAGTCAAACCGAGACACCAGACACATGAATCAGTGTCAGTCACATGAGTCTTTTAAGTAGAACCTCACTGAAGCTATCATTTCAAGCTATTTATGTGCACATCCTTATTTTTTCCAACCTTATTTTTCTAACTAACATCCTTATTTATAACTAATTGTGTTTATTTAGGTACTTGGACCAGCCCTGCATAAACACTATCCGAAGAATCCGACTGTACCTGGACTCTCTGGCTCGGTGCAATCACAGCCCCTATCTCTACCCTGTGTACGGACTGGGCGAAGTACCTCAAGGCTTCGCCAGGTAGGCAGGTGGACTATGGGGAGCCGTCAGTTGGGAAATCAGTTTGTGTGTCTGTTCTGACCTGCAGTGAGCTTCCTCGTGTGTGTGTGTGTGTGTGTGTGTGTGTGCTTCAGGCTGAGCCAAGGGCACGAGGGTGCGTTTATGTTGAACCGGCCAGTGGATGACATTCTGATGGATGGTGGCAAAGTTGCTGGGATCAAATCAGGAAAGGATGTAAGTAAATGCCAAATACTGGGTGCGGATTTGTGTAGTAAAATATATTAGTTGGAACACTAAAGAGAACCAAAACTAGAACCAAAAACTAGAACCAGTTTTTCCCTTTAACTGTTGCCTGAAACCGTTGTTTGTTCTTCCTCGGGCCCTCGTCTTCACGGCTAGTTCTTTCGCTGTAAGCAGCTGATCTGTGACCCAAGCTACATACCCACTCGGGTGAAAAAGGTGGGCCGGGTGATCCGCATCATCTGCCTCCTCAATCATCCAATCAAGAACACACATGATGCCAGTTCGTGTCACATTGTCATCCCTCAATCACAGGTCAACCGTAAATCAGGTGAGTTAGCTGGGGGCTTCTCTGTTGAAGCAGCATTCAAGCAAGGGGAATTCTTGCCCCTTGTAGAAGACCAAGTTAAAGAGCAAGTGTTCTCCCACTGCATAGACTGCTTCTGGCTGTTGACTTCCTCACTCGTCTCCTCAGATATCTACATCTGCATGCTGTCCTACAGTCACAGTGTGACTGCAGATGGGAAGTACATTGCTGTGGTGAGCACCACCGTGGAGACCAGCAACCCAGAGAAGGAGGTGCAGCCAGGGCTGGCTTTACTGGAGCCCATCGAGCAAAAGTGAGACGCAACATACACAACCCCAATTATGTATTTGGGGTTTTAAAAGTGAGACGCAACATACACAACCCCAATTATGTATTTGGGGTTTTAAAAGTGAGACGCAACATACACAACCCCAATTATGTATTTGGGATTTTAAAAGTGAGACGCAACATACACAACCCCAATTATGTGTTTGGGATTTTAAAAGTGAGACGCAACATACACAACCCCAATTATGTGTTTGGGATTTTAAAAGTGAGACGCAACATACACAACCCCAATTATGTGTTTGGGATTTTAAAAGTGAGACGCAACATACACAACCCCAATTATGTATTTGGGGTTTTAAAAGTGAGACGCAACAAACACAACCCCAATACAAACACACCCCCAATTATGTGTTTGGGGTTTTAAAAGTGAGACACAACATACACAACATTTACTTTTGTAAACCAAGAGATATCACAAGGCCCTGAAATTCTCATGTAAATGTGACACCAATTGTAATTTAGTTTTACTCACAGAAATGACCTGAATGTTGTTGTAACATCTGTT
>JAGFZM010000409.1:0-20572 GCA_017657215.1 Limnothrissa miodon | reverse complement strand
CCAGAGCCACCCGTCCAAGAGCTGCCAGCCTACATCCTAGCTTGTATTTACATCACAAACAATGTTAGTCTGGTTTTACTCCTCATTCTGTATAATCTGCACTTTGACGTTAGGAGGGCATCTCTGGGGCTCCAACCATTTTGTTTAAAAGTTTAAATATTTAAAATATTTACAGTCCAGCCATCCAAACTCCAAAATCCGACTGCTGTTCATCTGCTGTGGTGCTAGACGAAAAGTAAACCTGGTTTAGTAGCAAGGTGGAAACTGGAGCTGTGTAGATGGTCTTTAAAAAAAAATGTGGCAAATTCCAACTCAAAGGAATTTCCACTCAGTCATTTGTACATAATTGCTATACTGAAAACCAAAAATGTATTGTACATGGTTATTCATATTCCGTTTCGGTTTTATTGAAGCCAACATTTCTGTAGAAGGAAGAAACAAAAGAAGTAAATCCACTTGGATGGTCATTTCTTTGTTCTTCAAACATCCTGATTGTTTTCCCCATGTATTAACTTTTGTAGAAAAAAGGAACAATAAAACAACACCACCAATAAATACAAATACAGCAGAGAAAAGAGCAGATCAGACTGTCCATCGTCTGGAGATCGGACTGTCCACCGTCTGGAGCAGGGCTCTGTGCTGACCTCTCCCTGAGCTCTCCACAGAAACACACAAACACCAGGCAGGACAGACTGGACTGGGGGGGGATGAGAAAAAAAATGACGAATGATAGAAAAAGAAAATGTTCCATCAAGACGGACTTCAATTCTCATGGCCTCCCAGCTCCTGAAACGTGCCATTATCCTGATGCTGAAACGCATGTCCATGGAGGTGGGTTGGGTGGGGCAAGGCGGAGAAGGCGTCAGTGCGAGACGAGACATCCAACGCGTCACACAGAGGTAATGACGATCATGAGGTGCTGAGGACAGATACTGGAAATCCTGCTCAGGAGGTCCGGCGCAAGCCGTGACAGATGGGTCTCCGAGAACTCGCATGGCGGAAAGATCTGAAGCACGTAGGCTGGCTGCGGAGCAAGAAAGACACAGATCATGTCAATCTCTTGCATTTGACACAGGTTGCCAGACAAACAACTGAGACACTGAGATCTGATGCTCTGGATTCAGTTTTTCAGAACAGTGTAATCTGGATATAGTAGTATCCACATTTTAAAACCCCATGTTGTGCTCTTTTGGATCAGGGACCAGTTTAAAAGTATCCTGGATTACACATGGCAAACTATTGATTTTCCAAATCTGGAATTTTAATTTTAAACAGTTTATTCAGTTCACACATGTTGTTCTCAAAAAGCAAACTGAATTCAAACTCAATTTAGCCACTCAAGTCTATGATCAAATTAACACAGTAATACATGGCTATCTACTCACCTGATTAGAGCCAGGGTTTGGGATGTTGATGATTCCTGCTGCCAGTTTGGCCTGCAGGTAATTAATGAAAGCTGCTCGAAGGAACTGCGTTTGACTCCGGACATCGTCTTGGTCTCGTCCACAAGGCATCGCCAGCAACAGGCAGAACTCGCTGTCACCCTAACATAGACAAGGTGTCGTCAGTCTGGGTTGACTACACACTCATCAGACATTAATCTCTCAGTCTGGGTTAACTACACACTCATCAGAAATTAATCTCAGAATTCAGGCTACTTTCAGTTGCATGGTGATGCACAAAGAAATCTTACAGTCATCCTTCGAGCCACACTTTCTAGCTGTGATGCCTCCAGTCTCATTCTCTGGACGATGCGCAGGAGAGCGCCTCCTTCAGGCAAAGGCAGGGAGCGAACAGCCAAGGCCTTGTTTCCATACACAAAATGTAGCTGGACAGCAGCTGTGTCATTCTTCAGGGCTAATAAGCCTTGCCAAATTATGGGATATTTCTGCGGAGAGCAGTGGACACAGACAATGACCAGAGGCGCGCGCGCACACACACACACACACACACACAAACCGTACATAAATACATTCAAAAGTTACTGTTGTATGATAGTTACCGTTAACAACTGCACCATGTTGACAGACTGGTGTTCCACCTGGTCTCCTTTAGCTTCGTTAGGTGTTTGACTGCGGTCTGGGTCTTGAGATGCCTTCCAGACAGAAAAAGAAAATTTAATGGGATTTGTTTTACTTTATTTTGAAATCTTTAGTTAGACAAAAAGGCAAAATAATAATTTCTTACCTGTGAAGATGCAATATGTGGAGCTTGGCTGATGTTCAGAGGTGAATTCTCAGGAAACTGTGAAGGAACACTTCGTATGTTGGTATACACAGCTGGGTATTCTGAGAATGCAGGGCTCGTTCCAGAGGTTAGCAACTGAATTCGTTGAGGTGAGGCAATAGCAGGCATAGCTCCACGGATGCCAATAATGCCCTCTTTTGTGACGGGTGAAAGTGGCCTGTTGACCTCGGATGATTTCAAAGGGTCCTTCTCTGTTACAGTTTTAGCCAGTAGGTGAGCCCTCGGGGACAAGGAAGCAGCCATGCTGGTGGTGCCGGATGATGATGGGACAGGCTCAGGACCATGGTGCGGTTCAGAGGCAGGGCGCTCTCCCTGCTGGTGATGCATGAGTACACGCATGTCCCTCTGCGCCATGTTGTAGCGATCTAGAGGCAGACTACCGTGCAAAGCTCCACGGTAGTCCTGTGGCAAAGCTTCTGGCTTAAGAGCAGTTGGTGTTGGTCTTCCCAGAGCCTGGTATCGCCTAGCCTCCTCTTCATTTGCCTCGTGCGCCCTGTTGCCAGGATTGACCTTCAAAACCTTTTCCCTGCTTCCCACTGCCTGAGGAGATGTCGGACACTGCTGGGAAGGTCCTGACCATGGCGAAGACAAAGAATCAGAATGCATTCCATAATTCATCATAGCCAATGGCGGAGTGTTCACCCTTACATCTCCTTGAGACAAGTGTCCGATTGGAATAGGCTGGCCAACACGGGCAGGTGACATTCTCCCAATGCTTCCGTGAGTGCTGTGCGGGGGCATAATGACTGACTGCTCTGAATGATGTACGTTTGAGACGTACTGTGACATGGCTGGCAAGCCAGAGGGCAGGACCACAGGCATGGCTTTGGGAGAGGAGGAGCCAATGGGAGACACTTTGGTGAAAGGAGAATGAGGATGGCCTGACTTACGAGGGGAACGGGGCTCTTTCATTCCACTGAGATGTGTGGGGGCTCTATCAGTAGGAGTGTTGGGTAAGAACCCAACAGGATTGCCAGCTGATGAGGGAAGATGGGGACTTATAGCTGGACTTATTGAAGAAGCCCAGGATGTTTTTGTCGCGTCACTGAGAGGTTCTGAACCCTCAGCTTTCTTTGAATGCTTCATGAGCAAAGGGAACTCTGAGTGATGGTAGCTCATTACCTGTGGATTACCCCCAGACTGCTGCAATCTTTTTACAACCCCACTTTGACCACCGGTTTGATATTCCATCTTGTCCAAAGAATTTTCTTGCTTGGTGGACACACTTGATTGGGTCTTGTGGGGATGTCCATGATCTGATGGAACAAGGGGACATTTGGCACCGGGAGTCTGGGCGTAATGATCTGGTTTCAACTGAGGCATAGTAACCAGTTGTTGGGATTCCATGTCTGCCGGACTAGCTGGTGGGATCTGGCTAATTTTTGCACTAATTCTCTGTGGTCCTTCCATTTTTTGGCCAGAGTGACTAAGCACAACTACACCCTCTGAAGTGTTCACCCTTAAGCCTGGACTAGGCCCGGTACTGTGGGTTGCACCTTCAAGAACAAAGCGTCCTGCGTTTCCTCCTTCCTCTCCTCCGGCTGCTCCATGGTAAGTGCTACTCGCCTCTATACTGGTTTGAATCATCTGCTTAGCAAGATGCTTTTCTCCAAATGGATTATTCCTTGGGATGTTTGCCTTTTCTTCAGATTCAGGAGTATTACAGATGCGACTTATGACTGAGGTGGCAGTGGAAGCAATGACAGAAATAACCGTTTTCTCAAAGAGCTGTTTGGTCTCGGTTGATGGAAGGGAGCCTGGGGACCGGACAACAGGTTGAGCAGGCAAAGATAAATGCCGACTTTCTGCCAAAGAGACCTTACTGACTACCACCTCTGACGGAGATTCACTCTCTCTTGGTGGGTGGGCAGGCATGTTCCCTGGTGCAGTGCTGGAGCCTGAGAGCGGGATATTTTTAGGCTTCATTAGAATTTTACGCAAGTCACTGTTACTTGAGTCAGTGTCATAGGTTTCAATTCCAGGGGACACTGCATGATTTTCTCTTTGAGCCATTGGTGCCACTGGGGAATCCCTGGACTGACTGAACCTTTGAGCTGTTGGTACCACTGGGGTATCCCTGGACTGACTGAATCGTTCTGTTGGAGAGAGGGGCAGCCTGCCGCTGTGTGAGGGTTTGAGGCATACAGATGTTGGAGAAAGAGGAGTGCACTCATATGGCTGTGGTGGTTTTACAATATTTGGACTTTTATTTACAAGGCCAGCAGATCTCCCATGTGTGGGTTCATCAACTGGTTCTTCAAAACCACTCTCTGTTGGGTGTGACACATTGGATTTTGTAGGCGAGGAAATGACTACTGATGTTGAAGGAGCTTTCTCTGCCACTGCTTGAGTCTCTGGGACAATATCTGGTACATTAGTTTGTGAGGTGTCAGGTTCTACACTGTCTTTAATAGAATCTTTTTTGCCAGTTGCAGGCTTTTGACTTCTAGGCCTCTTAGTTGCTTTGGCTCTGCCTTTAGCTCCTTTTCTAGGAGTTCCTATGGGACCTGTGTCCTCCTGAATGGGAGCACTGCCTGAACTAGGTTCTAGAATCTTAGAATCAAATGGCTGGGTTGCCGGTTCAGACTCCATTACAGTGCTAATAGGCTCTTGTGGCAATGCACAGGAAGAGTCTTCAGAAGTGATGGAATCAATGGCAGCAGCAAGCTCAGTTTCACTGGCTGGAATTGCAGGTTTCTCAACCTCAACTGGAGGCGCCGGCTCGGCTCGAAGAGGAACCACAGGCCTCTGTGCCTCTGTTCTGGTTGGCTGGGGACTGGGACCTTCAGTAAATTTAGAAATGTGTTCTAAAGCTTGCTCAAGTTCACTTTCTCGATATGAAACGGATTCAGCTGGGTCGGTGATTTTAGAGTCTGATGATGTCTCCTCTCTATCATTTTGTGTCAATTCTTTGAGAGACCCTTCTGTAACTTGATCTTTTGGAAAAAGTTCAGTTTTTTTGTTCAATTCCTCCATCTCAATGTCTTCTTCACCAGACTGAAGCATAGCTTTGACCTCAGTCATGTCCAATCTAATGCGTAGATTCTTAAGAACAAGTGACTTGTCTTCAGTAGGCAATTTCGTATTTCGAATCAATCTTGCCCCTTTTGACCTCCCACTCTTTTCAGCTTGAGGAAGGTCTTCTATGACAGGGGGAAGGTCTACGATGTCAGCCTTCTCCCCAGAAGCTCTATCTGCAATTCCATCTTTCTGTTGCTCTTCTTCCATGCTTCGTTTTGGGTTCTCTATGGCTTTCCCCTTTTCACCCAGGGAAACAAAGTCAGTTTGAGGAACAGAATCTGGTGTATTAACATCCTCAGAAAGATCAGGTTGGTTGGTATCAGAAAACTTCTCCCCTTTTTTGCTGATAATGCTAGCTGCAGGTATTTGACTTGATTGTTTATGAGACTGAGGAGAATGTTTATTTTTTGAGGTTTTCAAGACATTTTCACTGCTTGCTAATTCTAGATTCTCCATTTCTTTTGCTTCCACAGTTTTTGACTTGAGATTTAATGCTTGATCATCAATTTTAGGACGATTTTTGGGAGGGCGTCCTCGTCTTGTTGTTGGAGTAGCAAGTACATCTTGCTCTGAATGTACTGGCTGTGCTACCTCCTTGTCCCCACCACGTTTTCTAGCTGAACGTGATGGCTCGGCCTCCTTACTAGTCTGTGCAGTGGACTCTTCTTCAATTGGAGTGGCATACACGGAACGCACATTTCTTCGCCTTCGCCTTTGTTCAGTCACCTGTTCAGTCTCAGAGCCCTGTACAGGAGATTTACTTGTTGACTTGGTGTCAGTAGCCGTTTTTGACAACTCTCCTCGTGGGGAAGAGGCACGTTTTGACTTCTCTTTGTCAATCCTCTCACTTTTACGAGTAGCTTGTTTATCAGAACTACTTGGGGACATCAAAGGAGCTACCTGTGTTGGCGGAGAGGCCCTCGTCTTCTTATTTTTGGATTTTTGTGGAGGGGACACTGGTTCCTCAACAGAGAATGTATCAACAGAACTATTGTCAACCTCAGAATTAACATGTATTTCATCAACAATGGGGCCTGATTCCATTTTCAAGGTCTCCATCTCTACAATAGGTGTAGGGGAGGCAGAGCTGCTAAGATTGGAAACCTCAGGTTCAGGTTCAAGTTCTAACTCAACATTAGTCTCTTCAACTTTACTGGGCTTGGATTCACTACTAGATATTTGCTCCTCGCTCATGTCTTTTTTACCTTGGGGGGTTAGATCAGCTTGTTCACTATTCACTCGTTCCTTTAGCTCTTGAAGTTCAGGTAATACAGGGCTGATGGAGGGTGGCTGTTCCTCTTGCATCTGCTGAAGTGGAGGCACTGGAGTCTTCTCACATTCATTTTCTTCTACTTTCACTGTTGGCTCAGCAGGCTCGGCTGAAACACTTTGAATGTTTCTCTCAGATGGTGGTGACATTTCTTTAGGAGGCTGAGCCATCTGTGGAAACGGGATTGGCTGAAAAGGGCTAACTGGCTTCATTTCAAGCTCTACAGGTGATTCAACGGCAGGCTGAGAAACTGGCTGAGGCTGGTCCTGTTGCTGTCCTTGGTGTTCTTGTGGTTTATCTATTTTATTGCCATCTGTGATTTCTTTCTTGGTCTCCAACGGAGGTTCTTGGACATCTTTACCTTTTTGCTGCAACCGTGTCAGCTCCAAAAATCTGCTATGAAACAGTACGACTGGTTCTGAGTCAGCTTGTCCCTCTCCTGCACCCTGTTGAGTAGTCTGGTTACCAAGACTTTGTTCAGAGTCCTCATGCTTTCGTTCAAGGTGTTGGAGGCGTTTTGAATCTTGTTCAAAAATAGAACTATGAAGAAATCGAGAGGCAAAAAGTTCCCTTCGCTCCTGCTCCTCTGGTTTAGGATCCTCCTTCCGGTCATCTAGTTTATCTTCTGACCCAATTCTAATCTTCTTTTTCTTCATGTACCATGAAGGTGTTGGACGTGGAGTTGCCTCCACTTTCTCTGTGTCTTTACGACTGCGGAAACTAGCAAAGTGGGAGTCATAATCTAAGAAAGACCAGTTGTCTTCTCTAGAAGATGACAGGGACTTTGCCCTCTCAAGGAGAGCTTTTGTGTCAGGTGTGATGGTTTGATCCAACGCAAAAGAATAGAACTTGTTTCTTTCCAGAGAAGAAGACAACTTTGATTCTGACAGCCTTTCACCTCTATGCCTCTCTGGAAGAGAGAGTGATGTTGAGGGCATTGGAGAATTTGCTTTGTGTTCTCTATCCTCTTCCGAGTCCGACCTTACTTCCCCAGGTTCTAAATCAGGCCAAAGTCCATATTCCAAATGCTTACGGCCAAGGCGCTTTCTTCCTGAAAAACTCAAATCAGGCAATAAATCTTGCTTCAGTCTACTCTCCCAGCGTTTATGAGCATCATCTGCACCACTATGTAAATGGCTGCTTAGTTTAGTCATTTGAGTGGTATGTACTCTTTTCACAGCAAGTTCTAGGTCTGGGTGAACAGTTTCTTCAGATTTTGGAAGGTCTTTAACATCTTTGACAGTCATGAGATGGGGCATATCCATCATTTCCTCCTCAGTGTTTTGGGAGGATTGTTGCGGTTTTGGAGAGTTTGTACTATTCCATTCTGAATCTTCACTCTTTGGCCGAAAACTCCTGTACACACGTTCTCTCTTTGTGCTAATATCCAACTCAAAAGTGTCTTGCTTCTTGTTTCTAGATGATGGAGAATGGTCTGTTACATCTTGAGGTGGTTTCCCTACTTCATGCACTAGACTGCGATGTTCCAAATCTTCTGCATCTATACTTTGAGGACTACCTGGTTTTCCAAGTTTGTCAGGTTCCTGGAGCTGTTGCCGTAGTCTACGGTTCTGTTCCATTTGCTTACGGTAACTCTGGGAAAGATCAATGTCGAGAGAGAGGTATTCTTCCCTGCCTTTGTGTTCCTGATCAAGAGACTCATCATGTGAGAAACTTCTAGACACACTAGGTGCGGACGTGTTCTTGCCAGAGTCATGATCATCAGTATCTGATGGCTCACCTTGTCGTACCACAGAACCTTGCCCTCTTATCGCGGACAACGTAGAGGAATCTTGGTCATCTTTAAGATTGTAGTGAGATCCTCTCTCAACCTTGGGCTTTAGGTGTTCCCTCTTCTGGGTCTCTTTTTCAAGTGCCTTTGTATCTTCAGTCTCTTTTGCAATAGCTGAATTTGCTCCGAACTCTGGAGACTGGATACCTTCATCCTCCAACCTACCCCTTTTTTGTCGGATGGTTTTTCCACTGGGATCAGCAAATCGCCTTTTTCGAGCAGCTAAACGATCAGATTCAAAAACCACATCTTTTCCCTCACTTCCAAGATCTGATTTTAGATGTTTCTTCACCCTGCCTTTTCCATCCCTGTCTGATGCATCTCCCTTTCCTGCATCGAGTCGATCTCCTTTCAGGGACTCTAAACGGGACATGTGTTCAGAAGGTGAAGGTTCATTATCACCTTTGTATCTTGATTTCTCAGGACCATCAGTGTCTGAAGCTTTTCCTTTACTCAAGTTTGCATCTAAAGAAGCTTCTTTGTCAGTCTCTGAATGAGAGGCAACAGGTGATGGCATTTTACTCCTTCTTGACTTTCCTCTCTCGCCTTTCTCCTTGTCTCCCTTGTCTTTGCGTCTCCCCCGCCTGCTTCTCTCAGTGCCTCCAACACGTTCCATCTCCACGGACTCCATTTCTCTTTCAAGGCCTTCACTTTTATATTCCACCGGTGACTTCTCAGGCTTCTCAAACGGTGCAGGCGGAGGTGACAGCGAACTGCAACTACCGCTTCGCTCTGAAGAATGCCGATAAACACGTCGCTCACTCTCTCTTGGGACACGGTCTGAAGGAGATGGTGAGGCACTAGGAGTCACAGGACGTCTCTGATGAGAGGGACTCCATCTGCCACGGTCAGCCTCAAAACGTTCCCGCTCTCTCTCTCTTTCCCGCTGAATGTACGTGTACTTGCGCATGTCCTGCTCGAATGGATCACGGTAATCCCTAAACTCCCGAGGATCCTCATGATAGCGAGGGTCGTAGTGTTCACTCTGATAATGGTCCAATTCAGCGTAACGATCCCTGCTCCTTCCAGGGTAATCCCGTCGAGGATCATCAGTATACAGGCCTGGTGTTCGCACATTTTCATAGTATGCCCGCTCTGCTGAGAATTCATGATAAGGGGGCCTCCGATCATCTCTGTAAAAACAGATCAAGTGGAATTTGATGATCAAACCTTTATTAAATCAATGAAGTGCACAAATTTGTCTTCATGATTTAAATACTTTATTAGGTACTTTATTCGTACCACTTGATTAGGTGCACGCTACTCTTTCTATGTGAAAGTGACAAAGCCTTGTCAAGGGCTAGAGTGATATTTTGTGAAGTAGGGGAAAGAGTGCAGTGAAAGCAGTGTGCTAAACGTATGTGGGGTGGTGGAGGTGGTTGTGCTGTGTGTATGTGGGGGTGGAGGAGGAGGAGGTTGTGCTGTGTGTATGTGGGGTGGAGGAGGTGGTTGTGCTGTGTGTATGTGGGGTGGAGGAGGAGGAGGTTGTGCTGTGTGTATGTGGGGTGGTGGAGGAGGTTGTGCTGTGTGTATGTGGGGTGGTGGAGGTGGTTGTGCTGTGTGTATGTGGGGAGAGTGCTTACATGTGAAGGTGATGGCAGTGCTGGGTAACTGGGGCAGTTTGCTGTGTGTGTTTAGTAAAAGAGGACTCTCCCAAATGCTTTTAGCTGGTGGTTTTCCCACTAGACACCTAGACGAGCGTTTCCACTCCAACAATGGGTCAAATATGAACATGGCCTAAATAAATCTAAATTCTTACCTCCTCTCTGTTGGAATTTCATAGAAGTCCCTTATGTCTTGCCCAGATGCTTGCATGGAACGATAGAAGGCCATCTGGCTCTCTTGACTGGCAAAATCAACCTGCAGTAACAAACACTTGATGAAATACTACTACCAAAATACTACTAGTACTGCTACTGCTACTGCTACTACTACTACTGCTACTGCTACTGCTACTGCTGCTGCTGCTACTGCTACTGCTACTACTACTACTACTACTACTACTATGCAACAAAGTTCCCTATTAAATGATTACCAATTTTTGAAAACAGAATCTAACTATTTAGCTCATCAGTACTCCATTGTGTGCACCAGGGTTCAAGATGGAGTATACACTTTGGTGCTTTTTATGTACACTGTCTTAACCAATCTGAATGAAGGGCTGACTGCAATCAATTTCCATGATTGCATTTAATAAGTTAGCCAAAACTGGAAAAATCCACCTCAAACATTCTAGTTTCTCCAGAACAAGTAGGAACCATGATAATGTGACCATAACTAGACAAGACCTCAATATTAAACAAATTCTTACTTTAATTTTGTTTCCACCAATCTTCCAACCTTTGGTCTCTCTCACAGCAGCTTGAGCAAAGTCTGTGTTGTTGTACAAGATCAGAGCCATCCCTTTCAATCGATCAAACACGACCTGAAAATAAAAAGTAAGCACAACATTTTTAGACAGTGGATAATAAACAGTTCTTGCTATTTTAGGAACTCTATTCAATTACATTTGAACGGTAGCAATTTCAATAGAATTATGAACTGTGATATTCTATCATAGACATGAGAGACTAGCAGCCAACCGGCAAATGTTATTTTGAATGAACTTGTGTTCTTATCTAGTCTCTCATGAGCAGACATATGTGTACTACTAAAAGTGTTTGGTAAAATTCCATTAATTTTCAGTCAGGTAATTTACGGAATACAGTCTATGTTGTGTCAATAACTAAGCCATTCTGAATATACAACAAATTTGGCCAATGTTTGACCAAGGTTTATAAAATAAATAAAAAAAAAACCATTTGGCTGGATGTCATTGCGCAAAGTCTACTCCAAACCATCACTATAGCAAATAACGAAAGCTTTTTATGGTCTTTCAAAGACAGCTGATGTGACAGCTGACTCCATAAATAAGATTCTGCCCTGCATGGTGACATTACAATCATATAACCTGCGTCTCTTGCTGCAGACGGGACAATAGCATAGGCTAACATCTCAATTCAATCAATCAATTATTTATTTAGCCAAAAGGTTTAAATCAATGAAAGAAATTTGAACCTAAATCGCGGCACCTAATCTCTGACTAATAGTTGGTAATCAACTGTAGTTGACCAGGCCTACAAATAAAGTTTGGACAACAGATACCAGGTCTAGCCATAAAACTTACCTACCTAAAGGTGCCTCAATTAACTAAGACGCCATACCAACAATCTGGCAAACCGGCAAAATGTCGCAAGCGTGGAGCACTATATGCATCATCAAAATGGATCATTACGAAGGCCCCAAAAATGAATCCATACCAAATTGTGACATTACTGTACAGTTGAATCCTTTGTGGACAGTTGCTTGGGAAATGACTAAGAAATGAAATGACCGTACTGACCTTGACCACGTGCCCATAACGGCAGAAATGTCTGTTGAGGTATTGCTCTGTGATGTTAGACGACAAACCATCTAGCCAGACACAGGTTGTGGGCATACTCTTCCCAAAGCCAAGCTGAAAAAAAAAGTGTGTTTTTTGAAGAGGTTTGTTTGAAGAGGTGGTAATTGGGATGTTTGAAAAGATGTTAATAGGTATGTTTGAACACTATTGAGAGAGTGAAGGAAACAAACCTTTAATCGGTTCGCTCCCAAGTACTCTCCGTCCATCTTCTTTATAGCCTTACAAACACTGGCAATATCAGAGTACTGCACAAATGCATACTGAGGAACCCCGTTCACCCTTTTGATGTCAATGTCCTTCAGAGCAAAACAAGAGATTAGCCATTGTTCAGAAAACCAATCAGACAGCAATAATCAAATCTTATATATAATCTATATAGTGTGTAAAAAACGCCCATTTTAAAAACATAAAAGACTCATCTTAAATTATTGTTTGTAAAACAAATGTTCAGAGTTGACAGGGGGAGGGGTCGAAAATACAAACTTGTTATATTAATGCTCATGCTCATATAATGTTAGACCACATTACATCAATCTGCCAAAATGCTTCCTTTAGGCATTACAGTTTACTGCAATAAAAACTAGTTAGTTTTTATTACACAGTATGTCATTTCATACTAATAAAGAATGTATATATTTTTAGAATTAAAAAGTGGTGAAATTTGTTTGGTGATTATAAAGTGTCCTTGAGGGGTCAGGGGTCAGGGCCTCTATTTTGAGCACCTCACCTGTGCTGAAAATAATCTACTTGTTCTAGACACATTTTTTAAAGCATTATCAAGTGTTATTACACTACAGACTACAGACTAACAGACTTTCGGGGAAAGCCCACAGACACGTACAACTATCTCTCCAAACCGCTGAAACACATCCAATAGCTGCTGGTAGTTGGTGGTCTTTTCCAAATTCCCAATGAAGAGAGTTCGAGTTGCCTTTGGATGGAATTCATCTATTCGCCCATCCAGTGGCCGGAATTCGTTTTCGCTTTCCGTCTCTGTAACAAACAATGCCACATTTGCCATCAAAACATCCCATCAAAGCTGACAAAATCTAACGTTTGACTTCATCTCAACTAGCCAAGCAACACACCACTGTATAGGTGAATGAGGATTCACCATAATTGCTTGTAAGCCAAAATAATGGCCATCAATTTCACTCACCAGGACCATTCCAGGCAGTGACCTCGATCAACATGCCAAAGAAAAGTTTTCCTTTTGAGACATTGAGTGCTTTTTCCTGGTCCTCCTGTTGCCTGAAGAAAACTAGTCCATAACGTTCCTCTGAAGCCCCGTGGATCTGAACAGACGTCACCTTTCCATACTTCTTAAACTCGTGAAAGAGCCCATCTTTTAAACTTGTGTCTAAAGGAATGTAACATTTTCACATTATTACTTTATACTTGCAAATACAATGGAGCAAGGTAGTTAAGACAAACGTCACAGTGTGACAAAAAGGAATAAGCCATATAGGCTATTTTAAATGAGTTATGTAAAATGATGATGTGAAGTTGAAAGGGGAATGTACCTGTAGAGCGCACAGGTAGGTTCTGAACGCGAATGCCAAAACTCCTGCGTGGCTCGTCGCCATCTATGGATAAGGGAGGAGGGGCCGGGGGTGCGTGTGTGGCGGATGACTGGACTGAGCGTGCTCGGGAACCGCTGGAGCTGCTGTTGGAGTCGCTGCTGCCAATGAAAGAAGCACGTCAGTTGCGTCTTTGGGTTAAGAATTTGGATAAGGCTCTACTTGGCCAACAGAGGGTTGTGGTTTAAAGGTGGAGAGAAAATTAACCTGTGCATTTTTAGAATGTAGAGTTTAATAGACTTTTTTCCCTTGACACTAAACATAAAGCAATGAAATGAAAATATAATCATTTGTTGCTCTACCTGGCCAGCAAAGAGTTATGGTTTGAAGGTAAATATAGAAGTTTTTTTTTCCCTTGACACTAAACAAAACTGAGCAAGAGATCAAATAAAAACATTTGTTGGTGTTTGAAAATGACGTGCGACACCCTTGAGCGTACCTGCCACTCCCCGTGCTGCTTGTGCTGCTGACGGAGTCGGAGCTGGATGAGCGGGAGCGGGACGGTGAGCGTGGACCTCTGCTGGGGGACGCTGGGGGGCGTTTGGGGGAGTGGGGGTTTTTGGATGCCTGGCCAGAGGTCCGCTGAGGTGAGGGGTGGCGAGACTGCGAGGAGTGCGAGGAGCGGCTGCGCCGGTGGTGATGATACGTCCGGTCCACCCTCCGCCCCCGGTCGTCCCGGTAGGGGTCACGGCGCGTGGCACTGGACAGTGCAAAGGGGTCACGGATGCGCGCCTCAAAGTGAGGCTCGGGGGCGTCAAAACCACTGGCCATCGCACTGGCAGCGGTGCCCGAGCCCACGACTGAACTAAACATGGCACGGTCACGGTAATAGTCTGTGTTGTAGTGGCGTGGGCGGTCAAAAGCGGCCCCGCGCTCATGATGACCGTAGGGACTGTGATCGTAGGCACGCTCTCGACTGTCAGAGCTGCTGCAAGACAAACACAAAACACATTGAGCCGTCAACATCTCCTTATACGCATTTCCCGCTGTTCATGATTTCAACAACCACATGGTCTGCGGCCACATGGATGAAAAAAAATACATTCTGTGCCAATTCAATTCAACTTTAACACAGTTAGCTTGAGTCTTCCCAGTATTGGATGTGAACCAGGACAAATCTAGGCACGCAAACCAGTATAAATCTATGCACTAAAATGACTTTAAACCTGTTGAACCTGGGCTACACCTCACCATTCCGGAGGTGCATTTAAGAAGGTCTGTGATAAAGACCACCGGGCTAACTGTATTATTAATGGCATAGGATTTGGACATTTGTATAACTTCTCTAACCAGATTAATCAGACTTTCCGCAGCAGCAAAAACTTAAATCTTTATTAACAAATATATTATGTACACAGAGATTGTTGCTACTCTTTTCACCAAGAGTTTAAAATTCACTCTGTACTTTTAGCACAACGTTTATTTTTTATTATTGTACGGCGAGAGATTAATAATAATAAAAAAAAAAAACCCTAGAGACACCATCATATCTAATCGTAGAAAACTGTGAGCTGCCACCTTTGAGACTTACAGCAGCCCTAGTGCTGATGTTGGCCCAGTATTAAGACCCTAAACCTTCACATGGGAACTAAATTGAAGGTGAAAAGAAGAACGAAACAGAGACAGAACAGGAGGAATGAAGAGACATGCCATTCAGCTAACAGTTGTAAGAGTTAGTGGAGGTGACAGAGACGAGGCACACCCGGGGTTAGCAGGGAGGAGGAGGAGGAAGATAGAGGAAAGGAGAGGATAGAGGGGGAGAGAAATGGCACAGAAGTACAGCACAGGACAATACCAACCTTTTCAGAGCAGTAAATGAACTTACTAATCCAATATACAATCTAGCTGGGGAATTGCATGAGCCAAAAAGGGCAAAAAAGTTTGTCAGGGGGAAAAATATATACCAGTTGGATCTTCTTTTACGCAGAACATGGAGGAAGCATGGAGTAAAAAGGTTATTATCCAATGAAGGACCGCTATTCAGGATATTCAGGACTGGTCACCGTCATCTTTGCTGCCAGGATCAGAAAATATATCCTTGGGGAATTCCAAAAATAACTTCAGGACAGCCAGCCAAAAGTGAAACTTTTGTGCAACAAGTATATCCAATATCTTTTTATGAACTGGTTATGGGAGTAATCCAAATTTTTGTCCATTGTTAATTCCGTTTTAAGTCATCTTAAAAAACGGTTAAGTCAGATCAATTACTTACATCTAAAAATATAATTGGACAATTAATTCCAGTTAAGTACTATACATTTCCATCAGTGTGGCAAAAAAAAATCTTGTAGAGGGTTTATTCCATTTGAAGTAGTAAAATCCAGACTGGACTGAGGGCATCAGTCAATCCAGAGGAAGACTTGCCTGAGCTTTAATTAAAATCCCATTAGTTTAAATGGAGATGTAGCAGCCACCTACATCCACACTGATCCACAATAATCCACGATGAGGGCTTCCTGATACATTCCAACATCGAGAGCGGTTAGTCCACACTGGGCATCTTCTCACCTCAGCAAAGCAGGTCTTCAGATGTCTTCACGGACGTCAGATAAGAGACAATCCTCCACTTTTTCCTCTTTTAACCTAATACCCTTCCATTACATAATCTGTGATATTCTATTAGGTTACCAAGGTTACCATTCCTACTGGACAGGTGGAACCCTAGATGTCGTTCTCCCCACATCACCGGTATATCCATGACACTGGCATACTGGACTTTCTCTCTGACCTGGTATAAAATCCAGAGGAGATAGATCCAGACCTTCCCCGCAACCATGAGAATAAAGGGAATCTCAACGAGCACACGTGCCATGAGGGAAAATGGATAGGAGAAAGAAAAAAAATGATCCCTAATCTTATTAATGTACCTGGAAGAGCTACCTTGTTTTCTTAATCCACCAGGCACCACGCCGTTTTCCTGGACTGCAAAATCTTGTGTGGGATATATCCAATTTTGCTGAGAACTCCTAATATCCAAACCACACGGGGATGACTCCACCGTGTGTGATACATCCAACTCACCAGGGACGATAATTTTTCCACAAGCGTATTATCCAATTTGACAGAGGGAAATGGGCTCACACTGCACTTCCAACACATCGAATGAATACATATCACATCCACACATTCTTTCAAATGATAAAACAAATGGCTTTAGGTAATTCCATGAGTGAAGTCGGGTCTCTGAGAATGAAGATAGAGTCCCTAGATTCTGTTCTATGTCAAATAGAAATGGATTTCTTCTCCTTATTCTCTTTGCATAACCCCAAACATATACCTCTGATAGTGGGAAATGGTTTAACAGACCCCTCGGCTTCCCCTGCACTTCGGAAAGGGAGCCCTTGTCCACTTACCCGTCTATTCTGCGTTCATAGCGTCCCTCTCTGGCGTGCAGGGACACGGGGGGCCCGTAAACAGGGCCAACCGCAGCCCGGGAGAACCCCGAAACCTCCCTGGCGTGACTGCTCGAGGGAGGGTTGTCCTCCAGCCCTCGCACAGCACTGGGCACTGAACCGGGCTCATTGTAATCAGTGCGGAGGTCCCGGTCACCCATCTTGTTGACGGCATTGTGAGCCTTCTGGGCACTTTTAATGTCCACAAAATCCACGAAGGCTGCAACCCCTCCCTCTGAGCCACGCTTCCGCAGGACCTTAACACTCTCCACGCGGCCATAACTGTAAAAACAAAGGGGTGAATTCAGGTTAGACTGGGGTGACACATGGAGCAGCTAAAATTATATTCCTATATCAAAAAACTTGAATTTTACATATTTAACTTAGATTTCAGATCTCCTGGACATTCACATACAAAGTCAGTTGTTTCAAGAACTGAACGATTTTCCAGTTCTCCTTAGGATAAGCCATGCAACTGGCTGCCTGTTGAGTCCTACAAATTAAGTATAAGTGCGTGTTTAAGAGAACTCTCTCATTAGGTGAATATTATCTGACGTCTATTGTTGACCAATTCCTCAGGTATAAACAAACAACGGACACATTTGCAATTTCATCCCAGAATCTTGCACTCGTAGTGTTGGGGCTTTATTTTGGTTGAATTTCCGGTTCAGCAAGTCTGTTCGGTGCCTATTTGAGTAAATGCTTTCTCCCGTATCTTCTAATGTCGTTTATTATTTATTACATCAAGATAATATATCATTATTTTTATTCCTTAAAATTGTGAAATATTCCTCGCCCTTCGTTATGCGAGTGTCAGAAGGATTTCTAGTATTGGGCAACGTATCTGGAAGGTCTCCCACAGTAACGTTACGTCCACCACGCTAGTCTTGTACACAATCCAATGTCGCTTATTTCCACATCTTTCCACATTTCCACAACACATCAGAAATTAAAACCAATACTATGGAGGGGCAACTAAGTAATATGCTTGATTGGCCTCTTTTCATCATGTTAAAATACAAAGTAACGTTATCTTCGACCATGGGTGACTTTGACGGAGTAGCTAATCGCGTCTTCGTGCAGGCAAACAACTCTAAGGACAGCAGTAACGTTTCAAGATGGCAAGACGACATTGCGCCGATCTAGGGATCAACAGAGCAAGCTGATTTATCCGATCAGCATACAGTGGTCCCCTTCGTGTCCCCGCGTGGATTAAGGGCTACTTACAAAAATGGACGAAGTTATGACTCTCGTACAACCGTTCGGCTTGGAACACGTAAATTCCTAAACGAAACCAACCGGTCCAACGGAACGCTCGGTTCTCTTTAGCTAACGGCAGCTAGTCAGACGTACCCCGAGATGAATAGCATGGCTGGTGAATTAGCTAGCCCGCTAGCCATGTCCTATCCACCTGGGGATAAAGAGAATCGACGTTTGATTTTTGGATTTTGTGCAATCACAGTCCATGTCAGTTTGTATTTGTGTACACGGTAACATTACGATTAATATAACAGACAAATCTACCAAAACGATTTTTAGCTGCCAGGCTAGCAAGAACGTCTCGTAGCACTCCTGCTACGGACTAGCTTGCTTAAGCTAGGGTTAGCTAGCTCGTTGATCTTAACGTTAATTTAACGTTAGACTGCAAATGGCTGCGAACCCCAACGCCATTGTTGAATCAAAAAAGAGCATTCTAAGTGTATAAATAAAGCGTATTGCTTAACGTGTTAGTGTTATCGGCATGTGTATCTTAGTTTTTGAGGCTGTCCGATTTTGTGCATGTTGTACGGATCTACGCTCCATGCTAGGCTAACTGTTACTCGAAATGCTGGGATGTAGCGCGGGCTGATTCGATATTCCCTCTTGTGTAACTCACCGTTTAAAATGCTCAACAATTTTCTCCTCTCGAACATGTTCGGGTAAATTTCCCACCCAAAGGTGTCTGGTTTCCCGAACCATCCTGTTCGTTCTGTTTCCCGTCTATACTCATATGCCCTCACGTTTTTAATCTCCGCCGGTGGGAAGTCCGCCTTGCTAAACAAACGCCTTTCGACTCGGTGAAAAAAATGGTTCAGACTCTGCTTGTGAGTCTAGCCCCTGTCGAATGCGTGTGAACACTGATGACAGGGAGCGCGCCGCGCGTAGTCCTACAGCTTTGACGGCGACCGTTCATTTCTCGTGACTAGCGCGTCCACGAGATCATGCGACATCTATCGAATCTTTGCAGCAACTATTGTATTTTTCTCTCTGTTAGTTCATATTAGACTAATGTAATAGGCTACACACACATTTTACACTAATTTTCTTGGCAGAATTTTCCAAATGTTTACCCTCTCTCATGGAAAGGCCTAGGCGATTGAACCTCATGGGGTTCTAATTTGTTCAGGCCACATTTTAATTTTGAGAGCTTTATTCATTTTTTGGCTAACTGTAGGGATCCGGTCTAAAATGACGTGGCAGTAAGTGCATTAGGCACAGTCCAGATCGTATAGACAGTGTCAGTGTAGGCTAACATAGCCTAGCCTTACTCTTTTTGTTTACATTTGACGTTACAGCTCACATTTCCAATGGACTCTTTCCCGAAATGACATGGGCTATGTATATTCAAAGGGGAATGTACAAATCTAACAGGCTATAGTATTACCGGTATCACAAGTTATATGTTTAGTCATTTTTGAGTAGAACACTAGTTTATTTTCGCTTTTAATTTAAAATTAATTTCACACATTTCACTGACTGAAGACAAAAAGACTGCACAACCAGTAGTTTACAAATAGTTAACTGTTCTTTATTCAATGGAAAATAGAAGTTTGGAATGTAGGTTATAGGCAAGACTACAGGAATGAGGAAAATTCCAACATTTAGTATGATTTATGAGATTTATTTAATGAATAAATATCTTTGGTGCATTTAAACTGATGGTGTTCACAAAATGTGCAAGAGATGGATATGTGAAAGAAAAATAGATGCTGTTTGCTACATTAGACATAGGCCTACATTATATTTGACTATGGAGTATAAATTTCCACAAAAATATTAACGTCATCATTTTCAGTGGTTCCCGTGAATCTCCCATTAACTTGGAGGCTCCAAGGCCGAGGCTCCTCAGATTTTGCATAACATCAACAAACCATCTTGCTTTTGTTTGGTTTGCTCTTGTTCAACGCTGCTCTGAGTTGGATCTCATTGCTGTGCCCTTTGGACCAGCGTCAGGTGGCAGGGTTTACAGAGGATCTCATTGCTGTGACCTTTGGACCAGCGTCAGGTGGCAGGGTTTACAGAGGATCTGACCTTCCAGTGGGTGACAGCCCTGTTCATTGGGCTCTGGAGAGAGGACCAGCCTGCAGACCTGGGGAAAGTAAAGGGAGGGCATCTCAGTGTTAAACAAATGCTGAAAACACACACATTCACACACACAAACACACTTGAATGCCACTGTTTCACTCATTATAGACTTTCTCAGTTCCATGTAAATGGGTGGCTTCAACCAATGTCACATTTGTCATCTACCTCACATCGATAACAGTCTTCATGGAAGGAACGTCCGAGACACTCCACCGTGTAGCTGTCGGTGCCATCCTCCCTGGGAATAATCATCAGGTTGCAGGCACTGCACTGGGGAGCATACTTCCTACAGTATTCACAAACAAAACAAAGAAGTGATTGTCCTGCGTCTTTAAGAGGCCATTTGTAAACATCTGAATAAGGGTCAGGCCCCTCACAGACAGAAAGTGTGGCTGTGCATCTCTGTAATGTTTTCAGGTAAAGCGATAATGACTACATTTCTGTCACGTACTTGTAGTAGTCCTGTAGGCAGTACACCTCCCC
>JAGFZM010000408.1:356071-363571 GCA_017657215.1 Limnothrissa miodon | reverse complement strand
CCACAGAGTACCACTGCAAAAGCTTACTCTCTTAATCCTTATCTCCCTCCCTCTTCCTGCCTCCCTCTCTCTCTCCCTCTCTTCATCTCTCATCGTCCTCCCTTAGCTGTATCCTGGCCTGGCTCCAACTGCAGGTCGCTGGGTCCGCATCAATCCACTGAGCCTGATTGGCGATTAGCGCAGATCCTCCTGAAGCTAGCGCCCAATCCAATCGGTGCCCAGGGGGAGGGAGAGAAGGGCAGGGCAAAGAGCAAAGCTGTCCTGGGAGGGCACCCTGGCACAGAGCGTTGCCACCGGCGACGCTTAATGGGCATCGAGGGCGCTGTATTGCCAGGAAACAAAGAGCCCAGTGGGCTAATCTGGGGCTGACCACACGCTCCAGCGATCCAGGAGGATTAACAGGCTAAGAATGGATAATGATGACCAGCCTCTCGGCCTCCCACTGCTTTCTCTTTAGGCACAAGATGTGTGTGTGTGTGTGTGTGTGTGTGTGTGTGTGTGTGTGTCTGGGGTCTGGGTGTCTAGGTGTGTCTGGAGTCTCTGTGTGTGTACATGTAGGTGTGCCTGAAGTCTGTGTGTGTGTGTGAGTGTGTGTGTGTGTGTGTGTCACGCTAAGACTGAGGCAATAGAAGACTTTAGCACACATGCATGCAGAAGCCAAAGTGAGAAAACACACAGGGCTGGAGGGGAGAACAGAGAATCAGAACGAGAGTGAGAAAGGGAGAGTCAGCGACACACAGAGCACTCCACAGAAATATCGGCACACTTGGCTTTCTTACAAGGAAGCGAGGCCATGTTTCCATCATCTCCAGCCACCGCCTCCTATCTCTCTCTTTTTCTCATTCCACTTCTGTTCGTTTTTTTCACCTCCATTTCTTCCGCTCTATTACTTTATCTATTTATCATTTCTCTATATTGCTTTTCCTCCCCTACCTCCCTCTCTCTCTCTCTCTCGCTCTGTTCCATCCTGCAGCGTACGGGTGGAGTGGAGGCAGCCAGGCGGGCAGACCCCATTAACGCTGCCCGTTAAATAATGACGGCACGCGGCTGCTGCGGCGGCTGTCACTGTGGCTGGGTGGAGCGGGAGGCGACGGCTTGTTTAATTTACCCCGGCCCATCTGTCTCCTGCCACGGCTCAGCCAACCGGGCAGGAAGGCAGGCAGGCAGGCAGGCAGGCCAGCTACTGCTGCGTCGCTAGCCTTAGCCTAGCCTTATCCCTAGCACTAAAACGAACAGTAGCTGAGGCTACTTCTGCTAGCTCTGCTAACATTAGCCCACTCATGCACTCCTTTGTATACAGAATATTGTTTATTGTCTTGATGCCATCATGTGCCCATAGTACTTCTTGCACTGTATGTACACTGGTGGATGTCCTTGTTGCTTGTCTAGAGAGCAAAACACCTACCAGAGTCAAATTCCTTGTATACGCAAGTATACTTGGTGAATAAAAACTGATTCTGATTCTTCTGATTCTCACCACCCCTCCCTCCTTTTGTCTCGATGTGCTTCTTCCAGCTACACATATTTTGCTTGAGCCAGGCCTGAAAACATAGCGATGTGTGCTACGTTAGCATGACGCATTCGTTCCTGTGGAACAATGACAACACTTCAGATGCTGCACAGCTGAAAGGTAACAAGAGAACTTGTTTAAAATTTTGCCATCTGCTTATAAAGTCAGAGTGAGAAAGCTCAAGTGTGTCACTGGTGCTGTGGTGCCTCTCACCACTGCATTTGTCCCTTTGATCCGTGTGCATGTACAGTACTGCGTCATCTGATGTCTCAGTGGAGGGCTAACACTGTCCCTGGAGATGCAGCCACAGACAAATGGTTAAAAGTGCTACACACAACTGAGTCATAGAACTGAGTAATACAATAGGGTATTCTTCTACTTCTCCTTAATTTAAGGTTCCCAGAAATGAGAAAATTCGAAGGCACTCATGAAGGTTATAAGGTAAAAAAAAAAAAACCCTTGCATGTCCACATGGCTGATCAATTAAAACGTGAGCGCATTTCAACTGTCCCAGCAGGTTATAAGCACCGAGGCTGGCGCCATGGCAACACCTTGCGTGCCCTCTACAGAACTGGCAGAGGTACCACTTCCTCCCAGCGCTCTCAGCGGCTCAGCAGTGCTTCCTGTTTTCAGGCCGGATGAGTCAGTGCGCAGCTAGAAGCCTGTCCAGCTCCAACCCAGACACTGATCTCTACCAGGGTCTTTAATTCTGGTACTAATCAGACGGGAGCAGCACCCAAATCACATAGGGTTCTGGCACAGTTTTAGAATCAGCCTTACAAAGGTTCAGCCTGAGTAGTTAATACAGGTGTTCTCAACAATGAGGCGATAGAGCTGTTGCTCATTGGTGCTCTCTGTTGTGAAGCACTATGAGACATGTCTTCCGTATAATGCGTTATACACATAAAATTGAATTCAATTGAATTGAAATGACCTGGCTACAAATAGCTGCTATTTTAAAATCAGATGGTTTATGGAAATGGTTGGATCTGATATGTGGTAGGACTTCCACTATCTGTCTCTATAAGTCTCTGATATCTGATAAGATGCTAGCAGCTGGCAGATATGGCGTATGTTAACTGGAGTGCGCAACATGCGCAAACGGCCACTGACCACTTTACGCATTTTTGTTTCCTTTTTTAAATGAAACGCATGGCACTACTGCTTGATTTGCTCAGTTAAGTGCTTGAGGCCAGATGCTCTCGCTGCTGCCGCTACGGCTCACGGAAAACACAGACAGCTGGACAGCTGTGACTCCCAATCCATTTCTCTATATTTGGCCTAAAATGGGACCATATGGAGAGCTGGTTTTTGACAAACCGAGGCTGACATGTCATTTGTTTTGCCGGGAAGTGTCTGTGAGGAAGCGAATGACTAACGTACCAATGAATGAACGAACGAACGAACAGGCGAGCGGGCGAATGAGTGAGTGAGTAAGAATCCAGGAACAGGACAAGAGCACCCGCCTATTTCCCCTTTTTCAGGACATGAAGGCCTGGTGGGCAGTCTAATTTCAGCTTCAATACACTTGCTTTGTCAAATTAGCAAATAGCTCCACACATTCAATTTAGTGAAGTTGTCTCTTCACGCATACAGTACAGACACAACAAAACATCCAATCAACACAAAAGCAGCACTTAAAGTCATGATTTTAAGAGCATTTGAATTGTGCACTTTGCCTGTAAGAGCTAAACAATCATGGAGTTTGCTATTAGGACCAAGTTTGCAGCGCAATCTTATGTGAATATTTTGATGCTCCAGTACAACACGTGAGTAATAGTGAAATCTATCAAGGCTTATCCACATTAAATATCAATGGCCTGATCCAACCCTTAGAAGCGGAAAAGGACTGTGCAATATCGCAACTAGATCAAAGCTTTTCATTTGTTTGTCTGTGTATGCAACTGTGTTCTAGAACAGGATTAGCTGGATTAAAATCTGGAACTGGATTAAAAAACATATCTGAAATGTACTCAACACCAGCTGCAACAATGTCAGGCAGGGTCAGAGGAGATCATAAACAAAAAACAAAGGCAGTGTGTGTGTGTGTATGTGTGTAGCAGATTACAGTAAACATGAGACAACCAGAAATATTGATTCTGGCCCAAAAAACTTATTTTTTTCACATACAATTCAGACAACAACTGCTTTTATGTGACCATGTGTGAAATTATTTTAAAAAAAATTAACAATGGGAACAACATTGTCTTGTGATCTTTTGATGCCTTGACAACAATGAATCAGACCAACAAACATACCAGGGTTCATTTAATGTCTGTCCAGCAATGTAACCAACTTTGCCTTCATTTATGCAAGGGCAAACTGTTATTGCAGTTTCCCAATTTCAGCACTGTGTGTGTGTGTGTTTGTGTGTGTGTGTGTGTGTGTGTGTGTGTGTGTGCTAGGAAACATGTTTACACATTGATCAACTGATTGATTTCACTTGGATTAAGTTAAAAACAAAGCCAGTCCCCGCACAACCAATGCTAGCAAACTGAAACAGTATGGATCTATGGAGTTCCACAGCATTGAGTTCTACAGAATGGAGTTCTACAGCATGGAGTTCTACAGCATGGAGTTCTACAGCAGGACTATTTAATTGACATTTCATTTGGGCCAGATTTCAAAAAACCAAGATCTCACATTGGGATGCATCCATTAATAAGTGCTGACACTTTTCAAATTATTTTCAATAATTTCAATTATAAATCAATTAAGTTACGTTCTGGAGGATCGTGAATGGTGTTTTACTTTTTCGTCTGTGCCGCATGTGGGCCCTGACCAATTGAATAGGCCTGTTCTATAACATACAAGTCCAGGAGTCAAGAGCCTGTTCTCAAGTAATGGCTCTTTCCCACACCTTCAAAGTGACTCCAAGCCCTTTACAGTTTACCTCACGTTCACAAACCGGTGGCATAGGGTTGCCATGCAAGGCGCCAACCTGCTTAGCAGGAGCAGTTAGCGAATTAATGTCTTGTTTAAGGACACTTTAATGGGGTCAGGTCAGGAAGAGCTGGGGCTCAAACTTGTGACAATCTGGTTAACAGCACCACAACCTCCTGCACCACCTTTGCACTACTGCACAGCCTGAAGACTTTTTAAAGTTTAGAGAGTTCTGTCATAGTGTCAAAGCTGTTTCCAAAGTTGCATTTAAACATTATGTGGCTGTTTGATGCTATATAAACATAGTAGAACTGGTCTGGGAAACAAAATACTAAATTAGTCAGTATAAACCATGAGTTGGGCTTCAAAAAAGTAGATTTTTTCTTGCCTATTTTCCAACCTTAATGTATGAAAAGCTGTCGGGGAGCCAGCACTAAGCTCCCTAGACAATACTGATAAGGGGCTTCCACCAACTTTGTCAGATGTTTGTAAATCGTGTCTGGTTTTGTTGGTTTTGTATTAGTCGATAAGGCCCCTTTGTCAGATGTCCACGCATATGGCAGCATCAAAAGTGACAAAAGCCTCATCAAAGGCCTTAGAGAAATAAAATTAAACACAAAAACGTGAGCCACATGTGATATCTCGAGAAGATAGCTGTCTGCCTTTAGCGTCCATACACAAATTGTATGATGTAGATAGCCAGTCAATGTCCAATGGGAACTACAGTATGTACAAATGTTTGTACAGCCAGACTTGTCTGCTCTTGTGCGGGCTGAATCGGATCTCCCCATTGGGCTACTACGACAGTCTCTCTCCCATTAGAGGTACAGTAGATAGCCTGATTTATGAAGAGGCCTTTGGGGTTGATTGGTTTATGGAGTAATAAAAAAATGTGAACAAGACCAGCCATCCAATGGGAAGAGGTCTAGCATGTGTGCACCACCTGTGGCGAACTGACAGTGAAAGCTATTATCAACAGAATTACAAGGGCTAATTGGACCTAAGAATGTGCTTTCATGCCTAAAATACAGCCCTTAGCGTACAATGACTGTTCATGTAACTAAGTGAATATATCAATGTACTGTAAGTGCATGCATCATCCGACATACCTCAAGTGGAAGTTAGCATCATGTATGCCACGTGCAAGCAAAGATACAGTAACTTCAAATACACACACACACACACACAAACTTCACCTCTCCCTTTCATCGACCATAAAAGTAGTCAACGCAGCCTGACAAATCAAGATTTTAATGTGAAAACGTGTGATCTGGCAATGACTGATAAACCAGGTAGATTCAAGGGACGATATCAGTAGTTTCACACGGTCTCAATAGTACCCTGATGAGCTGCCGCTAGGGTACATCTAGAGTAAAGTGATGGGATTGGTCCGACCAAACTTGGGAAAACAGCTACTGAGGCTTTTTGGTTTGTGTCCAGATGTACTGTACTGTGCCTGCTTAGCAAAACCATTAGCCACCGCTAGGGTACTTCTAGACTCCTAGGCTCCAGTGAACACACACCAATCAACCCAACACACACTAACCAGTGCAACACACACTAACCAGTCAAACACACACTAAACAGTGTAACACACTAACCAGTTTAACACACTAACCAGTCAAACACACACTAACCAGTGTAACACACACTAACCTGTCAAACACACACTAACTAGTGTAACACACACTAACTAGTGTAACACACACTAACCAGTGTAACACACACTAACCAGCCAAACACACACTAACCAGTGTAACACACTAACCAGTGTAACACACTAACCAGCCCCATTACACACAGCCAGATAATCATAGGTGCATTGCTGTGCGAAGAGGAGGCCTACAGTAGGTACTTCACTCAGGGGCACTTCAGCCAAGGATGATGACAGACATCTTTCCTGTCAGCAAACTGATCAGGCAGGTGTGCTACACTCCCGATATAACAACAACATTTTTTTTTCTTCAACAACAAAAGAAACTTTGTTTATTCAATAAAAGTTGTGGATGGATCTGTACAATGAAGGCATAAAATTGTTTTTGCCATAAAAGGTATGTGTAACCAAAAGTTCTGCTAACTCCAGGTATAGATTAATAGTTACCTGTGCTGTATCTCTCTATTGGCAAAAGGACAGGAATCCATTTTTAATCATTTTAGCGTTTTAGTTATTAATTAAACACCAACTGACTTGGAAAATAAACTGAACCAAATGGTACAAAAAAGGTCTGCAAATACAATCCCTGGGCATAAGAAAAGAGGGTATGTGACACTTACACATACTGTACAATGACTGCAGACAGATGTGCTAATATTTGCTGTTTACTTTGTATGCTGTTTACTTTGGCATTCATTAATGTAATGCTTTACCCATACAGTGCGGAGATACAGCCATTTTCATTAAGGAAAAAAAATGTTGTCTTGAAAAAATAATTTGCCTTTTTTGTCATATTTAATTTTTTTTTAAATATTTCATAATCCAAGCATATATAAAATAAAAGGATAACAAATTGTAAGAAAATTATCTAGTCAACCGCCCTGCCCAAAATAAAAACAGATCTACTTAAAAAAGCTGTGTAAAATGTCTCCTTTTGTTAAGTAGATATAGTATATATAGTATCAATGAAAACACTGAAGTTTAGTTTGTCTGTAAAGTCAAAGATCTTCTGTGTTTTGGTTCTCCTGTAAATTTGGTGAAATGTCACTTGTGCCCTTAAGGCCCTCAACCCTCGTTTGTTTTTTTATGTTTGGCAACTTACAGCATATACCTGATCCTGCACCTGATAACCACTTCATGGACAGGTGTGCACCCTTTGAAACTTGACCTGTGACTCAACACTACGAGTATCACTGCTTCTCCTCTGTCGAGAATGACACGGTGCGCATATGACACTAAACAAGGCTTTAGTAACTTATTGTGACAATCTGGGCCACAACAGGAGCGGCTGTGTGTACAAGCACTGCCTTTGCCTTCTCCAACCCAGGCACAGGGCTACGTCCTATACAGGAGGCAGATGCTGAGAGACTCTGACATTGTCTATTGTTAGAAACTGCATATGGTGTTATGACAGGAATTCTGCTAAAAAGAGAGAGGGTGTTGAAATGTTTAA
>JAGFZM010000408.1:341071-351071 GCA_017657215.1 Limnothrissa miodon | reverse complement strand
AGTGTCAGTATGAAATGCATTGAACAATAATTTTATTTAAGCCTACTGGAAAACAACACACTTTGTTTTTTATGAGCAGTCATGTAACAAAACCTAGTTGTCAGCAATGGGCTGTGTTTTTATTATTTTAAATACCATAAAACTACCTTGTCTACCTTCTATTTTTACTATCTAATCTTGGCTCAAATAGTAGGATGCACAGAAGTGCCAATGTGTAAGGTCACTTATATCAAAATCTGAAATAGCTATTGTAATAATAATTATAGGCCTTTATGATTACGTTGTTTGTTATCATATGGTGGTAGTACTTCAAACCATAGGCCTATTGTTTGAGCTTATTGCTATTGGAGGGGAAAAGAATGAGAGAATTCAGTACAGCATGTCATTGTGGTCATAAATTGAGGCCATAGTGGGCTAACACGTCAAGTACAGTCATTATTAGGTGTTGGGTCGGAGTTGGCATCAAGTTTTCACACGAGGAGCTGTACGCAGGTGGTGTTTGTCAGTGTGCTTTTTTGCATCTTCCAGCCAAATTCTCCTTTCCTTCCCCCACAGTTTTTTTTTTTTTGGTAAACATATTTTTCTTTCCTCCCGTACAAGGAATCTTGGCATGCTCCTTCGGCCGGTGTCCTCCCCTTGCCTCGCCTTGCCTCGCCTGCGCCGCATCGCTGTGTTTACACGGGGCACTATTTTGGAGTGCTGGGCATTTCTCCAGGGCTATTTCGAAACCACCGCAGCGCATGTCCATGTCTGCTCGCCAACTGTAGCGCTCGGCATCGCCGCAGATGATGCCACTACCACCGCTGGACCACTGGAACTGAGGAAGGCATCTTAGGTGCCCACCACCATGCCTGACTGTTGTCTCCCAACACACCTCCACACCCCACTTGTCCACTTACTCTTTCTTTTTCTCTCTCTCTCTCTGTCTATCTCTCTCTCTCTCTCACACACACACACACACACACAAACATGCTCAGAGACACACACTCGCACTCACAGACACTCCACCACCCGCTTCCACCCGTCACCTGGCTGCGTGGCTGCAATGCATGTGACACTTTCTCCCAGGCTGCCAGCAACCTTAGCTCAGACCCACCAGCAGCAGATCAGCCTTCTTCCCAGCACCAAAGGAGGCGTCACATTGCAACACTCCAAGTGTCTGACACAGCATAACAGGAGGAAGAGGGGTAGAGAGAGACAGAGAAGGGGGGGCTGGGGGCTGGGACAGGGAGGAAGTGGGATGTCTCCAGGCAGGAAGCCAGGGGATTTATGGGACATGGAGAACTGGTGTTATGCTCATCACTGTTTGCAAGAGACCTCAGGCCCAGATAAATCAGACTACAACTGCCTGCAGGCTACTAGTACACCGGTCCTAGAGAGACACCACAGAGCTATAATGCAAGATATATGGAAGGTCACTTTTAACTCGCCAGCAGCATCAGGAGCATACATGCGACTTCCTGGCTACATCATGTCGACTTCCTTAGTCCGTCAACCTAGATTACAATGAAATATTTAACCCTCCTGTATCCCTCAGATCTTACTGACACCCATTATCCTTGGGGTCATTTTGACCCCAGCTAAATAAACCCTATAAAAATGATGTAATGTATATTGTCACCCAGGTTTTTTTGTAACAGGTACATGAAATAGGTTTAATTACCACCACCAAAAGCGCTACAAAGCAATCCCACCCACCACACTCTTTTATGAACCCAGAATACCTGTTATATGACCCCAACCAATAAAGTTGTAAAAAATATTATCAAATATTATGAAGTTGTAAAAAATATTATCCTCCAGTCCAGCTGAAGTCACCACCACCCTCCTACTTCTGCTCCCCATGATACCCAATCTACACACATCATGCACAATATATATCTTCATCCTGCCTCAGGGCCTGTGCTGTCCAACTATAGCACCAATCTCCACGCACATATTCAACAGATTACTGGAACTGTGCAAAGTCCCCTCATGCTTCAAATGTCCTACCATCATTCTGGTCCCCAAAAATTCCTCCATCATTGGACTGAATTACTATACACCTGTGGCCTTGACCTCAGTCGCCATGAAGTCCTTTGAACAACTGGTGATTTTCACCTCGAAGGTATCATAGGCCATCATTTAGCTCATCCAAGATGGTGATGAGCCTGCATACAAGTTGAAGTTGAGAGACTGCTACACTGATGCAGTCAACACAACCTAGAGCTAAACACTGTAAAGACTGTGGAGATGGTGATGGATCGAAGCACCCCACAGTTCTCCCTTCCCTTACAATATCCAACAGTTCAGTGTCAAATGTGGGTTCATTCAAGTTCTTGGAATACATAATCTTCCAGGATCTTATGTGGGAGACAAACATCCTCAAAATAAGCACAAAGCATAGGCCTACAAGAACAGATTCTTTCCCACTGCCATCTCCCTCCTGAACTGTAGTTGAGCTGGCCACCTTTGTCTGGCATTTTTGTTACTCATCTAGAGTAACACCTACCTATACCTTGCAATTTCATATTCCTCAATTCACTTTAGTTTTCTAAAAATAGTATAGTATAACTTTAGTATGTAGTAGTTGCAGAGTGTATTATTACTATTATGCAGAGTGTATTATTACTATTATTATTATTATTATTATTATTATTATTATTATTATTGTTATTGTTATTAATATTATTGTTGTTGTTATTGTTGTTTTTGTTGTTGTTGTTGTTATTATTACATGCATGTATAATTTTAATTTCATGTCTTTTTAATTAAAAGACTAATCAAAAGCCTCATACCAGTGCAAGTTTTATTTTTACAAAACATGCTGTTGTGTTTTGTGTGTGCACGCGTGTGTGTGTTCTGTTTGCTGTGTTATTTCTACCCACTTAATGTGTTCAGTGGTCTGCTGACATGCATTTGTGTGTGTGTGTGTGTGATTCATTATGCTACATATGTATGTGTGTGGATATGGACTCTTACAGTGTGTTTGTGTGTGTGTGTTGTGCCTTAGAGGGTCATAAGACTTGACCCAAGGAAATTAGTGAACACATGGCTGTGAAGATCCCATCAGGGTCTGGGAAAGAAAAAAAGGCCAGCTTAGTATCTCAGCCCTCCAAACTACTTCAAAGAGAACACATCTGAGTGGGAATATTCTCAGTCACACACACACACACACACACACACACACAGAGTGCATGTGTAAGAAAGGCACCCGTGAACACATGATACACACACACACACAGACAAACTAGCCCTCCATCACAGTGTTCCAGTGTGAAGGAGTCACATGCTGGAAGGTAGAGCCAAGTCTTGAAGAAGCTGAAACATGCTTTAACGCTCAAAAAAATATTCCCCATTTTTCCCTGGCTTGCCCATACAGCCAACACCACACAGCCAGACCAAACCAAGCCCAGCAGTGAGGAGAAGAGTCCAGAGGAGAAGAGAGGAAAGGAGAAAAGAGTAGAAGGAGTGGAGAGCAGAGGAAGGGAATGGAGAGGAGGAGAGGAAGATAGGTGTAGCAAGGAGAGGGGTGGAGACAAGACGAGGGGAGAGGAGACACGAGGAGGAGAGAGAGAAGAGCGATAGAGAGGAGTGGACAAGAGATGAGAGGAAAGGAGTGGGGATGAGAGATGCCTTGTACTGTGTGGCGTGGCGTGGCGTGGTACGGCTGGCTCAGTGCAAGGCTGCTGCTTCATAGAGTCGGGCCCGTCTGTGTGTGCATGTGGTAAGCTGCGAGGAATGCTTCAAATGAGTCCCAGATGTGACCAGCAGACACATTTAACCCCTAGCGAATGCACAGAGCCTCAGGACTCTGTGGAATCATTTTTTTTCTTATTGCCGGAAGTCATCCAGCCTCCATCAGCCTTTTTCCACCGATTTCCCTCATTCTTGTGCTTATTGCTTACCGAGCTGTCAAATCATGTTTCTGTAGGTGCAATAGGTGTGGGATCTATACAGCACATACCGGTACATACATACATATATACAAACATATGGTATACATATCTAGAGAGAGTACATGCACACATGCATACATGTGTGCATGATCTTCCATTTTGCAGAAGCCAACCTCATTGTTCTTCCTCTTTACAAGGGTTGTTATAAAAGTTTATTTATATTGCACAAAACCATGAAATACAACAGATGTAGAAAAAAAGGCATCATATAAAGCACTCGTTTGGATGAAAGAACATGACGGAGCAATTTGGACTGTGTTAGTCATTGTGTTTTACTGTAATAGTTATTTTTGTTTGTTTTTGTGTACAGGCTAAAGCAATCCGAATGTAAGCATGCATGTCAATCCATTGACAACAAGTATAGATATGTTCTTCTTTTTTGTTTGTTTGTTTGTTTGTTTTCCTGCAAACTTAGTAAACTCCACGTAGCCAATGGTGGTAATTTGATGCTAGCGCTGTTAGCATGTGTGAATGGACACGTGCGATTGTCCAGGGCTGCAGAAGCAGCAGCCTTATTGCTTATTTATGAAAGTAATGAGATGTGTTCAGCCCAAAGAGAGAGGAAGCTGGGTGAGTCAGCCCAGACCAAGGGTGGGCATGCAGAAATGACTGATACCCTTTGAGAAATGAACTCAAGTGCCCTCTTACTTCTCTCTCTCTGTTTCTTTCTCTCTCTCTCTCTCTCTCTCTCTCTCTCTCTCTCTCTCTGTTTCACACACACACACACACACACACAGGATCCTACTTTCAACATCCCTCCCTCTCTGGAGCGTCTCTCTCTCACTCACACTAAGTCTCCCTCTTAAGCTCGCTCTGCTTCTAAGTCTCGGTTCTCCTCTCCCTCTTTCCCTTCCCTCTTTTTTTCTCTCTCAGACTCCTGTAACCACCCTTCTCTCTCTCTCTCTCTTTCATTTTCTTTCCCCCTCTCTGTCTCCCCTCTTTCTTTCCCTCGCCATCTCTCTATCTCTCTCTTCCCCGCCCCCTTCTCTATTCCCCATTTCCTCTTTCTTTCCCTCTCTCTCTCTCTCTCTCTCTCTCTCTCTCTCTCTCTCTCTCTCTGCACTCGGTGCACTTGCTGGGCAGAACAAAGCCCTGGAATGGAGCCCATTAAGCAGACTGATAACGGTGGACAGAACCATGTCTGTGGGTAAGAAGGGAGGGGAGAGAGAGAGAGAAAGAGAGAGAAAGGGAGAGAGAGGGGAGCAATGGCAGCAAGGGGGTGGAGGAGTTTAAAAGAGAGATTTGGAAACGTCAGAGACAGAGAGACAGAGCCAGCTGAGAAAAGGAAAAGCGATGAAGGAAAGGGATGGGGTGGGCTGGTGTGTGTGTGTGTGTGTGTGTGTGTGTGTGTGTGTGTGTGTGTGTGTGTAGAGGTTGGGGGGATGTTGAGAGACATGGGGCGGGGAAAAAGTATGTGTGTGTGTGTGTGTGTGTACGGGGGGTGTTGAGAGACATGGGGCGGGGAAAAAGTGTGTTGGTGTGTGTGTGTGTGTGTGTGTGTGTGTGTGTGTGTGTGTGTGTTTAGTGGCAGAGAAACACAAGAGACTGCCCTAGAGTGGGTTGACATAATTTTTAAACTGGCTTCAGACTGCACAGTGAGGAGAGCTCCTTCTCTGAGCCCGTGCAGTATCTTGTTTAAATGGCTTACAAGTATAGCTAGAGAAATCCGACACCCACAATGACACAGTGCAGTGTTTTAGTCATACACTATCCCAATAAAATACAGTCCTTTCTAGTGCTTGTGTTTGGATTTATTTTTAGCATTCTTTAAACATATTTTTATTGATTTCTTAGGTATGAAAAGTACAGTTGAAGGCTTATTTTTCATTCATTTTTCATTTCACACCCTTTCATTCATTCTCCCAAACCCCCCCCCCCCCCCCCCCCCCCCCCCCCCACCCTCACACACACATACACACCTATTTTCATCAGATTTTCCTACTTTATTTTGATTAGTTATTGTCTGTCTTTAAAGAATAATCTGATGTTTTTACCAAGCTCTACTGCATCCAGACAGACCTCACCCAAAGAGGAAGAAAGAGAAAAAGAGAGAGAGAGAAAAAAAGAGAGAGAGAGAGAGCATTCAAGGAAAGCATCAGTGACACAGACACCCAAGCCCAAGCGCTGTCACTGGGTCTGTCTATCTGTGTTCTTATTCGCCAGCCTGTCATCACCTGGCCTTGTTCCTCACTGGTTCCGTCTGTCATTGGCCAGGCTCATCTACACCCTCGCACCCACTCACCAGAAACTGATCCACTCTAATGGCCAACGGTGCCTTCGTGCAAGCGCGACCGTATCGCTTCCGTATCACAACACAGATGATATCAGGGGTTCGGGGGTTGGTGTGTGTGTGTGTGTGTGTGTGTGTGTGTGTGTGTGTGGAGGGGGGGTGTCGGGGGACAATGTTAGACGGGGTGTTGAGGGAGAGGATCACTGCTCGAACCAGGGAGCAGGCGCCGCGCGGCGGGCCCAAAGAAGAGTCAGGTCGCAGGGACAGGGGGAATGAATTATTAAGAGCACCTGGCACTTCCTGTTTTGTCTGTCTGACCCCCTGTAACCCCCCCCCCACACACACACCACCCCCCACTATTACCCCCAAACTCCCCCTGCCTCTGCAACATGACTCCTGCCCCACTCATGGGAGGGTTAGAACAACAAGGGGGGTAGAAGCGAATACAGATGGAGATTTATATCTACTAATGAAAAAGACACGCAGTCACGCAAAGGGGTTTAATGCTGCGTCTTTCTCACATGCGCTACAGGTTTGTGTATGGCTGTGCATGTGCAGAGAATATAGTGGGGTATTTGAAATGCTGTTGTGTAATAGGCAAAGACAAAGATAAAGTGCTAACAAAGATTGACTTGATATGTAGCCACTATGTGCTGTTGTTTCCATTGGAAGAGTAACTGTAGTAGTCAGGCCCACACCATAAAGTATGTTTAAGTTGGGGGACGGGCTGGTGGTGAACATGCTTGTCTTACATTTGCTTGTGCAATGAGAGTTTGCACTCAGTTTGCAGAACATTCAAAGCAGCTAAGGAACCTGAACATAGCAGTAGGGGGATGTTTTGATGCCAATGCATAGACACACACACACACAGAGAGAGAGAGAGATATACGCATACACTGAACGTATGGAAGTGTTGCTCGTCTTGCCCTCAGGCAGGCAGACTGGAAACCGCAGTCGGATGCGCAGACTGGGGCAGGACAAGGACACCGTGGAAGGCGTGCGCACAAACACACATTCACAAGGCCAATAAAACAGAACAGCTCAGTAAACGGCAATTAAAGCCCCAAGTACTAATTAGGTGGAAATTACTGCCAGTGAAAAGCCAGAAAGCAGGAGGAGAGAGGTAACATGCTTGGCGGATGAGGGCTGGCAACATCAACATTTAGCGAGAGACACTCACTCACACACTCATCCATTGCTCTCTCTCTATCTCTTTCTTTCTCTCTCTCTCTCTCTCTCTCTCTCTCTCACTGACACATACAAATACAGACACCCAAATACTCTCTCTCTCACACACACACACACACACACACAGACACACAGCAGCCCAGCCAACTGAACATCAGGCTCTTGCATGGGAAAGTCTTCCAAAGTTAGCAGAGTTTGGTAATTCTGCGGTTTATCAAGAATCATTACTTTGGCCTCTGAGGTTGTGTTTCTCACACTTTGCATGGCTCCAAGCGCACAGGGCGGTTACAGTATGTTCTCACCGTAAGAAGTGTAGACGCAAGCTGGCAGTCTACCTAGCCATTTCATTGGGAACCATGCTAAACTATGCTGCTATGACACAAGCTTGTAGCTTACTATCTGTTAGATTTGGCTATGACTTAAGGTTGTATCTGCTCCATTGGGAAGTGCGCTAAGCTAGGCTGCTATGCTGCTGCATTTAGCCTATTCCTATTTGTTACATTTAGAACCATGCAAAACTATTCTGCTGTGACGCAAGCATGTAGCCTATTCGTGTCCACTTCATTGGGAATTGCGCTAAGCTATGCTGTTATGTTGCTATGCTGTTGCATTTAGTGGCTGTTGGACAACGCTGAAATGTTTGGCGATGCAATGCACACTTGAGTCATTTTATATTACTAATGGATCAGGGTGACACTCCATTTCCCCTCACACACACTTGGTTGCACACACACACACACACACACACACACACACACATTCTGTCTTTCACATGCCAATACTGCACACACACACGCACATAGCTCTCCAGTGGACAGGTTTGCTCCAAGCTTTGGCGGGTTTAATGTGTCGATGCCCTTTATAATTGGGTATTGATCTTTGTGTCTTGCCTTGTCGGAGTGAAGAACACAGCAGCAGAAGAGACAGGCCCAGTCTGCCGCAACTAATAGCCAAGGCAGATCATTATCGCAAAACATGATGCTTGTGTGCATGTGTGTGCATGTGTTTGTGTTTGTGTTGCCGTGTGTATGTGTATCAGTATGTATATCTGTGTATCTGTATGTGTGTGTGTGTGTGTGCATGTATGCATGTTTGTGTTTGTGTGTGTGCATGCATATATATATGTGTGTGTGTGTGTGTGTGTGTGTGTGTGTGTGTGTTCTTGTTTTTTTCAGTGTCTGCTATTGCTCTTGTTGCCATTGTTGCGTGTCAAAGTGTGTGTGCGTGTATGCACACTCTGTGTGTTTGTCTGTGTGTACAGTATGTGTAAGAATGTGTGTCTTTGTGTGTGTTCAAGTACTCAAGTACTGTATGTGTCTACTTGTGTCTGTGTGTGTTTCTCTAGTGTTATCAGTGTCTGTGCCCTGGTTTACTGATATTCACAGTGGCAGATAAGCTTAAGTGTATGTGTGTGTATGTTTGTTTTTGTGTGTGTATATGTGCGTGTCTGTGTGTGCGTCTATGAATGTGTGTGTGTGTGTGTGTGTGTGTGTGTGTGTGTGTGTGTGTGTGTGCGCGTGCACTACAACTGTGTGTTTGGGTCTGTATCTGTGCACGTCTGTATGTGTGCGAATATTCACATGTCTATGTGTTTGTGTGTCAATGCCTGTGTTTGGTGTGTGTGTGTGTGTGTGTGTGTGTGTGTGTGTGTGCACTACAAGCGTGTGTGTGTATCTGTGTGTGTTTTTCTTATGTTTTCAGTGTCTGTGCCTTTATTTACTGTATATGGTGTTCACAGAACCAGATAAGCGTACTTGGCTTGCGTTCATGTGTGTCAATGTGCGTGTATCTGTCTGTGTGTGCATGTACTCTATATGTGTGTGTTTGTGTGTGTGTGTGTGTCTGTGTGCTTCTGTTATGTTATCAGTGTGTCTGTGCCTTTGTTTATGTGGTATCTACAGAAACAGATAAGCCCCTATAGTAGGCATCTCCCTATAGCATACAGTTCCTTGAGTCACAACACTCCTTTCTGTAACCTTCTTGGGTTCATCACTGCTCCAGACAGATCCAAACAAACAAAAAGAGTTTGACATTTTACCATCACTATTGTTTACGTTATAGTGTGTTATATCAATCAGGCTGGGGACAGGTTTATACATCATCCATTGTGTGTGGTGTGTGTGTGTGTGTGTGTGTGTGTGTGTGTGTGCTTATCACTTCAGCTAAAAACATTTGCTAATGCCAGTCAGTTTATTTTTACTGTGAGAAGTATTAAGGACAGCACACATGGTTAAATCAAGAAATAATATGCAAGGCTCAGACACATTTTAAGAGTTTCTCTGGAGGCTGCATTATAGATTTGTGCCAAATCTGCCAGCCTACAGAGTCTACAGCGGTAAAAGGAAAGTACACACACACACACACACACACACACACACACGCACGCACATGCACACACCATACAGTGTCTCTCATAACTCCATCACCCTAGTGCCCTAGACTCCTTCACATCAGTCTCTCACAGAGACTCCATCTCTCTCTCTCTCTCTCTCTCTCTCTCTCTCTCTCTCTCTCTGACACACACACACACAAACACACACACACACACACACACACTATACAGTGTCTCTCATAACTCCATCACCCTCCTGCCCCTCATAGAGACTCCATCACCCTCCTGCCCCTCATAGAGACTCCATCACCC
>JAGFZM010000408.1:282831-324104 GCA_017657215.1 Limnothrissa miodon | reverse complement strand
GAGAGGACCATAGTTTGAACCAGCAATTGGGAGGCTTGTTGAGTTAGGTATGGTCTGATCTTTTTGATATTGAATAGTGCGAAGCGGCAGGCCCGGGCAACAGAAGCAACATGGTCATTGAAGGTTAGCTGGTCGTCAATCATAATATGTTGCATCTAATTGTCTGGATCTTTTTTTCCTACAGACAACATATGTAATTCAGTGACCTTGAACAACAGGGCTATGGATTGATTTACACCAAACTTCTCCTTTAAAACACAAACATATACCAACACACAAAAACATAAAGCAGTTTTTGTGTGTGCTTTTCTTTTCTTGACACATTAATAAGGCAAAATTCAAAATGAACTCAAATGATTAGAAAAAGGTCTGGTGCATGTTTATTTTCGACATACTGTACTGCAAGGCCTGGCGTTGGTAGAGGTGCAGTGTCAGTAGTCTGAAGCCAGATGAACACTGTCAGACAGACAGAATAAATCAGCTCTGCTTTACTATTGACAATACTGCCACCTGCAGACAAGCTGTGTAACAGCATTCAGAGGTGGAGGAAATGCCAAGGACAGACTGGTTGTGTGCTGATTGGTCAAATGGTGCCACCTCTTGGACTGTTCAAACTCCATCTCTCAAGGCAGGTGGAGTAATAGTCTCTCTCTCTCTCTCTCTCTCTCTCTCTCACTGACTGAACACTGTCACTTTTGTAATACATATGTCATGATTATAATACTGTCAACAACATGCCTCAGTCAGCCTCTGATTTGGAGGATTCAGAATTGCCTGTTATTAAGCTTCACATTCTGACACAAGTCATGTGTCCATTCTATATCCCTTTGTGTGCTGATCTGACAGACGCACAGCACACTGTGTCAAATCGCAGCGCTCATGTTGGATTGGTGGACTTTGGTTTTTAAATGTGAAACAGCTAAAGAGGATCAATTTGGTTTTACACAAATCCATGCCTTGTACTGTACTGTAAGCTCATTAATCAAATGAGCTTTGCGACGTCGTAAAAATGTTAATTTAACCTCCTTTAGAAGGAGTGGACCTGTTAAGATGGTTAAGTTTTTGTTGTTTTGTAGTTCAAGCCAAGATAATAATAATGGTGTCAGACGTCTTAATGTGCCATTGAAACAGAGCAGTGCTGATATAAAACTCATAAGTCCTAGCCCAAGTATATTTTAAAAGACATCTTAATATCTTTTCATAAAAAAGTAGATTTCTTTATGTTTGGGGCATTTTACAATTTATTTAGGTAAATATGAAGAGTTTTTTTTTTTTTTAAATAGGAGGATTTTTTACAGAAAGTAGTTTTAATATCCTTATGGTAGACAGGACAAGGAGGTGGAAGACACAGGAAGCGAGTGGGGGAAAAAGTGGGGTGTAGGGTGGAAACAGGAAGTGACCACAGGCTGGACTGACACATGGGTTGCCATGGACACCTTGGGGTCTGTTGGTATGATACAGACACTGAAGTCAACTGTGCCACAGTGGTACTCCTTAAGATTCCCACAGCATTGAAATACACCAGCACGTACAGCATTGGCTCTGTACGGCCTTATTCAGAGGTGTGTAACAAAGAAATCAGAAACAGCCTAATGATAGTACAGCACTCTCATGTTAAAAAATGTCTGTTCTCCTGAAACGTTGTCTAATATGGAAAGCTTGGCCGTAAACCAGACAGATTGCAGATTGTACAGAGCAGGTCTGGCGCTAGTCTACAGCCTTCTCTACAGCCATTGGGAAGATTTCATTGGTCTGTTGTTGCCTGTAAGGGAAAGCATGTCCTCTCTGCTGCATTTCTGCTGGTGTATTTCTCTCCTTTGTCTTGTTGAAATAATGAAATCCAGCCCAACTAGAGTCCTGACATACACTCTGGAAGATACACACGGGCTCAGCCATTTTGTATGCATTTAGGATATTTTTTTTAATATTATGAGCCATTTGAGAATTGATGTAAAAATTAAAACCATGTTTTACATTTTCTGGGATACCGAGAGCAGAATGTTGTGAAATATAATATATGTAATATGTCAAATTTATTTACAGAAACATCCAGAAGACAACACTACTAGTAAAATAAAAAAAGAATTAGAATTGTCAGAAGTCAGAATGAATTGGATGTACAGTACAGTCAAATGTCCGTAAGTACAGTGGAATACTATACAAACATCATTCATAGGTTTATGACAGCACACAAAGATCTGTAATGCCTCAAGTACCTCTCAAGATGGTTGGATAGGCCTGTCTGATAGTTTGCCTGAAGACAACATAACAAAATCTGTCGTGAATCACAGGCCAAGTTAAGGGGAAATTTTTCTGAATCCTCTCTAAAATTCAGTCACGTAAAGCTATGTGATGACGACATTCGGTTTACTGTATCTTTCTATATTCACAGCAATTTCACTCCTTGACACCTTAGTAATTCTTTGTGTGTGACAAAACTGATTTAATTCTTGAAGTCGTGCATTTTAAAATGCGATAGTTCTCAGGTCTAATAATTATTGACCACATGGCCCAGTGTTTTTAGAAGCTAAAAGGGCTTCTTGGCTTCGGGACAGCATAGCTACAGGCCTAACAGAATCCGTTCCACATGGGCATGGTCCCTTTTCCAGCGATGGCAGGGCTTCTACCAAAGTAGTTAAGATTATTTTTAAATCCGTCTTTCATGACGTGCTAATCAGACACATGTGCTGGTGTCCATCTTGGAGAGTGGTTCAGGCCAGACCGGGCCGGGCCGGGCCAAGCCCACTGAGCTATTTTTTCTGTAATGTCAGGAGCTCTATTTAGATGGCAGGTCTGTGTCTCCGGCATTGCTGCCCACCCCCGAGGACTATATTAGCCGCTGAGCTCAGGGCCGGCTCCCCCAGATTCCTCTGGGCTTAGCTCATGGGCTAGCCCTGATCTCTCAGCCTGCAGAGTCAGTCAGATTCATAAGAGAGAAGAATAAAAAAACACACACCTACAGGATTGACTGGCATGGCAGTGTGACGGATTGGGGACACGGTCAAATGTCTAAGGGTTCTTTTGTTTGGCGATGCTTCTGTTTGTGAAAAGGTGTCAGTGTTTCAAGAGTTTATAGTGTTTAGTGTGTTTTTAATAACATCAACTTCAACTATTTTAGTGAAGTCAAGTGTTATACCAGATGGACATGACCTGATTAAATATAGACTTAAAAATGAATAAATAAAAATACACAGTATCTCTGTCCCTCCCCCCCAAAAAATAAATAAATCTGAGTTTGTCTTTGTTCTTTTGTGTTGGCTATCAGTGCTTCTAAAAACAAAACACAACTCTGAGCTGACTGCATTGGGAATAATCTAAGAGGGAGTAATATGGGAACATGGTTGTCAGAGGACTTCAAAAAGAAGGCATAAAACAAAGTAGCACGAACAATGTGTCTCTTGGAAACATCTTTGCGGCAGTATTCTTGCATCTAATTTTCAAATATTCATCTGCCATCCGCAGGGCAGAGGCTCCAAGGACCACACAGCATTTATACAGGAAGTGTTTATGTGTTTTTTTTCCATTATAGCCTGTGTGTTGTGATCTTCCTTGATAAAAGTGGATAAGGAACGTTTATATAATTTATATTGCACTTGTTTTAACCACAGATAAAAAAAAAACAGGGTACTGAGTATGAACAAAAACGCTTCTTCTATGTTGACTTCCTATAATGACTTCCTATTAAAAACATTAAAAACATTAAAACTATGACAAAACTATGGAAATATGGTTTAGCTATGGCAAACATGAAACATCGTTTTGATTATTTTGTTTACAGTTCTGAGCTATGTTTAAATACTCTGCCTTAGTGTATATGAGATATTGTAACCAACTTTGGTAAAGGAGTACTTGACGGGTGAGTACATTACACATTCATAGCAGCTGCCAAAAATTGCTCATGACCGTTTTAAGGCTCTTCAACATTCATTTACAACCAAGACAGTATGATGATAACCGTCAACATAAAAGCAGCTTTTTTCATCCAACCTGATCATGCCACATGTAAATATTTCATGAAAATCTGATGAAGTCTACTTCAACTGTCACTTACAAGTAGCCATAATTACTGAGTTAATATTCAGAATTGTTGGGCACATTCCATTTTTACTGTAGGCAAGGTGGTCAAAGATGGCAACAAGGTATAGATTTTGTTATGAAACATTAAATGAAATGCTCACTCATAATGTGGCATCAGGTAAAAAGGTTTAATTCAAACTTGTTTTTTCCTAACTTTTTTTTGGAAAGGTTGGATATGAATGTTGAATCATGTCTAATGGAACAGTCATGAACACTTTGTGAGCAATTTATGAATGTTGCTGCCATGAATGTGTTATGTGTCGATTAAATGGTTACCCCATCTTCCTTGTTATGGAGTCATGAGATGTTGTTCAATGATTTATTTGTAGCCTGTTAACAGAAATGAATATTCATCATTGTTTACAAGAGGGGTTCAGATGCATAAATAATCGCAATGACATGCGGCATGTCGACATTCAGGGGGCTGAGGGAGTCACTGAGATCATGTTTAGCTTTGTCTGGACTCATTTCAGAGCACTGTGCTCTGGCAAATTAAACACAAAAAGGGCCCACAAACTGTAATTATTTTGTTGTGTATTTTATACATAACCATTAATGTGTACTGACCAGGTTTAAAACAGCTTACTGTATAGTGTTCAATTAGTAATCTATTTCTCAAATGTGTGCCACATATAAAATATTATCAGTGCCTTGTGGAGCGAAGAGAATAAACTTATATATACAGTACCATCCTCATGTGTTAACCTTATAGTTGAAGAAATAATAGAAAGATCAATATAAACTTTAGTTTGATATAGTTGAGAAAATAAATTCAGCTTCGGCATTTCAGTAGATAATATTTGTCCTTTTATTTCAGTTCTTTTTACCGGAGTTAACACAACAGATTTGTAAAATGATGCACTGCCACTGCATAGTACCCTGAACAGAGAACCCGATTTAGCATACGAGGTGACACAAACAAAAGCATCTGAAGGATGTTGGTAGTATGTCAGGCACAATACACAACTGCACTGTACTGTATTGTACAATACTACATGTTAGCCACATCATATTACATAAGTTTCTTCATATTTGTGAGTAAACAACAATAAGGTGGGTTAACTAGTGGGTTAACTACCTAAAAGGTACACAAAACCTTCCAAACATTTCCCAGAAGCTTTTTGTCACTGGCCAATATTTAAACAACATGGTGTGGAGATGCTTTTGACATTCCATTGCAGTTGTATCATCACACTCTGTAGGTAACAACTGTACCGATCATTTTGCAATTTGCAATTGCTTCCGAAAATCAAATTACAAGCTATATTTGGGAAGGTTTTTGGAAGTGATATCACCAATGCTGACCCTGTTCTTAAGAGTTCCTTTTTTTGGTCGGCCTCCCCCAAAAATACATCTAAGAAGACCAGAAGACATGTGTGGCACACAAATAACAAAATTAGCCCGACAGTGTCGAGTCCAAGCTGCATGACTCAGAGTCTCAGATGACCCTCGGCGTCTCAGCTGCCACATACTAGCACACACAGACCAGTTTAGTCTAAGTATAGACTAAAGAAAATGGATGAGCCGAGCCGGCCATAAACATAAACAGCATACGGTCATGTATCCTGTTTTAGCCCACCACGCTCCTCAAGGCATGTAGGCTGGGGGTTACGAAGCGTCTCCTCTTACAGGGTGACTTCAGCGGGGCAAAAGTGGCAACAGAAGGGAGGGGTCAGGCTCAGTTGGTGTATATAAGACCCGAGAACCCCACAGTTCACAAGCTAAAACCCAGGAGACCTTCAAGAGCCACGAGGAGAACTTCCACAGAAGATCAGATCTTCACAGCCAACCAGTTAGAGAAGCAGGGCAAGAATATAAGGACATTTCTAAAGCCATAACCAGGAAGTCTTGACGTCACAATCAGCCAGCTGCAGGATAACTAAAAGCACAACAATGGCACTGTCCACGTCGGAGAACATTTTTAAGGACGACCCTTTCTTCAGCGAGGCGAGGTTCCTGTGGCCGATGCAGAGGACCCCTCTGAGCAGCATGCTGATGCAGGACGTGTCAAGCCTGCGGGAGGACTTCTTCCATCGCCGCGCCCAGCTGGTGCAGAGTATGAGGAACGAGGTGAGGAGCAGCCTCCTGAGCGAACTGTGCCAGGGCCTTCCTGCTGGAATTTTCCAGACCATGGAGGCGCTTCGCTCTTCCTCCGTCTCCCCCTGCTCCACTGCCTCGTCAGCGCCATCATCCTCGCCTGCCTCTCCCTGCCCATCTTCCTCCTGCTCCTCTCCTTGTCCCTCTCCTGCCACCGCTCAGCCCCCAAAGGTGGTCTCCTCCGCCGTCCAGCCAATCGGCAACAAGGACCCCCCGATGACCATCAACACCCGAGGCTTTGCACCCGAAGACATCCGGGTGACGGTGTCCGGCCGTGTGCTGGAGGTGATGGCGACCAAGCGGGCAGAGGCCGCAGACTCTGCCTCCATGGCAACCCCCACGGGCTGCTGCGCTACCTCGGCAGCCAGCGCCCGGCAACAGGGCTTCATACAGAGGGTGCAGCTTCCAGAGGGGGTGGAGCCCTCCGACATCACCTGTAACCTGGGAGAGGATGGGCTCCTCCGCATCGAGACCCACCAGAGGAGGCAGGAGGCGCTGGAGCAGGCCAAAGAGGAGGTGGAGGAGAAGAAGACAGAGGAAGAGGTGTTGGTGGCAACCTCGGAGGAGGAGGCCGCTCCCCAGCGCTACAGAACCTCCCTGGACTTTCCCATCACCAAGAGTCCCAGCCCTGACCTCACCTTTAAGAAGTCTCTCTAAACAGCTGGACGAGAGAGTCAGAGATTTAATGATGAGAATTGAGCTTGACTTGGACTTGACTTGAAAATTGGACTTGACTTGAGCACAAGCCTAGAGGTTCCTTTCAAAAAGCCACTCTGGGAAAGTTTGTTACACTGATCTATCCAATGAAATTAGTTGTTTATCCAATGAAATGACTTCAATATCCAATGAAATTAGTTGTTTCTATTCTATATTTTTCCCTGATTATGTGTATTTTATAATAAATTATTATATTATTGGATTATTATATGGAACTTTTTTCTTAATGTCTCTTTAGAAAATATTCTCTTAAACCACAGGATTGGAGCCAAATATTTCATGATCAGAGTAAATAAGAGATAGTAACTACCACAAATAAGAGTAGTAACTAACACATACAAACACAATTCTACCTGAAAAAAATATATATTGACAATCTCCTTGTGAGCAACAGGTAGCCTAGTCTGCGTCCCTCTCTCAGGAAGCTTACTGTGTTACGTGTGTATTTCACAGGGTTATTTTTTTTATTATTATTATTTTTGTTAAATATAACCATTTAATATTACACGAGTGAAATGGCTAAATGTGATCCCAATTACTACCCAGTCAGAATGGTATTCCCTCTTGCAGTTCCCTTCAGCAGGCAGATGATGGCGCTGCTGCCTTGTGTGGAAACCTGAGGGGTACTCTCTACCTATCTCCCATTCTGAACCCAGATTTAAGAAGATGTGTGTCTGTAAGTCTGTGGTGTACCTGCGTGGGCAAGATATCGCCCTTCGGAGAGAAGACAGTTATTGCAATTGCAGCTCGAAGATCCAAACTGCTCGTGTTTCAGTTAGATATGAACGTCATATGGACCTATCTGTGTCTGGTCACTTTGAGCCATACTGGGTCATCACAACAGCTGATCGTAGCAGTGATAGGAGGAAGTGGAACTTATAGCGTCTATACCCTAGGCAGAAAACACACACACAATCTAAATGGTGTCTCGGCTGAGACATCTGCGAGGTGGTAACTCTTGGGCAGGTTTAAAAAAAATAAGAAAAAATATCACCATTTAAACTGTTGCAACAAAAACTTGTTTTGCTAGTTACCTAAGGCAAAGTTTGTTTCAAATGTGCATCATCTGTCTTGTACAGACATGGATGGACCACTAAAGTATTTTAGCCTAATCATAGCTGAAGCTTGAGAGGTGAAACACTTCTTCAAGCATTTTTCCAGGAAGATTTGTGCGCCACACAAGTGCAAATGAAAATAAAATACATAAAACATCACAATAGACCTTAAGAATTATAAAACCCAGTGACTGATCTCTCTCTGCCTTTCTAGGCTTGTTCCCAGAATTCTTTGCTCTGCACAGGATGACAGCGGATCTTCGGGAGGTGAGAGAGGTGAGGGGACGAGACGGAAGCGGAGGAAAACCGTATTTTTAGTCCATCGGGGGAATTTGGCACAAAAAGGACCGGGGGAGAGGACGAGGAGCTTTAAATGCTACCATAACATTCAGTTCCCCAAAGGGCTTCAATTGGAGCCTACAAAGGTTTCTTTGACATTTTCTGCCAGAGGGACACCATTTGTTGTTGCTGTGAAACAGGTACAAAACACAGCAGTTAATATTTTATGAGCGCAACCCCAGGCAACAAGATAGGCAAAGTGCACAGGGGGGACAACAAATGGCTCTTGCCTAATTTAAATGTCACTGAACCGGCTATTTTAGCCCACATATGGCTCATGTCTGTGCAGATGAGGAGTGGCAACAAAAAAACTCAAGTCCCTAAAAGTTCTTGAAATGTACTCACATTAATTTTAATTAGATTCTGAAATCATGCACGATAGTTTTTAATGTTTTCAGCCACATTTAATACGACAGTCTAAGCCTCACTTATCCCTCTGTAACAAATGGAAGTGTTTTGGGTAAGATGTTCTTTTTTTCAGTTTACAGTAGTTAAAAATTGGTCTTCCTCCATAAATAAATCTCTTTAATTTGTGCGTATAATAAAAGCTAGTCATGTGTAAAATGAAGTTGGTCGGCTTTGCATTTATAAAAAAGCAGTTTACTTTTAATGATTTTAAAACAATTTTGGACAGTGCAGGCCACATAATTGCATTCATAATACACATTCACTCTCATAAGACCACTGCAGAACTAGTAGTGACATTTTTAAGTCCAGTTAATACAAATAAAGCAGACAAAGAAACAAGAGGATATTTTCATAACATTGTGGATCTTTGTTGAAGGTCACCATGAACGCAGACAAGATGGAAGCCAGGGACACAATTCAGTATCACAGCGAGGGCTAACTCTTTCTTCCAACAGCTACTTGAAACTGGTGACTTCCTGCCATTCAGATCATCCTAACCAATGCAAAGAGCCTGTGGTGGGATTAAATCAGGTACCAACCCTTGTCTGTTTCTATAACTAATTCAAACACTCTTGACAGTCTTGAGCGGAGACATGTCAAACATGCTGTGACAGTCAGCTCTGTTACAGAGGTGTCTGAGGGGCTGGGAGGTTTATAAGCCAGCCACTGGTTTGGAAGAATAAAGTCCTAAAATGGTTCAATCCTATTCTGGCAGTAGGCTACTGATTGTGAGCTAAGAGTCAAAGGGTGCTTAAGGGTCTGTATCACATTACAGTACCTCTCTCTGTGTGTGTGTATGTGCCCCAAAAACCTCAATTTCACTGCGTGTCCACCCCCCCCCCCCACACACACACACACACACACAGAAAAAAGGCAGAGTGAAAAACTCATGCTCATGCTCACATGAACATGCATTCATACACATTCATATATAGATATACAAATACACACACACACACACTTACACATACACACACAAATACACATACACACACATAGACACACATGCACAATGTGTCATACGTCATATAAGTACCCTTAGACATGGACACACAAATACCCATACACATGCACATGTTACGCATGCTGTAGTGCTACTGCCCTGTTTGGTAATAATATTTGGTAATATTTGCAATTCTCTCTCTTTTCTGTTCTGTTTTTCTTTTTGTTTATATGCTTGTGTGTCTGTTTAACTTTACGTTGTGTTCTCTCTGAGCCGGTCAAAAAAAAGATGATGATAATGATGATGATAGACATGCACTGTAGATTGTCAATACATATAAATCTATATTATACTGTATATCAGACTTGTCTGATGAAATTATCATCATTAAATAGTTTTTTAATCTACGTATTTGATGAAACTTTATAAAGGTTCACATTAGCCATTAATACATACCTAATTAACCCCATTTCTCATTTCCATGGTGCAATATCTCCTCCAAGGTTCACTATGGGCTAGGTAAGATGAGTGACAGTAATTCTGTTGTTTTGTGCAGATAGATTAACTAAGATTTATGTCATTCATTAAACAGAAATCCATATCTCCAAATGAATAATCAATATATTGTATTACTGATAATGGTGCAGCTTGAATGACTGTAGTGAAGTGATTGAGCTATTTTCATTATGTTGTGTCCAAAAAACACTTCCCACCACCCAAAAGTAAGGATCCAATTCCCAATATCTCCCAATTAACATGATATTGCAAATAAATGAAGCATACCGAAACATACAAATGTGTGTGTGTGTTTCTCTCTTTCTCTCTCTCTCTCTCTCTCACACACACACACACACACACATTCCTACGCCAACCCAAACAGACACACACAGCAAATGAGCTTTTGCCTGAATGACAATTCTGTCAGCCCAAATTTCACTCCACTCTTGAGGTGAGCCTCAACAGCAGAGGGGGCAGCATTGTCGACACAGAGGAGCCAAAGTTGACAGGCAAAGGTGACTTCCTTTATCTAGCTGTCAGCCTGAAGACAGTGTTACAGAGGAAAAGCAGTGATGTCGCTTCAAAGGGCGACTCCCCCTCTTGCTTCTCAAGTGTATTGCCAAGTTCTCCTTCCTGAAACAACATGTCTCGTTCTGTGTTGGAAAGGGGTTGAGTCATCTGCTCATTCGTTCATTCATTGGTAACACTTTATTTAAAGGGGTCTACATAAGGATTACATGTAACCGTCATAAGAATGACATGACTCATGTCATGCACATTACTGACGCATTATTGATGTTCATGACAGTTGTCATAATGTGTCATTCGTAATATATGTACATATATGTACATAGGCTATATTTTAAATAGTATGACATATATGTATACATATATTTGACTTATCTGAGAATATAATATATGCCTGCAACATATATGAACATTTATGGGTCCAAACATGTGAAGAAAATATATGATGTTATCCATACATGATGTCATATATGTACACATATTACAGAGTAGTAGGCCTATAGGTTTATCACATATATGGACAATATTTAGTATAAATAGGTGACATACAAATTTGTTTTCCACTTATTTAATACATGTGTGTAACATACATGCATGTGACACCGATTCATTTTTAAAGCTGTGGCATGTGGTTATGGTACTCAGAACTGGCAAAGAAAACACTTTATTAACACTGTATTAAAAATACTATATTTTATATTCACACAATACAAACATACACTCTAAAAAATGCTGGGTTGATTTTGTAACCCAACTGTTGGTTATATCAACATTTATGTTGGGTTGTTTTCTGAAAACATAACCCATTTTTTAAGACTCAGCAGTTAAGTTGGGGTTGCCCCGCCCCATTTTTAAATTTAAAAATAGTTTATAATATGGCGGACGGTAGAAGGTGAATTTAGACAGTCTTTAAACATAGATGAAAGTTGGTAGTATTTAGTCTTTCTTCTCTTAACTAGACACAATAGAGTTTAGACCTCTGTTATTGTAACTTAAAACATGTCTGGGATTTTTTTGGGAGGTGGGTGCCTACAAGCTAACTGTTACCACGCTACCCAGCTAGCTAGCCAGCCAACCGACCACCTATAAGGCAAGGAAGTTGGGCATTTCTTTTCTGCATTTTATCTCGTTCATTTTGTGAGTTTTATGTCGATTTATTGTTTGTTTACAGGTCTTACTGAAGGGTGATAGCCGATATCTCATAGGGGTTATGGTGATGCTCTTTCTGCTCACATCACAGCCTGAAGGTAAGCACTGGGCTAACTTTTCAGAGAGTTGTTATTGGTGGCAGCGATATTTGAATCTTTGAATGTCCTACCATTACATTGTAATTTTGTTGTGAACTGCATGCTTTTGGCTTATTATTGTAGTAAATGCAGTCTTTTGGACATGAATTTGGACAGAATTATGCATTTAACTGCATAAATTAGTTTCTTTTTAGTTTCTTTCTATATTTTATACAACACAATGAAATGTCAGCACAGTACCGACCCTAAATATTTTGGTTTAATTTTCTCATATTCCTCATTTCCATTTAGTCTACACAACTATGCCTCCTGGATTCCTGGCATGATCTTCTCTGCAGCGCAAGCCAAGTGTTCAACATTTCCATACATCCAGTGTGCACTGCTGTATTTTTGTACAGCAGGTTAGTATCTCTGTTTGACCTATCCTATTTAGAAATCCATTTTTATGATCCATTTTAAAATATTTAATAAATTACCTTGATCTTGATGGTCAATGAGGTCAATGGTTAACTTTATTTTCCTGTGTTCTACAGTAAGCAGCTTGTGGGAAATGGTGGTGTGGATCAGGTGTTCCTGTACACAGACCCTCACTGAGATCTTCTGACAAACAGATACAGATATTATGAAGGTAGCTTTGTTTTTTGTATAGGGTACTTGTGTTAAAACACTTAAGGTGTGTTCTTGTGTCCGTTTTCAACCATTTTGATGGTCACACTGCTGATAATGAAAATGATATACTGTTTTGTTTTTTTTTCTCTCAGGGGGGGAATCCAAGTTGTCGAAGGGGGGAGATGGGGAGAGACAAAGTGCCCTGGATGAGCAGAAAGTGAGAGCTATAATGGGTAAGTTCTATTTTACATCATCTGCCACTGGTTAAAGTGTTGTGAGCCTAGACCCAGTCAAATCAGCTACTGACAAGTATAATTTTTTGAAGATAAATATTTTGCAAAGAAGGATTTCCTAACACTCAGCTAAGTCAACTTTAATAGTGGTTACCTAAGGCGCTCACTTTTTTACATTTACATGCAAGTAGTGCATCCCAGAATTTGAATGTGTTTGTTTTGTCTACTTTATACCTGATGCCTTTTTCTTTAATCTACCTTCTGAGATGCAGTGATGTCAAAGCACCCCGTGTTGCCAAGACAAATCGGCACAGTGTTGCTTTAAAACAGTTATTTTTGGGGGGGGGGGGGGGGGGTAATAATAAAAATAAAAAACGTTACAGTAAAAACGCGTGAAGGTGTTGCCTGAGGCCCACGAAGCGCTCAAGCAGATATCCTTCAGGGGGACGCCCTTCCAGAAGGCCCAAGAAGCCGCCACTCCACGGGTGGAGTGCGCCCTGACATGAACAGGCGGAGGAACACCCGCCGCCACATATGCCAGACGTATGGCTTCTGTAAGCCAATGCGACATGCGTTGGGTAGACAAGGCCTGACCCTTGGTACGCTCGCCATGGCAGACGAACAACTGGTTCGTCTTCCTGATGCTCTGCGTACGCGTCAAATAGGCACGAAGCGCTCTGACTGGGCACAGAGTAACGGGCACAGAACTGCCCGTCTCAGGAAGGGCTGCGAGCTCAATGACCCTCGAACGAGGGTCAGTAGACAGCACTTTCGGGCGAGAAAAGGGATTTGGTCGCAGCGTGACCCGCGCGTCACCTTGCGTGAACTCAAGACAGTCAGGACTGACCGACAAGGCAGTCAGATCGCTGACGCGCTTCACCGAGACCAGGGCGAGCAGAAGCGCAGTCTTAAGGGAAAGCATCTTTAGACTGGCACTCGACAGAGGGTCAAAGGGCGTAAGGGCCAGTCCACGTAGGACGGTGGCCAGGTCCCAAGTAGGGACCGAAGGGGGGGCAGAGGGGCGGAGCCGTCTGATGCCCTTCATGAAGCGCGACGTAAGGGGGTGAGCGCCTGGGGAAACACCAGCGTAGCCAACATGGCAAGCTGAGATGGCTGCGAGGTACACCTTCAAAGTAGAGGGTGTACGACCCTGATCAAATAGGTGTTGCAGAAAAGCAAGCACCTCGCCAATAGGGCAGACTAGAGGATCACAGCCTCTGTCTCTGCACCACGTGCTGAATACGCGCCACTTCAGTGTATACAACGACCTAGTGGACGTAGCTCTAGCAGCCTGGACGGTCTCTATCACTGCGTCTGACAGGCCGCTCTCTAGGAGACGCGCCCGTTCAGGGGCCAAGCCGTCAGTCTCCACGCTTCCGGCTTGGGGTGCCACAGCGACCCGTGAGCCTGCGACAGGAGGTCTCTCCTCAGAGGGAGAGTCCACGGCTGGCCGTCTAACAGTGAGACCAGATCTGAGAACCAGCTCTGAGATGGCCAATTGGGGGCGATCAGAATCACCCTGTGCGCTCCCGCTCTGATCCTGGCCAACACCTGACGCATCAGAGGAAGGGGGGGAAAAGCGTAGAGCAGACCGCGCGGCCACGGGTGTGCTAGCGCGTCTGACCCTAGCGGCGCATCTCGTTCCAGCGAAAACCACGCTGGGCAATGAGCGTTCTCTCTCGAGGCGAAAAGATCGACTTGTGCCGCCCGAAGCGGGACCAAAGGCTGTGCACCACGGCTGGGCAGAGGCGCCAGTCGGTTGCACGCGGAACACCCCTGGAGAGGAGGTCCGCGCCTGTGTTGCGAACACCTGGCAAGTGCGCCGCCCTGATCGACAGGAAGTGGCGAGAGGCCCAGGTGAGCAGCTTGTACGCCAGGCGAAACAGGTCCGGAGAGCGCGTGCCGCCCTGGCGATTGATATACGCCACAACAGTGGTGTTGTCTGTACGCACAAGAACGTGTTCTCCTCTGAGAAGAGGGAGAAACTCCTTCAGAGCGCAGAAGACAGCAAGGAGTTCCAACACATTGATGTGTAATCTCCTGGAGGCTGTGCCCCATATCCCCCTGGCGGGGCGACCGCAGCAAACGGCGCCCCAGCCTGTTTTGGACGCATCGGTGGTCACCGTCATGCGTCTGGCTATAGCACCCAAGGCGCCGCCTCCGGTGAAGGAGGACGGCCTGCGCCAATGCGCGAGGGCTAGCCACATGCGTCTGGACACTAAAATCCGACGGGCGGGGTTCGACCTGGAGGATACACCTAGCTCCGCTAAGGCGAGCTGCAGCGGGCGTAAGTGCTAGAGATAGACCGAAGGGGAGGGCTGAGTACTCGTACGCGCTGCGTACTCGAAGGCGAGGCGACGACCTCGAAGAAGGGGGAGAAGCTACCCGTCTGGCCAAGGGCAGACGTGTCAGACTGAGCAGACAGTTCTGCGCGTATCTGGGCGATGAATCGACCGACAGAAGCGGCGAGAGAGGACGGGGGGGACTTCTCGACCATGAACGTGAAGAGGCGAAGGGGACAGCGAACGCGGAGGTCGCGACACTAGTAGAGGCCTCGGAGCCACCTGGGCGCCGTAGAGGCGAGTCATCGTGTCAGCTGAACGCGCGTCGGAGACCGTGTGGGTGCCCCAGTGCGCGGTAGCGCTTCTCGTGAACGATTCAGAGGCGTCGCATGCCCACTGCCCGAAGGCGAGGGGAACAGAGGACATGGAGAACGTGGCACAAGTGGAGGCCTCGGCGCCACGTGGGCGCCGTCTAGGTGTGTCGAAACGCAGGGCGCAGAGCGCGGGGCGTGTGTCAGCTGAACGCGCGCCGGAGACCGTACCGGTGCCCCAGTGCGCGATAGCGCTGACAGAACAGAGAGCGTCCTCCGGCCTGGGCCGGGGCTCATTTTGAAACATTGCCCCAGAGGGGCTGTAGCGTGTGTGCGGAGTGCTTGTGAACAAGGCAAACTCAGCGCCCCGTGAGGGGGTGAGATCAGAGAGGACCGCCGAAGCGGGGGAGAACGCTCCGAGCTGGGGACTGCAGAGCGAGGACCCGGGCCTTTGAGAGCACACAGACGCGTAACAGTCAATGGATGGCGATCGCATGACATGCTCTGCCGCGCACACGCGACCCCATCAGGGTCGCTGTGGCCTCTTACGCCGGGCGGTTGGCGGGAGCTGGGCGCCCGCGAGAGCGGGAGCGCTGCCAAGTGGGTAGCGACCCGGCAGCCGGCTGTGGCGCGGCTTTCTGTGGCGCCTTCTTCTTTTGCGTCCTTTGAGGCGTACGAGCACGCGTCTGAGGAGCAGCGGGAGCGGTCTGTTGAGGCGGGGCACGCTTGGGAAGCACGGGTTGCAGGGCCTGAGCCGCCGACTTCGTCTTTTCCAAGCGATCGCGCTGTAGCTCCAGCGCCTGGCCAAACAGTGCATCGGCAGAGATAGGAGCATTCAGGAGATGCTTCTTCCCCTTCTCCGGCATGGAGGAGAGGTTTAGCCAGAGATGCCTGTCTAAGACGACCAGTGAGCCAAGGGAGCGCCCGTCGGCTTTAATGGCCGCCCGGATAGCCAGTGAGGTGAGGGCGGTAATTCTGCGGAGCTGATGGACGGTCAGCTCTGAGTGCTGCGTAGCCAGCTCAGCCACCAGTTCCTCCGCCAAGGAGGAGAGGAGAAAGGCGGTGTTTAGCGCCCTTATCGCCTGGCCTGTGCAAATGAAGGCCTTGGAGGCGAGCTTCTCCATGCGTTGACACGGCTTGGAGGGGAGCTCGGGAGGCGATGTCCAGGTGGCAGCAGAGGCTGGTGCAAGGCAACCAGCGACCGCATCCTCAACGCGAGGGAGCTGCAAGAGGCCAATGGCGCCCGCCTTGTCCATCGTGTAAAACGCCGCGTGTCCCTGGATAGGGGCAATGGCGGCGTAGGGCCTCGATAACTGGCTCGTCATCGGTGTCGCCTTGAGGCGGCGTGGTAGCCGCGCGGGCGAAGAGCGCGCCAATGGAGCTAGTAGGACTAGCCTGGTGGGCCGCGGTTAGCTGGCTAGCTGGTAGCAAGCTAGCCGCTGAGAAGCTAACCGACGGTCGATTAGCCACTGAAGCTCGATCGATGAGCCCAACCGGGTGCGGAGACGCCGGGGAAACATCGAGAGACTGGTGGGGAACAATACCCCTAACGCCAGCGGAGGAAGAACCTGCCCCTGAAACGCTAGTGGAACCCACGAAGAAAGCCGCTCTGTTGGCGATAGCTGTAGAGGGGAGGCGTTCGCAAGCCGAGCAGAGATCTGGTCGCGAAAAGGCGAGCATAGCATGCTCGCTCCCCATGCAGATGAAACAGATGGCATGGCGGTCGGAGACTGTTTTGGTGGGCTTTGAAAAAAGCCATCGGTTTAGAATATTTGCAAAGGCAAACGGAGACAATCAGAAATACACACGCAGTAGCGAGGTGAAAAAGGCAAAGAGGACCTGAAGCGTAAGCGCAGTCAATATATAGACTTTCTGACGTCACGCAGGGCTGTCTAAGTAGTTGCCTGCGCGCGTCAGTGCGCTTACTGCCCTTTTTTCAAAGGGTTGGTTTAAAATGACTTCAGAAAAGCAGGAGATGATAGGCATCATCCACTCGTACGTTTCGGCTTCGAAACGAAAGAGAACTTGTTTTTATGTGAAAAGACTGTGTTTTCTGTGTTTGTGCCATAAAAAATCATTATAGTACAAACATATGTGTCTCTTATACAAGTGAAAGTATCATCATATTAAAAGTATATTTGTATCCCCAATATAAGTGAAAGTACATGGTGTCTCCATATTGTAAGTATATTTGAATCCCTAATATAAGTGAAAGAAAATGGTGTCACCATATAATAAGCTTATGAGTATCTCTTATGTAAAAGTATGTTGTATGGAAATAAGCGCATATATGTTTGTAGACTTATGTATCTGACATATATTTCACAACTATCTGCATATATGGGAAAATATATGTCACTTACATGAAAACGGCCATTTTTGCTATATTTTCAAATATGTTTCATATATGTGTTTGAATTTTACATATATTGTCATATAAGCAGGACATACATGGGCACTGACATTATATATGCAATTTTCATTTATTGACATATATTACATTTCTGTATGGGTTGGGTGTCATCATTATGACAACTTGACATTAGCCAAGATGACATTATGTGACAGTGTCTTTGTCATGACAACTTGACATTAGCAAAGAAAATGTGACCAGTTTAAAATATTGTCATGACGACTTGACATTAGCCAAGAAAATGTGACCAGTTTAAAATAGTCATGATGACTTGACATTAGCAGAGATAGAAAAGCATATGGTTTGATGTAATGTTGTCATGACAACTCAACATAATTACTTCATTATTATATGAACCAGTTGTGTGTTTGGCCTGACTTATTCTGTAGGTTTATGAACTGATGGCCTTGAACAATTATCTGTCATAACGGCATTATAATTGCATCATGAATACTTATGATGAACTCAACTACAGTGGTAAAGTTTTGGCTCGTCATTAAACAGTCACAAAGAACTATGACGCACCAAATCACTTTCCTGACAGTGTCATGAAATCTTACCTCTGACCCAAAGTAGAATAGTGAACTATTCGAGATGTATCCTGAACATGTCATTAAGTGCCATTGTACTAGTATGTGCTATCCAGGCAAAGGAAGGTTGTGTCTGTTTCACTGGCATTATTACAGCATTGTTTGATCTCTCCTAGTGAACATTTACCTCAATGACATGAACACACAAACTTACTGAACAGCATTTTAATCAGAACTAAGTCCAAGTAACATTATCCAAAAGGACAACCAAAATGACAACATAGGCATTTATACAATAAATATATTAATAATATGGCCAAAAAAAAAATAAATAAATATAAAAACAATGTTTAAACTATCAGGGCATTCAAAGTTTATTTCACATAATGAGTGAAAAGAAAATCAGCCAAAAAAAAAAAAACCTGAATGTTTACTCAGACCTTAGAAACTATGTATATGCACTATAGGCAGAAGCTCCCCATTCTTTTTTTTTGGCTGAGAGGACTGCACTGATCTCTTCAGTTACGGCCTGACGGCATCTCTCGGCAAAGTCTGCAATCTTCTCAGAGTCAGCTACTTTCTCTTCTTGCACCATTTTAAGCACATCAGGAAAGACCATCGCCAGTTCCCCAACAATTGCCGTTCTTGCAATGGTATTTCTGTCCACGTTAATCCGTTCAAAGACACGTTTCATTGAGCTCGATTTTTTAGTTAACTTAAAGGAGAAATCCGGTGTGATTTGGACCTGGACTGGACTGGAAGATGTTACCGAGTACAAACATATATCAAATTCCCACCTCCGTTCACCCCCCGCATTCCGCAGTAAACCGTTTTTAGCCGAAGCTTTCATTAGCCTTACACTGCTAGCTATAGGGGCATGACAGTGCCTGTGCAGCTAAATTGCTATTTTTACACCATTTAAAAGGTTCAAAGTAACTCCACGCTTCATTGGTAGACTTCTGAGGGCCCTCCACCTTCATGGAATATTACGTTCGCCGCCATCTTGAAATTAAGCCGAGATAAGTCTACTGCTGTGTTCCGGCGAACAAATACGACAGGGAAACAGCTTTGAAATAAACTCTGTAGAAGTGCTTGGATTCGAGCTGAAAATATATGGAGACTGTCTACATGAGCACTAAAGCACAAACAAATTTAAAAGAGATTGGCCAGACATGTATAAGATTGTAGGCTGCCGCTACTCACGAATCTCGCGGGTTGAGCATGTGAAGGAGGAGTTGCCGGTGTGTTCAGGCTACATCTGTAACGTTAGCTGTCAGAACGGAGAAGACGGTCTTGAAGAGCAGACAGAATGGTTCTCCTTTGCGCATTTCCAGGTTGTGGCAAGAGGATGAAGAGCTATAATCCGGAAACTTTTCACAGGCTACCTCTACGTGAGCCAACTTTGAAACTGTGGCTTGTTGTTTTGAAACTCGACGTCGAGACACCTGCTGCCCGTGTGTTCAGGCTACATCTGTAACGTTAGCTGTCAGAACGGAGAAGACGGTCTTGAAGAGCAGACAGAATGGTTCGCCTTTGCGCATTTCCAGGTTGTGGCAAGAGGATGAAGAGCTATAATCCGGAAACTTTTCACAGGCTACCTCTATGTGAGCCAACTTTGAAACAGTGGCTTGTTTTGAAACTCGACGTTGAGACACCTGTTGCTATTCTAAAACAAAGGGATTACCGTGTATGTAGCCAACATTTCGATGCAGATGATTTCACTGTGCCTACAATGGGATCAAACCCCCCAAAACGTACACATCTGAAGAAAAATGCCATCCCAAAAGCAACGCTAATTACTCCAGAGGTATGTATGAAATAGTTTGGTTATTTGCATGTAAATCACACCCGTGGAATCGTGTAAGGGTATCACCAAACTTTGTGCTTGGTAACAATTCGCTTAGCTTTGTCTGGTATGCTATTGACAGATTATTATAACGTTACAATTCAATTCAATTCAATTTTATTTATATAGCGCATTTTTACAAAAGGCATGTCACAAAGCGCTTAACACAAGAGGCCCAATGAGCAACAGGGGCAAGGAAAAACTCCCTAGCAGCGTTTTTTGTTTTTACTTGTTATGGTAGAGGAAGAAACCTTGGGCAGTTCCGACGGCTCAAGGGGCTAACCCAACTGCCTAGGGCAGGTTTTCAGTCTCTCAGATGGTGAGTAGTCCACTATTATTCCATTAGATACACATTACAAGAAAATTTTGGTAAATAAAGTAAAGTAATATAGGAGTCCCATTAGAATCCCAGGATATAGTCCCATGTCATTAGGCGTAGTCAATCCAGGGGCCAGCTAGAGGCTGTATCAATCATGTCAGGGTCATCTGTGAAGCTGAAGGCAGACCACCCAGGAAGCCAGAGATGCAGGATCAGGCAGTGGAAGGCAGGGGTGACCCTCAGCAGGGAGGCAGTGGCATGGACAGTGGAGTGGGTTGAGGACCATTCATGAGTGCCGCCGGATCATGTTGGAAGAAGGTCCCAGGAGAACCCAGGAGGTGCAGGCGCAGGCAGTGGAAGGCAGTGATGACTCACGACAGGGTGGTAAAGGCATGGAGAATCAGAGAGGAGATGAGTTAGAACAGTCTCCATCAGATTTCAGAGAATGTGAGTTATATTGCATGTGAAACCATATACAGATACTGGCTAAGTGAAGAGAGAGAAGTAAGTGGAGAGGAAAGAGAGAGGAAGAGAAAGAATAGTGAAAATTGTACGGGTTAACAGATGGGTGGATTGTGGCGGCATTAAACTACAGCAGCATAACTAAGGTATGATGTATAACAAGCCAACACCACCAAAGGAAATGGTCAGTGGCCACCAAGCCCTGGACGGGTGTTAGAAGGGAGTTTGTTCCACAGGACAGGCGCACGATGGCAGAATGCTCTTCCTCCCATTGTCGATTTTGATATTCTAGGAATTACTAGGAGACCAGCATTCTGTGACCTTAGGGGTCTTGAAGGGTGGTAGGGAACAAGTATGTCTTTAATATATGTTGGAGCAAGGCCATTAAGGGCTTTATATGTTAGGAGAAGTATTTTTTAGTATTCTTTTTACAGGAAGCCAATGTAAGGAAGCAAGGACAGGTGTGATATGTTCATATTTTTTTGTCTTAGTGAGTGCTCGTGCTGCAGCATTTTGTATAAGTTGAAGGTTTTTGATGCAGCTAGTACCACATCCAGAGAACAGTGCATTACAATAGTCAAGTCTGGAAGTAACAAATGCATGTATTAGTTTTTCTGCATCCTCAAAAGAAAGAAATTTTCTGACCTTAGCAATGTTGCGTAAATTAAAGTATGAGGTTTTGGAGATATGCTTTACACTTATTTATTAGCATCCGAAATGTAGTTTGAGAGGAAGGAATGGGTGGGGGTTGTTTTATAATGCATTTGATAATGTGTGCATGGGGGGCCTTGAATGTTATCCTGGTAAGATAACCTAGCCGAACGTGACTTTGGGTCTGCTGAGGTGGGGGAACTCTTCCACTGTATACTCGGGCTCAAATAAATAAGGATGGCCATCAAATTCAAACGCGTCGTCTTCAAATTCCTCATAAGACTCGGTGTCCTCATATTCTACCATCCTTGCATGATTTGCCAACTACAATCGCACCAAGTCCAGTCCACGACTAATATAAATAGTTTCGCGACTAATCAGATCACTGTACAGGACGCGAGATTCCCATCAGTAAAACCTTTTACAAGTTACATTCATAGGCCTACAGTTTTTGGTATGGTGCTCTTCATTCTCATATAGACATCAGAACCATATCTCCATATATTTTCAGCTCGAATCCAAGCACTTCTACAAAGTTTATTTCAAAGCTGTTTCCCTGTCGTATTTGTTCGTCGGAACTCAGCAGTAGACTTATCTCGGCTTAATTTCAAGAACGTAATATTCCATGAAGGTATAGTCTGTATAAACTGTCTTTTTAATAAAGTACCGGTGTACTTTCAAAGTTATCATTGTCTCGTTTTAAATGTCAGGGCCCTCAGAAGTCTACCAATGAAGCGTGGAGTTACTTTGAACCTTTTTAATGGTGCAAAAATAGCGATTTAGCTGCATAGGCACTGTCACGCCCCTATAGCTAGCAGTGTAAGGCTAATGAAAGCTTCGGCTAAAAACGGTTTACTGTGGAATGCGGGGGGTGAACGGAGGTGGGAATTTGATATATGTTTGTACTCGGTAACATCTTCCAGTCCAGTCCAGGTCCAAATCACACCGGATTTCTCCTTTAAGTGCTTCTTTGTAACGTCTTACAACACCCTCCACAGTTGTCACTTTTTTAAAAAAAGAAAAAGAATAAAACAAATATTAGATTAGACTCAACTGTACATACAACTCAGTACATACACAGGTTAATCAGCATAAACTACATAGGCTAGTTTCTGAAAGCTTATTAAATGTGATTTCAAGCTATAAACGTGACTCAGCATGCATTGACACAACTTTCTCCATCCCAAATTTATATTTCGCATGGCTAGAGCATGCAAAAAAGTTCGTTTTGGTAAGGCAGAGGGGATAGTGGGCGGGAGTCCCCCATTTGACCTACAGCCTACAAACAACTAAGGTTAATTTAGGGTAAGAATTAACTTACTTCTTGAGCGGCAATGAGAATCTAGAGGTAGGTGTTTGTGGGTCTTGAACAACTTCTTGGTCTATTTGGACTGCTTTTTTAAAGGCCCACTAAACAACATTTTTCAGTTAATTAATCCGTTTCATAATGTTTAGGATGCTAACATGAGTCTTTACACAGCGAACGAACGGTGTAGAATGCACCACTGTGGCCTATAACAGTAGATACAGCACTTGCAATGTTCAACAGCATTGGTCCGCCTCCAAATGCAGTGCAATACAATGCAATACGGTCTTTAGAGGGAGCTCGTGAGAGAAAAAAACAGAATGTTGCTTAGCCCTGCTTTAACCTCTTCTGGTCCCCCTCATCAGAGGTTAGGCATTCTGAAGAGGAGGATGGGTGAGGAGAACTTGAAGAAGATAAAATGAGGTGGCTGATAGTCTTGCTGGAACCTGTGAAAGTGTGTTTGGGGTGGACAAGCTTAAAGATGTATAAGTAAAGTCTCAAAGGCTTCAAACAATTTCCCAGGCTAAGAGTGTATTTAGGGCCCCCAAAAATTGACTGACAGCACCCCTGTTTGAGAGGTTGATCACTTAAAGGATTTATCCGGAGTATAAAATACACTTTAGATCAATTTACAGATGATTGGGAGTACATACGTTGAGTTGACATCAAAATCATGTCATTCGGATGTGTTTTGAGAAAGTTATATTTTACCATTTTGAGCCAAAGCTCGTTAGCCTGGAAGTGACCCGGGCATATCATTTCCACCGCTATAAAACGCTATTTTTATACCTCTTCTACAGTTCCAAACAACATTACACTTACGTGGTAGTGAGTAGAGGGTCCCTAAAGCCAAACCGAAGTATCCTGAGGTCTTCATGCAGTCAGATAAAGAGTCGAGAACGAGCCAGTACCTTGGCGGAAATGGTGCTCCTTTAGTTGCCATCGTTAGCTACTTCACACGAGATTTCACGTCATGTGACATTTGAAAATTCCAAACTGTTAGTAAGCTAGGCTGTGCTGATGCATACAACTTCATTTCAATTTCGAAAGAAATACTGGACTATTTTTTTTTTATACTGCGAAAATTGTGAATTTCCAGAGCATGTTACTCCACACTCGGCAATCGACTCCTCCTTCCCCTAAAGATGGCAGATAAAACAACAACATTTCCGGACAGGTACTGGCTCGCAGATCACAATCCAGGCAAGACCTCAATAGGTACGATATGTTTTACATTTTACAATAAGATTTTACTCACATTTTTTTTCGGGTAATTTTTCTCTCTCTTCCTCCTGGCATGTGTCATCTTCCTTCCTCTTGTTTCCCACACCACAACATTTCTTCCTGCGAGTTTCCATTGAGGCTATATTAGCCAAAAGTTTGAAAAGAAAAGAAATACACAATTTGTCATCATTTACAATGAACCTGCACAGGACCTTCACAAGACTGGCAAAGCACGTCATTTTAAATAGACGTTTACTGACACCTTTACTACTTTACCCGATTCAGATTGTTAAGCTAATGCCCCACATGCTTCCAGAATGCCACCCTCCTCCATTCCCCCCACATTCACTTACCCATTTACCACTTGGCAAAGTTAAAATCGGTTTAGCATTTTTTGCACATTTAAAATTAAATGATATCTTACTTACGCTTTCTCTTTAGTATAAGGATTTGACAGGGGAAATGACTAGCTAATTTACAGTAACAAAATTAGCTAACGCTAACTAAAGTTAGTAAGTAACTACAAGTTCAATTATTAAAATCAAAAAAGCAGTCAGACAAACATGCTCTAGTTTCATTTAACCTTAACTTACATTTCCCTAGCGACAATGAGTGAATGCTTTCACTTCTCTTCGATTTCGACGCGTCTTACAAGAGCCTAGCAGTCGTGCAGTCACCACTAGAAATCAGTAGATTCCTTTGCGCTTAACAGTGGTAGTGGTCTTTATGGTAATAACATGCAACACTTTGAACAAAGATAAGATTTGTTTTATATTAGTTTTTATTGTAAAAATAAATAAATACATTTTATTCAATTACTATGATGATGAGTTTTTAAAATGCCTTTTAATGAATTTATAAAAATTTACAAGGTCGTGTGCGAGTGTGCTTACGGTACTTAAACTCTAAATCTCGTTTGGCCCCAGGATCTAGCAGAGCTGGATTGATAGTTTATTCTTGGAACCATGCAGACACTGTTACAGCAAGGACTTACAAAAAATACTAGGCAATTAGATTCTATAAAAAAAACAGAAGAAAGATTGTTGTATGGATGCAGAAATGGGGAATGCTGAAGAGGGCCATGAACTCCAGAAAATACCATTCCAACATGAAACTGAAGAAACAGAACCAAAGTGATGGTTTCCGGTGGTAAGCTCCCTCTTATGTAATAATCTAGATAGTCTATTCATTCAAGCCAGATTTTAAGATTTGACACTACCATTTTTTCACCTAAGTTCAGTATGGTGTTATTATAAATCAGTCGGCCTAAATGCATTTCTTACTGAGCTCTGTATTATGTGATAATTTCAAGGCTTTGCTATCATTTTTGTCAGGGTCTGCAAGCATCACAAAAGCTCCCCCTTGTTTCCATGCAATGGCTCTATATTTTCCAAGTCCCACACTCCTTTGGTGAAATGGCTTGAATTCATACTCAGGTAAGCATCCATAGTAATTACCTATTTACCATGTCTTTATTGAAATAGTTGTTTCTGTTGCTGAGACTTTTCCCAGAAATAACTCAATTTTAATAGAAACACATACAGTAGACACTACATTTTTTTTTAACAGTTTTTGAAATGTTAATGATTGCAAGGAAGGAGAATAACACAACAATTCAAACTGTGGACCAGATATTGTTTGACATGATATAACAACATGACAAGTCATATAACCTAATATAATCTTATTGTGTCACTGATGATGATAATGGTTTGCACAAGGTTTGCAGTTGAAACAACTGGATATGATTGCAGATGGAATTGCAGCAAGCTCAAAGACATTGTCAAGAATGAAATCAAGAAATGCAGAGTAATATTAAATGATAAAATAAAAAAATGCCCATGACAGTAAATGCTATAAAATAACTCAATATAAAATGTATGTGTTATGTTTATAGTTAATAGCCGGTTCCACACAAAGGCAACCTTATTCCGTTCTGATTTCCATGTTCCAAGGTATGCATGTCTGCTCTTACACGACTGAAGTACAGAGGAATTCGAATTGGTGGTCGTCATCGATTTGTTGTAATTGAAAGCAAATTTGCCCACAAATGAAAGGTAGCCTGTTGGTTGTTTACTGATATTGTTTACCCCTGTCTTACAACACACTGTTAATTAGTTGTAATTTATTGTCTTTGTTCCCACCCCTTACAGTATCCCCTTACTATTCATCCTCACAGATGAATGGCGTGCTTACAAGAATCAACTTTCCCAGTATGGGTATAGGCAATTCTCTGTCTGTCACAGGCAAAACTTTGTAAATCCAGAAACAAGTGCACAAACTCAACACATTGAACGTGCATGGCAGACATTCAAAAACCAAATGGGGGGAATCGGACCCCTCAATCCCTCAAAACACACCTTAAAATGATTGAATGGTACAACTGGTTATGGATTCCGCCATCGTAATGGTGTGCTGGGTAGACTTGTGCATGATTTTAAAAAATTGCAGAAATTTTGCCAGTAAAATGGGACTGAAATGGGAAATATTTTCAGTATTTTATTTCCAGTATTTTAAATGTTAATAAGTGTTCCACATGTGAACGAATTATGGTCTTTGCATGACTCAATAATGAAATAAACTGTTTTAAGTAATAAGATTATGGTATTTGTTGGTAGTTGAAATCACTCTCCGTGTTACAGAAATTTAAAACGTACAGTAAAAGTACCTACATGATAATATAATGACACTTAATGACATGTTCAGGAAAGATCTCGAATGGTTCACGGTACTTTGGGTCAGAGGTAGAAATTCATGACACTGTCAGGAAAGTGATTTGGTGTGTCATAGTTCTTTGTGACTGTTTAATGCCAAGTCAAAACTTTACCACTGTAGTTGAGGTCTACTAAAGTATTCACGATGCATTTATAATGCCGTTAGGACAGATAATTGTTCAAGGCCATCAGTTCATAAACCTACAGAATAAGTTAGGTCAAACACACAACTGGTTCGTATAATAATGAAGTAATTATGTTGTCATGACAACACACCTGTCACCATCCGCTGACCATCGACGGCGCTGCGGTAGAGAGAGTGAGCAGCACCAAGTTCCTGGGGGTGCACATCAGTGAGGACCTCTCCTGGACTAACAACACCACATCACTGGCTAAGAAAGCACAACAGCGCCTCTACTTCCTGCGCAAACTCAAGCGGGCAAGCGCCCCACCACACATCCTGACCACATTCTACAGAGGAACCATTGAAAGCATCCTCTCCAGCTGCATCACTGTGTGGGGCGGTAGCTGCACTGACTACAACAGAAAAGCTCTACAACGCATCGTGAGAACAGCTGAGAGGATAGTTGGCGGACCACTCCCCTCCCTGCAAGACATCTACACCACCCGCCTCACCCGCAAAGCCATCACAATTGTCAAGGATGCAACCCACCCCGCACACTGTCTGTTCAGCCTCCTGCCATCTGGAAAGAGATACAGAAGTCTCCGCTCCCGCACCACCAGGCTCACCAACAGCTTCATCCACCAGGCAGTGAGACTGCTGAACTCTCTCCCCTCCTGGCTCCCAGCCAGCGGACCCACCAGACTGGCAGGAGTATAGGAAGACAGATTGGACTCTACACCCCCCCCCCCCCCCCCCCCCCCACACACACACACACACACTCACCAACAAGGAAATAAACACTCTGAACCAAAAAACCAAACAACACTCTGGACTGAAAATAACTATAACTACCTCTGCATTGCAAATTGCACACACCTGCTGCTATATATTCTAGTATTCTTCTTACCACTATTTATACCACTTTTTACCACTATTTATATTTAATACTACTGCTGCTTGTGTTGCACTAAGACAACAAACAACACTGCTAGAACACTTACTTTATGTTATGTCGTGTCTTATATATACTGTGTGTCACCTAAGTATAATGCCTTAAGCCTACTTGCACTTTTTTTTACTTAACAGTACCTTATTGTTTAAATTGTTTTTCTTGTTGTGCATCTGCACTTTATTGTTGTCAACGTCTACGCATGGGACAAGTGTGAAACGTAATTTCGATTCCTTTGTATGTCGAGTACATGTGAAGAAATTGACAAATAAAACTGACTTGACTTGACTAACACTTTCACCTGTTTGTTTGTTCACATATCATTGCTAGCACAAGGCCAGTATCAACAATGTCACAGTAAAGATGATTAGATATTTATATAGTTTTCTCATTTTTACAGTTTGAGCTGTTGCTTGGGTGTTCCTGCAACAGGTCAAGAAAAGGCTTAATCAAGTGTTTCAGTACTCAAATCCAGTCTTGGGCAGTATACTAATTTCCATCAGTAAAATGTCTGTTGAAGAGGTTACTTAGCCCAGTCTGTTTTATTCTGTAGAACTGTCCACCTATATTAATATATTATTAATATTAACTGTGGTTGATAGCCCTCTAAGTCACGATTTTGAAAAAAGTCTTTTAATGGTCTTGCCAAGGATTCACTTCAACTCTGTGTTGCTTCCCAAGAGATCTTGAGATCTTCACTCTGTTTCAGCTAAATTTGAAGTCCAATAGTCTCGTCCACATCACTTAATCTCATGCTGTATTAAGAACCAGATTTCCTCCTAGGCCAAAGCTTTCATCTAGCCTGCAGATCTTTTCAAACCTGAGACACCACCTCAGAGAACTTTATATCGTGGTATCTATCCTCTGTTCTTCTGTACACACAAAGTCATTGAGGGAGAACAGAATCCATAATTGGTTTGATGTGCCCAGCTGGAGGGAGAGCATCAATGAATAGGATCATTTCGCTATTTAGCCCTTATGAGTTTGCGCTACCTTGCAGAGCTACGGGTATCATCGGGAGCGACATGTGGCCTCCACTGTGTCGGAAACAATGAGATCACCCCGGTGACGGTTATGAACTAGCAATAAAGAAGCATTCCGCAGGGAGAGCAATGCGAGAGGCGGGCAAGGCAAAGCAAGGGGAGGCGGGGAGAAGACGATGCAATGCAATTTCGCCTCCTGTTGAAGAAGGCATTGGGTTTCTCCCGTCTCTGTGTACCTGACCCTCCTGGCCCATTGTTGATGACGGCAATAGCCCAAGGACCCGGGGCAGATTGTCGTCCACAGTGGAGCTGCTGTGTGACTGTGGTTTCGATGAGCACATTTCTCTGATCTCTTCATTTTCCAAAAACAATTCGCACTATAAGGGCTCCACAGTTGGGCCTGGCCAATTGCTGTGTCTCTCAGTTGTCAGAACTAGGTAATTGTTACACCATCCTCTACAGTGAACCAACAGAAACTGAGGGTTGAAAAGTTACAAGAAAGTGGGTAAACCATACATGGAATTTCAGGAAAGGAATGTCTAAAGATTTTGTGGAAAATTCTACATTTTAGATGGAGCAAAGCTCTCTAAAACCTTTGCGTTAAAAAAAACTAAACAATCAACTAATATCACATCACCCATCAGTATGGACATTATTGCAGTATTGCATTCTGAAGATTTTAACTAACGAATAAAAGAATGAGATTTTAAAGATATAATTCAAAGTGATAAAAATCCAGATGGCTCTTTAGCACCCTGTGGCTGCAAGAACACTGTTGTGAGGGATGAGTCTGATATATTTCACAGTTGGACTGTTGGGCCTTGCAGTCATGTTTTTGCCAGCGAGATGAACCGCTGTAATTACGTCCAGAGACATTTAGCTCTGGGGCTGTTTGTGTTCCCCGGGGGCCCTTGCCTGCTAAAATCAGGTATGAATAAAATATTTGCAAAATCAGGTCAGGAAAAAGACATAATAAATGGCTTAAGAGAGCAATGTCGTGTTTTGATTGATCTGCCAAATAAACGGCGCTCTCTTTTACGTCAGGCTGTGGAAAGGTTGTTGTTGATTCATCTGCTGTAGACAATTACTTCAGGGTGGAACATCACAGGAACAATTGGGTTGGTCAGAACGGGAAACACTGGATAAATGAATGGTTGAACAAGGGACTTTCTGCTGTTTTTATCCTAGTTTTCATCATCAAACTCAGAGCCTAGTGACGTAGAATTGGAGCTTTTTTTTTATCTGTTTGAAGCATTATTGGCATGCCTGTCATTTTAGAGTTCTCGACAGTCTGCTGGGTATAGTATTTCTGGGGGGATCATAGTTATGGTTATCTCAAAATCAAATTACTTGCTGTTTTTAAGTTAAAATACAGTTTAGGAGATTTGCTGTTACAAGAATCAGAATAGTGTCTTTTAAAGCCCATATAATATTTTTGTAGTTTTTGTCTGCCACTATCACAGTCTCCTTATTCTGCTCTTGAATCAACAACATAGGCTGTCTCATCCAAAGCCTGAATCAATCTGTGAAATAAGTCCTATTGATCTCCCTCTCCATCTATCTCTCACTTGCTCTCTCTCTCTCTCTCTCTCTCTCTCTCTCTGTCTTTCACACAGTCACACACACACACACACACACACAAATACACACAATGCTCAAAGCACTCACACATTTCTCCCAAATCAAATAGAACAGCCGATAAAAATTGATTTGAGGCACTTCGGAGTGTCGTGCCAGTCTTGTCCGATGTGCACAACACCAGCGGCCGTCGTCAAAGCCTCTCTGATACACTTAAGCCACCCTCAGATCTTGCACCTGTGTGGCCCATCACCTTGACTTTACGTAAGATCATTGGCTGTAGGACATTCCCAGCTTTGTTTTATAGAGACACAGGTATGAATAAAAAGTCAAGTTTTAATGCTTTAAAGGGATACTCTGGAATGAATCAAACTGTTGTTGAATGAGAACAACAACATTTGGTGAAACAGATCAAATACTATCAGCCAACACTAACTGATAAGGGCAAGAAAGTTTTTTTTTTCTTTTACTCTCATCTGTTAGTGTTAGTTGACACCACAAAATCAGTGTACTTTGAACAAAAAATGTGTCATTCTTACAGTATATTTACCGACGACTCTCGCAAGCCTCAAGGGGCAGGGATATAATAACGCTGAACGATTCCAGACTTCTCTTTTAACATCTCACAATAAAATAATTTCACACCTTAAGCCTTCATCTTCCATTACAGAATTATTCTCAAAAATTAAATATTAAAATCTAAATAACAACAAAAAAAATGACATTCTAATTGAAATGTCAAAAGAATCCCCAAATGACAAATAAATGGATTACATTCCAAAATAATTCCACATCTCCCGTTAAGCCTCCATCTTCCATTACAGAATTACTCTCATGAGAAACAGCCAGCAAACATGATGGTTCTCAAGTTTTGAAAAGTTTTCACCAAAAATTGAGAGAAGTGTCAACGACCTCAAATCAAAATAACAAAAAAAACAAATGACATTCTAATTGAAATGTCAAAAAGAATCCCCAGCTGACGAACAGTCTCCTGGACTATATCGAAATAATGACGGCCTCTCACAATTTCCTCCATTTGGCATCCTGCCAACGGAAAAAGGCTGTTTGCGTCTGTCTTCTGATTGGACCTCGAAAATTGATGGGTGCAGACAAAAGCAACACTTGGCTCATAAATGTCTGCTGTTGAATAGACAATCAGCAACTGGCCTAACAAGGGTGTGGGCCCTCTGGTTTATTCTGTAGCCTCAGGCAACTGGAGTTAAGCTCATTACAGTGCATTTCCAAATCAGCACTAAATCAGGAATGAATCATAAGCGCTTGTGCGGCACAGGGAGATACATATGACCTTCTGATTACCTCTGTCTACGCGGACATCTTGGTAGCAATGCCCATATAGGCAGACTTTTTTAAATATAAAGTTCGGCCACCTAAAAGAATGCAAGTTAGTCAGAATGTAAAGAATTGCATTAGATGTTTTGGTAAAACTTTTCTAGAGGGTTGTAGACAGATTAGTGACATACTGTCACATGAGTCATAAACATGACATGTATCATTAACATTAATGAAACCTTTGATGCGACAAGTTGACTGTTGTCATTAAGGTTCACTGTTGTGATTAAAGGCCCACTATGCATTTAATTAATCCGTTTCATACTGTTTAGGATGCTAAAATGAGTCATTACACGGTGAACGAACGGTGTAGAATGCGCCACCGTGGCCTATAGCGGTAGATACAGCACTTGCAATGTTCAGCAGTGCGGACCGCCTCCAATAGAATGCAGTGCAATACAAGGCAATACAGCGGTCTTTAGAGGGAGCTTGTGAGAGAAAAAAAACAGAATGTTGCCTAGCCCTTCTTTAATACAACCATAATCAAATACATTTGTGATATCTCCAGATGCAGGTCTGAAATCCATATCATAGGAGAGTCCTCTGTAGGACATCTGCAGGCTATTTGTGCTGGTTTAACAACATTGTTGCTGCTTCTCTTGGTCTGTGTTGTATCAAATGCCATTGCTCTCTTTTTTTATCAACAGCCCTCTGTGACTTAAAACAACTTAACTATTGATCAATCCCTACCAGATTTCTCCTTTTACAGTGACACGGGATACAAGGAGAAATCCAGGGCATAGGGGCATTTCAAAATGAAACTGAATGTAAGTTACTCTGCCCCGTTCGGATAAAAGCGTCTGCTAAATGCATAAATGTAAATGTTAGTTGATGGGTTAATTATTGCGTCTATGTTCAGTCTATGAGTTTCTTGTTCTTTTTCCTACTGCCAACACTTGGTAACCTTAAAAAACATGGTTATAGATTTGAATTGATTTACACCAGATTTCACCTTTAATAGAAAGCTGGTATACTGTAGACGGAACGACATCTGTATGCAGATCAAATGTTCAGCGCCTGAAAATGGCAAACATTTCGCTCCGCCAGTGCTTCTGATAAAGGTGACATTTACCTAAAAGCTGTGGCACCACGGCCTGTCATTTTCACAAGACTTCCAGAAATACCACAAAGTGTAATTTTATGACTGATCGAGCGAGCCACATGTCCTAATTTCATTACAGAATAGTATAACCCACTGGCAAGAATATTCAAACTTCATTCTGGTTTAGAAATAACAGTGCTATGTTTTACGGCAGAGAACATTGGTTTTGAAATGACATCCCTCTGCCTAATCTGTGCTATTTTTAACATGATCTGTTTAAAGGAGACAAATACATTCTAATAATGATTAACATCACACTTTTATGTGCTCCATCTTTTAATCCAATAGCACTGCATCAGAAATATATTAATCTAATTTAGCGTTTTATGATCCCATTGGTAATGGGTGCTGCCTGCTAACAAACCGCAAGCTATACGGGTAACAAAGTGGAACAGTGTCACATTATCACACCATCGTTTTTTTATTTTATTATTATTATTGTTATTATGTGAAACATTTCCTGTTATTGGCTTCAGACGCTTTTGGCTTATTGCTATTGATTCCAAATATACTCCCTTACAGCTCACAGCCCAGTGCATTTGTCTCAAGGTTTCTGCCATTCATCCTGGGTTTCTTAGGGCAGATTGTATTAACAGAGCATATTATAGACATTTTGTCTATTTGACTTAAATGAGATAGCACTTTGACCTTAATTGTGTTTGAATTTGATGATGATTGTGATGTTAGCAACGCTGTTGATTAAATACCCGAAAAGGCAGAAGAAGAAGATTAACAAAACCACAGCAGGAACAATTAAAAAAAATACACCAGCATGTAGAAGCTGACATAATTATGGGGTGAAAATTAACTCTGAACTAACACTCGCTTCATTGGTTCACCTTGCTGATCACAAGGTCACCCAGTCTCATCAAAAACTATGGCTTGATTACAACCAGCATGACCTGCTTTGATTGCAAACGGTTGAAGTTTGTACTCTGTAACCCTTCACAGTGGGATTTGGAGGTCACTACATACTGTAAGGCTGTGTAAATGTCCCCACCCTATGCTTAATATTGTACATTGACAAACACATAAAAATAGCTGTTGGCTTGGCTTGTGTGATGCATATGTTTCATTTAAAGGGGGGCAAAGAAAAGAAAAACAGAGCAGTGTACCTTTTCCACTGAGGTTAATTTGTTGGAAAGTGCCAAGTTAAGGTACTGACCGGTACTGACCTCCTCTGGTTTGATAAGTCATAGCATGTCATTTTAAACAGCTCATAACATTTTTGTTGAATTGTTTGAAGGGGTTGATTCTACACATTGCAGAAAGTCACACACCTGTGACACAGGTCACATTTCAGGTCAGTGTGGATTATGTTGTGCTCTGAGTGTTAGCTTTGTGTGACAGCAATATAAAGGAGATTTATTGACAAAGCTTATTGGTGATAGCCTGGCTTGCGCGACAAAGCTCATGGGAGCTTAGTCTGGCCATCCTACAGTACAAAACGTCTTCTGGGAGGCGGGCTTAACCTGCGTCCATCAGATGCCTCTGTATGCTACTTGACGAATCTACAACCAATCAGACCACTCATTCCGATGACGTATGCGTAAGCTCGTTTCTCATTGGTGCCCACAGATTTGGGAAAAATAATTCCTCTAAAACGGCAGCCTGGCCAGACTGACTTGCTCGCGAAATTGAATGTAGCGTCACAGGAAGTATGGGCGGGCCCAGGCTATATTGGTGACACTCCTAGGAGTGTCCACACTAACATACAGTTCTCAAGTCAAGTTAACATTAGCTGCAGGGTTGGTATTTAGTCTGTTGTGTCAACATTTTCTCGTTCTTTCTCACAGACATAGACTCATGGGGTGACCTGAAACATTGGTAAATGGACGGCATTAATATAGCACTTTTCTGCTCCAACAAGCACTCAAAGTGCTTTACCATTTTTGCCTTACATAACTAATATACTAAAATATTCTGAAGGCCCCCCTAAATAATTTGTTTTTTTTCTTTGTTTCGCAGACAAATTCAATATAAAAATGCAAGAATATATGTTTAAGTAAATAATAATATAAAAACTTGTCGCTATCCATTTGAATATGATTTTGTGGTTTCTTTCCCTTTACAGCGTTTGTTATCAAATCCGTTCCAGTTGTTCACAGCCAGGGGACACCCACATTATGGAAAATCCAGTCCACGTTTTTACTGCTACTGTTCACTCCGCTGTATCTACACATAGGGACGCACTAGCTTAGGTTACATATTGCACACAAGCCATTAAACCATTATTTCTCATCAGGCCATTTTTTTGTTTTTTTTACACATACACACAATATGCCCCTTCCAATGCATCTCCACAGCGGTCTGTCTGCTCTGTAGAGATTTAAGTTAAGTCTTAAGTCTCTTTTATTGTCAATTTCTCTAAATATACTGGACATACAGAGGAATCGAAATTACATTTCTAGCTATCCCACAGTGATGGACAGGGTCAGGAGAGCCAGAGGCCGCTGCGTCTACACGCGCCGCCTGCTATGGTATTCACCCAATCACACACCAGTGGAGGGGATTACCATGCAAGGCTCCAGCCTGCCACCAGGAGTGATTTTGGGGTTCAGTGTCTTGCTCAAGGACACTTTGATGGTGTCAGGTTGAGTGGGGCTTGAACCTGCAACCTTGCGGTCACCGAATGGCTCCTCTACCACCTGCACCACCACCGCCCTTTCACTAGGGGCGATCAGAATTGGGGGCAAGCGACAGTAAATATGCATCCTGATAAGACTCGGGCGATATGTCAGCTAGGATAGCTCATGCGCTGCATTTTTTCGCATCGTATGCATCTCTTGGGGGCTAAGGCCCCCCGTCCTTAAAACCTAGCACAAAGCACATTAGCACAAAGGTGTCAGAGGCTGCCATGCAAGGTGCCAACCTGCCACCAGGAGTAATTTGGGGTTCAGTAACAGAAACAACAAGAAGGATCGAATCACGCCCAACTTCTCTTGTCTTTAATGGCAGACTTGGGTCTGGTCTGAGTTCAGTACACTGTAACCACATTATCCAAATGAAATGATGCAACACTCCAAAAAAAAAAAAAAAAAACTACTGTAGGATTAGGCCATAGTATATGGTGTCAATGTGCCTTAAGTATTTGATTCATGAGACACTACAAACCCTGTTAAAGCATTTACGTGTTTAGACAAGACAGAGAGAGAACAGAGACGTACATTTTCAAATGGCAGAGGAAGTGCAATGAACTCTATTTGTCCTGTTGAAATTCATTTTCTTGTCTAAAGATCATGCATTTTTCAGATATAGGGAATTACCTTGTGCAAAGAGGTCAATAGAGCAAACAGATGATAATTTGACTCCAGGCAAAAGGATGGTATCAGCTTAAAGAAATGTGTAATTTACATTGTGTCCTGAGGGGATCGCTTTGACAGCTGCTGTGTGTTCCTACAGCAAACGAAAGGGCCTTCATGGTAGGCGGTAGTGCAATTATACAGTATGTGGCTCTTAAGATTGGGTTTCACCTACCAAAGCCACAGGTTAAAGCAACACCAAAGAGTTTTTAAAACCTTAAAATAATTTTTTCAAAATCGTTTTGGTGGTCCATCAACTCATAACAGTATGAACGTTACCTTCTGCATCTGCTCTGGGGCCCTCTATCGGCTGTAATAGCACTAAACAAGTTCGCCCAGTCGGGTCCAGGTTCTGTAGTCCAAGTAAAAACTACAGTCGATTGGCTTTGCGGCCAGCCATAGGCGGGGAAAGCTCTGGTTGGAGTTGAGCCTACGTTGCTACTGGACTTGTAAGTGATAATGGTATATCCGACAATATTTATCATTGATTGTTTTATCTATCAATTAGCCTGTGATAGCTACAAACAGTGGATGAATTTTGAAGTGTTTGTGTTAGCTAAGGCGCTAGCTTGCCTTGAATTTCCCCCTTGGGGATCAATAAAGTATCTATCTATCTATCTATCTATCTATCTAACGTGGGTAATGCTAGGTACGTTTCCTATATAAGTTGTTTATAGCTTTAGCACTTTTGAAAGCATGCCTTCATCCGTAAGTTGTGAACAGATTTATATGTGAGGCGGATATTTGATTTTGAAAGTCATGGATTTAGAAATGAAATGAAAATTGAGGACACATCCATGTTACGGTTGTAAGTGTAACGTTACCCAACACGGCAAGTAACGTGAACACCAAGTAAGCAAACACATTCACAGCCACCGCAGCTGCCGGTGTCCAGCGACACAGTCTGATGGGTTAGAAGCTATCTATTTGGCTTTCAAAACTACAGTTTTGCAGTCTGTTTAGCAAATCTTCATTTTTTTTTCGTTGTGGTTTAGGGGGGATTATCACTCGAGACAATACAGGCAACTAAATACTAAAATGTTTGACGTGTTTTTTTTTTTTTTTTGAACATCCTAGTGTAAACATATCTCTTGCTATTACGCTAGACCCTGACAACATGCACAGCAAGCGATGTCATATGTATATATATATATTTTTTTTCTGTTTCAAAAGTCTAAATAAATCATACTTTTACAACAACGTACATACCTTGTCAGTAGACATGATTTCTAAAGCCGATGCTGATAAACAAATTGCGGTGACTGTATATACGTAGGCAAAAGTCAGTGGCATGCTAAACTATTTACGACAGCAGTAATTCCGGTTTTAACCTGTAGATGGTGCGATTTCGAAACTCTTTAGTGTTGCTTTAAGTACATTAAAAAAAAAAAAAAAATTGATAAATAAAAATAAATAAAAAAAATTGCCACAAATACTGGTGTTCCAATGCACATCATAAATAGATTATCAGATCTAAGAGAGATATGTGATTTAGTCAACAATTTGCAGAAACTGTTAATTTTGTAGGCCTATACGCTAGTACAGTCAGGACACAGTATACAATCAGTAAGGACTAAATAGTTAATAGCAAAGATTCTAGCGCTACGTCACTCTAGAATCTTTGGTTAATAGTGATAACAATCATAGGCGTCATTTTAACTGGGGACGCTGGGGACAAATCCCCAGCACTATTTATGATGAACAGTTTTGTCCCCGCCACATTTAACAATGTTTATCAATTTGTCATTAATGTTACATTTAAAGCAAAAATCCCCATTAATAATCCACCGGAGCCGCAGAAACAACAGCTGTGTTCCTTTACTTGCAACAATGTAGCCTAACTATGTTTAAGGAATTTTGAGAGTTGCGTTCTATGTCTATGGTTTGGAGCATCATGTGACAGGCTCACAACACCGGCCTCTCCACAAAGAATGGAAACTTAAGGGCCTGCACATGGCTGTGACCGTGACAGTAGAGGAGAAAGTGATCAGATAATTCAGCCCATTAATAAAAAATAACTTTATGTAGGCTAACGTTAATCATTTTTCATCTCGTCACGTCGCTTGTGAGAGTGTGGAGAGACCACCTTTTGATAGCAATAGCTATGGAAATATAGTATATGGCATCATGTAGGCTATTCATGTGCATTTTAAATCACATATAGGCTTACTGTATAAAAGTGTACCAGTTAACCAAAAAGAGTTGAGGACGGAAATCTGGAGACGACAAATATTTTCTAGTCAAAGCAGACTGCATAGCTGGCATGTTGCAACTGCTTGGCAAGGTGTAGGGCTATAGTTATGATAGTGTAGATTTGCCAGATCCCGGTGGAATTTCCGTTTACTTTCTCTTCTGGGCATTTATACATCAAGACATGATACAGCGAGATAGTCTGCTACTAGCCACACAGATTGCTCTTCTACAAAAGGTTGATGCTCAGCATGCCTCCTTGTTTGTTTTCATATCCCGTCTACGGCCGGGTAGCTTAAACTTTTTTCCCCAGGCTCGCTCTCTGTTATGAAGTTTGCCCAGCGATGTCATGTTTTAAAAATTCCCAATAAATGTTAAGTTCGGAAACCCATTGAATTGCTGTCTTCTTAACATAGCCATAGTCATAGCCCGATTGTGGTTTCAACGCTCTTTGTAAAAACGATACAAAACACATATGCGTAAACCTTTATTGATTGAATACACCTATGAATAGACCGTAATGCAGTGCATTCATTGTAATGGAACGTCAAACGGATGATTGCATGTACCCAGCACTCTTCAAACCACGTTTAAGTTTATGGTTATTGTCCCCAGCAGTTTTAAACACAAACTGACGCCCTTGATAACGATAAATCCAGAGCACAGGCGTTGTACAGGGGGAAAAGAGGGAGTTACTTGGGCCCTTCAGGAGTCTGGAACTGTATTTGTCTTTTGAATATCAATATGATTTAAAACGGCAAGGACACATGTAGAACCTGATAATGTAATAATTTCCAATAATGTAATAATTCCCGATAATGTAATAAAAATCTCCTCACAAGTCCCTAAAACATGTAATAAAACCTGATAATGTAATAATTTCCCAATAATGTAATACTGTGCATTTTCCAATAATGTAAAAATCACCATACTGGTAATGTAATAAATTGTTACATTTATAGGGAGTTATTACATTATCAGGTTAGCCTCAATTTTACAGAACCTGATAATGTAATAATTTCCCAATATTGAATTAATTTGGTCAGAACTGAAATGTTAGGACTCCAGTTAATTTGTACCAAGTGGTGATGCTCTGTATGTGACCACCCACTATTATTTTGCTCATAATTTTGTCCCAATTGTATTAAGTCTCTTCATCATCACTTGCAGATATTACAAGGTTTTCAGTGCTCAAACAGTGTACTCGGAGCTTATTTCAAAGTCAAAAGTCAAAGTCAAGAGTCGAATCTGTCTTCCTATACTCCTGCCAGTGTGGTGGTTCTGCTGGCTGGGAGCTGGGAGGGGAGAGAGTTCAGCAATGGTTTCAATGGTTCCTTGGTGTGCAGTCATGTGTCAGCAGGGTGAAGAGCAGCGGACTGAGCACACAGCCTCCGTGCTCAGGGTGATGCTGTTTGAGACATTGTTGCCCACACGCACCGCTTGAGGCCTCTGGCTGAGGAAATCCAGCAGCCAGTTGCAGAGGGAGGTGCTGAGGCCCAGTTTGTCCAGCTTGCAGATGAGTTGTTGTGGTATTATGGTGTTGAGTGCTGAACTGAAGTCTATGAACAGCATTCTCACATATGAGTCTTTCTTGTCCAGGTGAGTTAGGGCTGGGTGGAGGGCAGAGCAGATTGCATCCTCTGTGGATCATTTCGCTCTGTATGCGAACTGGTATGGGTCCAGGGTGGTAGGCAGGGTGGATTTGATGTGTGACATGACTAGTCGTTCCGTTCAAAGCACTTCATGATGATGGGTGTCAGTGCCACAGGGCGGTAGTCATTGAAGCAGGCTGGGGATGATTTCTTTGGCACAGGTATGATGGTGGCAGTCTTGAAGCATGATGGGACAATTGCTTGCCTCAGGAAGGTGTTAAAGATGTCTGTGAAAACATCCTTCAGCTCTTCTGAGCAGTATTTCAGCACACTACCAGGGATGTTGTCTGGACCCGCTGCTTTCCTGGCGTTAATGGCGGAGAGTGTCCTCTTCACGCTGGCAGCAGACAGGCTCAGGGTCAAAGAAGCTGTTCAAGTTGTTGAGCAGAGCAGTGTCGCTCTCACAGCTACGCGCTGCAGGCTTGTAGTCTGTAATAGCCTGGATGCCTTGCCATAGGCTCTGTGCGTCCTTGCTATCTTTGAAGTGGGAGGTTATCTTGTGTGTGTAGTCCTGTTTCGCTTTCCTGATGCCACGTGACAGGTTGGCTCTCGCTGTTCTCAGGCCTGCTTCCTCCCCAGCTCTGAAGGCCCTTGTCTCTGGCCTTCAGCAGCCTGTGGACATCTCCTGTCTGCCATGGCTTCCGTTTGGCTCGAGTTGTGATGCTTTTTATTTGTGTAACATCATCAATGCATTTGATGATGTATGAGCTCACAGTGTCTGTGTACTCCTCAATGTCTATGATGTTATTGTAGGTGGCTGCTCTCTTAAATATTTTTTTTTAAAGGAACAGTACATTTGAGGCTAAAACTGGTATCGCAATCACGTTCAAAATACTGCAGAGCATAGTATCCTATTCCCCTCCTCTAGACAAAAGGATAGGTTGCCGAAATCATATAGGTGGAGTGTGGAGAAACAGGCCAAAGCACAATACACACATGATGTCAACATCAACATAAGTTAAGGACTGCAACTTCACTTTTGTAATGGAAAGATTCAGGCTGGATTTCTGTTGTCAGCGATTAAAGAATTTGAAATCATGATTCCTTATTAATATCTAATACATTGGGGCCTTTTCATGATTAATTTACATTTATTTATTTCTGTTCCTTTAACACCACTAGGTAATGGCAGTGGACTATTGTTTTCTTTTTTCCCCTGTCTCCATTTCAGCGGGTTGGGTTGAAGGTCATGATGAGTTGGTGCGGGCCTTAAATATCACTACTGCATGACATG
>JAGFZM010000408.1:246507-282821 GCA_017657215.1 Limnothrissa miodon | reverse complement strand
GGATACTTCGGTTTGGATATAGGGACCCTCTACTCATTACCACGTAAGTGTAATGTTGTTTGGAACTGTAGAAGAGGTACAAATAGCATTTTGTAGCCGCGGGAATGACATGCCCTGGTTACGTCCAAGCTTACGAGTTTGGGCTCAAAACGGTAAAATGCAACTTTCTCAAAACACATCCGAATGACGTGATTTTGATGCCAACTCAATGTATATACTCCCAATCATCCGTAAATTGGCCTAAATTGTATTTTACTCCGGAGAATCCCTTTAATCAAATGATACAACCCATTGTGGCCCACGACTCAAAACGTTTGCCCACCCCTGGTCTAAAGTCTTCACCCAGTAGTGTTTCACCTATTGAAAGGACAATAGGCCAACAGAGGACCCATTCAAAGTGCCTCATTCATTTGCCAAGCCAAGGGAAAGCAAATGCATTGAACATACAGTATATTGTGTAATTATTAAGGGACATTGCTGCCCAAATCAACACATAGGCCAAGTCCAGTTGGTCAATGCCAATGACTGTTAGAGACTCAAATTTTCTCTGTGGCCTATTGGTTTATTACTACTGAATATCCCTTTAATAGGCCTACAGTAACAAAAACCTCTACATTCACAGTCATGTAAAAATAAATAATATCTGGAAATAGTAAAGCAGCAGGGTTAAGGTAGAGAGAACCTGATGCCAGACCAGCTTCAACATTTGGACCCCTGAAATATGTGGCCTAATGCTACTAGCCTCGCCCTCGCCAGCCCCGCCCTGGACTTTCATTTCATTTCGTCCAGAGGGTCTGGGAGCGACGGCATGTGAAGGATGATAGATTCCCTACCATTTAGCCTAGCCACTTCCTTGGAAACTAACGGAGCAAGCTGGAAAATCAAACTTTTCCCAAACCCTGTGGGTTGTTGGGTCACGACATCTTCCGCAGATAAAATTAAATAAACATTGTTCTTGTTCAGACTTCAGTTCCTGTGTGTTCTGAAGCGTTCCCACAACGGACTGAATAGCCTCCTGTACTAGGTTCGCTGCCGCCATTGTTATTGTGCACACTGCGCAGTCGCGCAGCCAGACAACATTGCACACAAAACCGAGTCATTGCTCACTAGAACACTTATCGCTGATTGGGCCGGCAGAATGCTGACCTGGAGAGAACGATTGTGCTCCCAGACCCTCTGGATGAAATGAAATGAAAGTCCAGGGCGGGGCTGGCGAGGGCGAGGCTATAATGCTACAGCACTGACCAAAGTTATTACAATATTGGAAAATTATTACATTATCAGGTTCTGCAAAATTGAGGCTAACCCGATAATGTAATAACTCCCCATCAATGTAACACTTTATTACATTACCAGTCTGGCGATTTTTACATTATTGGGAATTGCACGGTATTACATTATTGGGAAATTATTACATTATCAGGTGTTATTACATATTTTGGGGACTTAAGACAAAATTTTTATTACATTATCAGGATTGTTACATTATTGGGAATTTATTACATTATCAGGTTCTACAACACAGCTTGTGCACAGGGCCCATAATTTGCTGTCAGTTGGAAAGCAGTGTTTTAAGGATAGAAACAACACATGCCCATTGCTAGCCATTTTGAAGGCAGGCAGAGGCGATTCTACATTTCCCAAATAGCCGAGACAGAAACAATCGTCAAAATTTCGATGTCAACCACTTTATTGCATTTTAGACAACCTGTGAAAGGGGCTCAATGTGTTAAAAACCGAACTATCCCTTTAACTGTAATTGTACTGTAAAATACCATTTTCTCTGATTAATATGAAATACACTGTACACACCACAACTATAACAACAATGACAAAAATGTGCAAAAATATTATTGGGATCACTTTCATAGTTTTAAACCATATCATGTTGACAGATAATTTTATTCACTATGGAAATATTGTTATAGTCATTAGTCATCATAGTTATCATTAAATATATAGTTAGTTATCTTCATAGATATCGTTCCAGGTGTGATAGGCCTTTAATTGGTGCTTTACCTCCAGATGAGATAAAACCCTGCCGTCTGAGAGTGTGAGAACGACCTCACCTTCTCTTCTCTCTTTTCCTCCAGGTATTAGATGAGGTTCAGGACGCAGATTCCTACTACGCCTACATAGTTCGAGTGAGCACTTCCTCTGCAGGCGAGCTGTAAAGGTTGCATCTGTGCGGTGCCACCTCACCTGCCAGAAAGGGCAGGTAGGAAGAGAGAGAGAGAGAGAGTGCTTTGGGCACTGCTCTAACTGAATGCACTGCCGTTAAACTCATCCTACCCCAATACGGCTTCTGACCTTATCAGTGGCATTTGCATGACAAATAATAATAAACAATAACATTCACAGGTCAACTTCTGCCAACTTTTTCCTATTTGTTTTTTTTTCACACACTATTTCTATTCTTTTTTTATTTGGTGAAGGTTTTAAAGGGCTGCAGTTGCATTTATTTTGTCAATTTATGACATTTAGAGACTCTTTCCATTCTTTTATTTCTTCAACCTTGGGGATTAATGACCCTTAGATGATCTTTTCATAATAGATTATTTGATTCTGTGCCCTGGAAATAATTTTTGTGGTGTGGATTATGAATAGTATTTCCACCTTACTGCTTAATAAATGCCTCCCTAAACTAAATCACACACAGACCCCTAAAGTGTTTCGAAAACAAAATATATTTCAGCTGACCCGCAGGAGAGTAAAGCATAATTAAGATTCAGTATCGCAGCTCCATGAAGAACGGTTGGGGCTAAATTTATTGAAAACTGTAAACAAAGGAATTGTATAGCATTCTTAAACATTTAGTTGTATTAGTCGTGTTAAGTATTTACAAGCATATGCCTTCATGTGTGTACTGTATATCATCATGTATCGTGTTTTGGATACATTTCAAACAGCACTGTGTCACAGAATGAATACACTATAGGTGTCTATAGGGGGTGAATTCCATGAAAAGTGGACTGTCTACTATCACACCCATAACACACAAATAACATTTAAATAATGTGAATAAATTATTAATAAAGTCACATTGACATATAGGTTATGGTATGTTTGTGCAACCATGAATGTCTATCCAGTTAGCAAATCAACATTGTACTTTCAGTTTCAATTTGCTTGTTGTTCAGTCAGTTTATATTGTAGCTCATTTCCACTCCCTATTCCCTACCACCAGCACTCAGTGACATCCTATCAGGGCTATGGGTAGAAATGTTCTAGAATATTCTAGAATTGGGGATGAAACAATCCATTCTCCATTCTCTACCAATGTCTGTTGTTCCAGGCCATCAATCTCTGTAGGCAGGAAAAACAACTAGTTAGCTACAAAGAGGCAGCTAACTTTAACTCAGTGGGCCAACCTGCTGTTTCCTTATTCTGCCTATGTTGTAAAAACGCAGCTTGTTTTGCTTTAGTGCCTAATATAAATGTTCCTTTCCTTGTCATCCTCTGAAATCAGTGACGCTGGCCTAATTACTGATGTGTTGAATTTGGCTACCTGCCAAATATGTCAGTATTTTCAGTTTTATTCTGTGATAAACATGTCATACATGGACGCCTGCACATTCATCCAATCACTTCCCTTCAACCTTCTATAATGGACCTGCCTCTACACATGCAATTGTTGTCCTATTTTCTTGCTAGACAAGAGATTTTTAACTCACACCAGCTGTCAAAGAAACTCATCTGAGCAAGATCTTTCTGTGTGTGTGTGTATGTACACACAAGATTTCGTCTGGTCAGTACAAGATGGGACGGGAGGTAATTAAGAAGTGACAGGTCTTCGCTTCATTGGTATCACAGGGTGAGATTGACTGCCAGCCTTTTGGTATGTCTGACCTTCACTCCCAGCACCAGAGGCTGAAGCTCCGCACACCACAACACCGCACAGCACAGCACTTTGCCAAGTAATATTCCTATGGCAGCATATAGGACTCAATGTCTCTCGTCGTGATCTCGGAGAATGGAGACAGATGACTGGTCTTGTCAAAATAAAAGTTCGCCGACAGAAGATGGACGGATTATTAAATACCACCTGCGCTGTGCGTAACTGAGACTTTCGCCTGATGCCTTTGTCTGCGTCACGTCAAATTGTTGCTTGTTGTTTTGACTGGGGTCTGAATGGCACTGCTCTGTCGAGTGACTTTTTTCCTGCGTAACGGAATTGGCCGATGGCCCGGCCGAGGTTTTCTTGCAAACACCTTCCCTTACAGCTTTAACCACTGGTTGTGTGAAGCATTAGAAAGGGGGGAAAATGCGTCCACAGCAGAGCACAAACCGCGGACTTGGCTTGGCTTGGCTTTGGATGGATTCCAGAGTAAGCACTTAAAGTGAAAGTCTATGAAGGTGAAGCCACTGCTGGTCTTCTCCTGATGTATCAGGTAATGTCCTCACTGTTCTGTGTAAGCAAGGTGTCTGTACATCAGAACAGCAGTCTGTGGTTTGACCCTTGGGTAACATTACTAGCATACAAAGCTTTGTCTTTGCAAGTGACGATTCCCGGATTCCTCTACTTACCATTCAAACAGTCAAAACATCTGCTGATAGCTGATGAGGGAGAAGGAGAAGAAAAACAATAAAAATAAACAAAAAAAGGAATCAAATGGAAAAAGAAATAAAGGGAGAAAGGAAGCAAAGAAGGGAGACAAAAAAAGATCTCACACAAAAAAGATCTTGTTCATGTATAATGATTAAATAACAGCAGTTATCATGAAATTCTACCTACAGATGAAGGCTGTTCTGGTATTAAAGACTAGCCCTATTACTAATAGTAGATTAGAGATATGCAGAAAGGCTGTTCTGGTGTTAGACTAAGCCTAATACTAATACTAGCTAAAGCCTAAACGGTCTTGGCAAGGTTGGTGTAGGAACCCCAGGGAGGTGTTCCCCTGGGAAAAGCCATTTTTTTCCGTGTTAAGTGCGCAAATAGTGAAACACGATGACGAACGTGTTGGTGTTAGCACTTGACAAGTACAGACTAGACAGATGTGGTCACCATAGGTTTCTGTGCAGGCGGGGAGGTAGGTCTACCCCCACATCCCACACCCCCCCCCCCCCCCCACACACACACATGCACACAAATACATACATACACACACACACATGCATCTCCCCCCGCACACACACACACACAACCACCACCACTGCTTGCATGGCTGAGTTGAGCGCACGGCTACATGGGTGTCAGAGGAAATCGATTGTGATCTGGGAGGGAGTGCGGCAGTGGGGAGCAGGTGCTGGAGGACGCCGGGGAGCTGTGGGCCTCCGTGAGGCCTGTCAGTTCTGATCAGCCGGGCTCATGCTCTGAGACCAGCCTGGACCTGGGCTTCGGGGCATCGTGATGCCATGTTCTCGGCCCTGGGGGGCGGCTGGAGGGGGCTGTGCAGGTCTGTACCTATTCTGCTGCACTAAGGGGTGTGTGTGTGTGTGTGTGTGTTTGCGGGTGTGTCTGTGGATGTGTGTGTGTGTGTGTGTATGTGTGTGTTGGGGGAGAAGGGTGTTGAGTGGGTGGTTGAAACACAAAGTGCTACCGGACAAACAGAGGTGTGAAAGACCAGGTAACCACCCTAGAACCGTTTAAATAACACATTTTCACAGTGATGGCAATGACAACTCATGACAAAACTATTTTAACAGGAAATACATTAAATACAACATGAACTACCTAAGCATGAAATACAACTCCTTATATTGGAGTCAGAAATCCAACAAAATACTGTAAATGGTTACACATTTGAGAAGATAAAGATTGAGAGTACAGTATACAGTTTGTCATCTTTACTTCGTCACGTTTTTTATTGTCATTTCAGCCCTATGCACAGTATAAAGTGAAATAAGAAAATGTTCCACCATCGATCAAAGTAGTGACATTAGGGACAGGTTACAGTATGTACTGTATGGTGTACATAAGCTAAAATTAAGTATAGGCTACTTAGAATGCCACATCTAGCCTACTACACCTACATTATATACTATACATAAAGTGCTTCGAGACAATAAGACAGTAGACAGTAAGACTGGGCATAGAAAAACTTTGAACAGAGGTTGAGGTATTTGTATTTAGCAGCATAATACAGGCGTACATTCAGTTTAGTACTATATTGAGCAGCAGAAGGTGATTGAGGTAGAGTATAAATCAGAAGGTGCATTGTGCATGTTGTCAGATCAGTGTGGCAGTATAACAGTCATGTATGTTCAGCAGTGTTAGAGCAACAGTCCTGTTTTGTTCAGTAGTCTCACTGCTTGAATGAAGAAGCTTCTGGAAGCATTCTGGAGGTACGGGCAGCTATGCTTCTGTACCTTTTCCATGATGACAGTAAGGAGAAAAGTCCATGGTTACTGATAATGTCCTTAAATAATGATGTTTATTACATCAGCTGAGAAAGGCGTTGATAGCTTGCTCGAGAAGGCAGTGATGTAAAGTAAAGAATTTAGACAGACTGGCTTTAACATTTTAAATGACCTGGTCTGCCTTCAAAATGGATTGTAGCAAGAAAAAAAAAAAACACATTCCACTGCACCATCTTGGAGCGTCTCCCCCTAACCTTTCTCCATCTCTCTCTCTCTCTCTTATTCATTCGGAATCCATATTTTCCTTAAAAGCCTGTGGAGCACTCAACTAAGTGACAGCGGAGTACTGCAATAATCCAACTCGCAGGGGCCCAGCCCAGGGTGAGCGCTGATGGAGTGCAGAGATCATCCAGTGGGTCGGACAAACACACGAAACGTCCACTAACACCCCCGACTCAGCCACCCACCCACACACACTATCCTCCACCACCACCCTTTCAGCTTCTTACTCCAGCTCTCTCCCCGTTTTTTCCAGGCCCTCGATAAACAGCTCTGGCAGACGGAAAGCGCCGGAACATTTGATCAGGTGGAGTGGTGCGGCAGCTCCTTCCCAGTCACCCTGGACTTCTGTTAATTGCCCTTTCAGCGCACGCATTAATACAGCGCACTCTTGTTTGCACAGAGCATGGAGTGTGTGTGTGTGTGTGTGTGTTGGGGGGGTAATCCAAACACTCTCTCACTCTCTCAGCTCCCATGGCAGCTAGTCAGCTGCTATCTGCTGTTTGCCCATATCTATATATTTACACAAAGGTGCGGTGTTAACAACACGTGCAGTACACAGAAGGACAGTTATAGTGAGATTGTAAAGGGAACTGCTGCTATTAATGTTAAGGATGTCCATTTGTTTCTCTATTTGTGTGTTTGTTTGTTTGTTTAGGGAAAGAGAAGAAGGGGTGTTGATATGACAGTGACGTGGATGCTGTCACAGCTACTGTGTGCCAGCTGCCCATGTTCAACATGGTGTTTATAAGTGTGTGTTTGATAAGAGCTTGATGTGATAGCAGTTGGCATTCAAATATGTTTATCTTTCTGTGTGTGTGTGTGTGTGTGTGTGTGTGTGTGCGTGCGTGTGTGTGTGTGTGTGTGTGCACGCGTGTCTGTGTGTATGGGTCTATGTGTCTTGGAGAGGCAATGCAAAAGAAGGAGAGAAACAACCCACTTCCTTGACACATTTGAAAAAGTTGCCCCATTCTAAAATCAATCGCAGCTATAGCCTTAAAGGCCTCCTCTAACAGAGGCTACCTCCAGAATCCTGTTTCCCAGCGAGGATCGTTTAGTCATGTCTGTGGCTGAAGGCCGTGGGGTCTCTCTGCTCTCGTCTCGCCTGCGCCCACTGACACTAAGTCACCAGACACTGAGACAGGGGTGACTGACAATGTGCGTACGAACAGCGAGCACCATGACGCAGGATAAGAAGTGTCCAACGCATAGTATCAGACCAATTTTCTGTACCCTTTACACACACACACACACACACAAACTAGAACCTCAGTCATCTTTCTCTTCTTCGCTTTGTCTCACACACACTTACACAAAAACCTGTCACTGCTCTTTCTTTTAAACTCTTTCCCGCTCTCTCTCTCTCTCACACAAACACACACACACACACACACAATTTTATTCATATTTGTTCAGACGCCATATGAACACCTCAGGAATTAACTAGCATCTGTGAAATCTCTGCTGAGAGTATTAGACATCTGTGGTCCCATAATATTCACTTTGACTGATTCTCATCTGCCGACCTGATTTCATTCATTTATTTCAGTATTTGCACAGAGAATGAACACAGACTACCTTACTTGAATGCAGGCATTTTAAACTGTGAACTTGCTCATATATAGTGCATCTTTCGAGGTGGCGTGGTTGTATCAACACACAATTGCTGTAATGTAACGTGGTAGACACTCAGTCGGTTTCTGGCTAATGCTTGAGAGGGTTTGTATTACAAAGTCAACAGTCCTACGTGCATGCCATTGTAATAATCTCTTAGTGTTTTTAATACACAGAAGGACTCGGTGATATGGTGATATGATCATATTCATCATTTTGATGACACTGTTTTTCAGTATATCCTTACACCTGAGAATGATTTAATGGGTAAGTCAGTTAGGATGTAATTGGATTTTTTGCTGCAGGACAATAATGTTTGTCTGATCATTATAAAAACCCTTTGAATATGATGCCCATTTTCTTTATAGATGATATCATTTTCATGTACAATTACATTTAATAAGGTCTCTTTGTGCTAGTTGGAAAATATGTCTGTTCAGTTTTGCATTACAAAAAGGTTTCTAATTCTATTCTGTTGTGCTCTCCTCTCTTTTATAAGGCTTTTATAAGGCGTGTTATAACTATTGTTGTTGATTATCTTACTTTGCCTTAATTGTTTGATATGGACAGACTTTCTTCTTTCCTTCCTTTTCGTACGTTTAGTTTGTAATCCATAAATGTGTTTGGATTCTGACATAAAAACAAGGCACTTTTGTTGAGTGCCTAAAACCCCTTTTTTTTCTTTCTATGGCTCTAAACCCTTGATTCAATGTCCATCACCCAAGCATGCAACCCTTTTTTTTCCTCTTTTCTAGCCCTTGCTGCAGGCGTCACCTCTCTCATTAGGTGCTCATGATAACTGCTGAGGAATCCAGCATAGAGCCAGAGGTGCAAAGACACACACACACACACACACACACAACCAAACAAAAAAAATTATGGGCAAAAAAAAAAAATAATGGGGCTACAATCAGTTAGTGACGAGCAGGCTCAGTGTGTCGTCCGCCGAGCTGAAATTACTGAATATTACACGCAGGAGTCATCGGCCTTGGCGTCTGCGTCCAGCCGGCTTATGCCTGTCCGCACATGCTCAGGAGCAACAGCACGGCAAATTGTGTTTTCTCATGGCACTGATCCCCCGCTGAGATTAGTTGGAGGGTCCTGGCGGCTGCAAATGCAATCTTGGGAAGTGACGTTACAATGTCTGGAGGATTATATAATCAATAAATAAACAAATGAATAAACACATGTAAATAAATAAATAAACAAATAGGATTTTAGCGCTTGTGGCATCTACACCATATGCCACACTCACTAAAACACTCACTGCAATCTGTTGAGCTGGGCAGCAATGGACATTTTCAAATACAGCTTTTCGGAAGTGGCGCGCTCGGGGTTGGAAATAGAAATTGATTTGAAAACTGAATAGAAAACTGAATGATGTACTATGATGGCTTCAGACAGATCCAAGATTCAATATACCTGTAACCAGCAATTCAAAAAGCCTCGCTCCCCTGTATTGTATGTATAAGAGAGAGAGAGAAAGAGAGAAGGGGGGAGGGTTGTGGTGACTGAGATGACAGATCATATTTGGTCAATTTACAGCTAAACAACAAGCTGGTGGCTCTGTAAATAGAACATCATCTCTGAGACCTCCTTGATCCTCCCCTGTCTGAGACTTTCCCCCTAAATCTTTCCCAAACTCCTGTCTCGTATGTCAGCATCCATCATATGGGTTGTGGAGGCCTCCTAGGTCCACTTTATATCTCCATTTGCTTGCTTTCTTTAAAAAAAATCCTTTTGTGGACAGATAAGCTTTGACAGCTTTTGTATCCAGCTGCATTTTCAGGCTGGCAAGCTTTAGAGCTGGGAACATATCTCCCAACATGGAGGAGCCTATGATCTCAGCTGGGTCCCTTTGGCGGTGCCTGCTTCTGGGGGGGCCGACAATCACACTGCTTGTCTGAGTTTGTGGAGTGAGGTGATCATCTTAGTCTGTGCCGCTGTGCGCTTCTTTCAAAGCGGATGAATCAACATGCATGGCTAAACTATCGGAGAATCTTCCATCAGAAACTCAGACTATGTCAAAATTCTCATGCCACAGACAGTGTGCACAAGGCAGAGGCATCTAGGCAACAGGTTTGTTCACGGTCCCATCTTAGGAGAGACAATGTACTTTTTTTTTCATGTTTCTAAAATAAAAAAAGTCAATCCTTATTAATCCAACTGTTATGACTATGTTTGCTTTTAATTATTTTTTTATTAAATACCAAAGCTTTAATTGGACATTCAGTAAATTACTAAAATCATAAACAAATGATTGCAATCTAATCAAAACATTCCATAGTTCCCTCGGTACCCTAACCATAGTTTAATAGTTATAGTAGCAGTGACTAAACTAAATGTCACACTGACTGAAATTCCGCTGTGAAGGTCTAACCAAATTTCCTTTTAATTATTATTAACAGCGTTATTTATCAGCTAACGACCTTCTTCAGAGCTTCTTATAGTGACCGTACATGTGCGAATGACCTCAAGCCTTCCCATGCATAAAGGTAGCACTCCACACACATTATGCCCATAAGCTTTGGAAATGTTTTGTGTTTGCTTGAGACATACGTGCCTGGAGGTGTTTCAGACCCAGTGATTCCGTCACACCCACAGGAAGAGTGGGGGATGGAACACACACGCACACACACACACACACACACACACACACACACTATGCCTCACCTCGTCACCCAGCCTCACAGTGTCCTGTGAGTAAAGCCAGTGACGTCCCTCCCTCTTTATCTCTATTTGTTTCCCTCTCTCTCTTTCTTTCTCTCTCCGTCTTTCTCTCTGTCTCTTCCCTTCACCCTCTATTTCTTCCTCTCTCTCTCTTCCCTTTCCTCTCTCTCATTCCTTCTCTCTCACTCTCTCTTGAATTAGTTGAATGGATATGGGGGGGGGGGGGGGGTTCATGTGGGAGAGAGAGGGGGAGAGGCAACGTCAGTGCCACCCCTGAGGCTATTTCCAAACGTTTGACGTGGCCATGATGGTGGGACAGCCTGAAACGACAACAACATCAGCTAAAGCCTGATGAGAGTAGAGGCGAGAGTTGTTAACAACAACAAGCCCATGACTCCGCAGCCTCTATGAGCGAGGTGAGATCAGAGACTTTAGGGCTAATTAAAGAATGCAGGAGTCTGCACTGGAGGCATGAGTTGGACACTGCTATGCATCTCAAGTGCTTCCACAACAAGCACAACATACTGTAGATGCATCATTAAATTAATAACTACATAAATAAAATGTGTATACAACAGAATAATCATTTATAGGGATTAATATTTTAATTATTATGTAACAGTTTGATAGCATTAGTAAAGAAGTCCAGTTGCCTTAACTGAACACTGTGACTACCACAACCTGGATGAATGAGAATCGTCACAGACATATTAGGTAGTTTCTATTATTTAGGCATGTATATAATATATATGTATTTTTCTTCAATTCATCTCCACCTAGATGTCGTCTTTTCACATGCGCGCTTTGGACACAAGTTTCTGTCGAGATCCGTAAGAGTATTTTGCGCCACTTTGAGGGTCAGGGAACCTCTAAAGACTAAAGGAGGCCATGGCCCATTGCAGCACAACAGTGCACTGACCGTCCGTGTGCGTCTATGTGCAAACATAGGCATGTGTTGTTTTGACAAGCAAGTACAGCTGTGACCCCTATTGTGAATAGCTATTTCAAGACGCCACGGAAGGTTTATGATTGGTGACAATGTGTCTGCCAGAGTGAAGACTGCTTTGTGAGATCTTCCTTCTCCACGGGGGGACTACATTCACTTTCAATGCGTAAGGTTCAAGAAGACACTAAAAGCAGAAGACTGGCCAGTACGGAGGCTGATAACAACCACAAGTCTATCTTAACCCAAATTCAATTCTTCAAGCAGTCAAATATTTACAGTCCTTCCTTGAACGTATTATTCTCTTGAATAATACAGTCTAGTAGACTACCTCTTTTTGTCTACTACTACCATTCAGACCAAGATGTTTGACACATTTAGCAGAAAAATGCTGACCTACATTTTGACCGAACATGAGAGAACAGTGAGAGAAAGGTATAGTCGTCCACAAATCTAGATATAAGACTAAATTATTCAGAAATGTTTTCTCTTAATGATTCACATATATTCCTGTTTATATATATATATCTGTGTAGGACCTACACTTTAATCTTATGTAAATCATTTTTTTTTTTATTGTAGTCCTTGAACTTTCATTGTGCATTAATTGTTTTGGATATTTAATTTTATAAGAGCTCTTCTTTTCACATGTGCTTTTCCAGGCTCAGTTTGATTGCTGGGTCTGAATGTGGCTTATTTGACAGATGACAAAAACTAACAATAAATCATACATTGAACTTTTAGGGTTGTTTTACTTTAGCCTTTGATGCAGTAAGAATCTTTAAACCTCCTTCTATGCACCAGCAGCGTAGACGTCAGATGGCAGGCCAGTGGTGGTGTCAAATGTATCTGATGTAATTCTACATTGAGTCCACCAATCAGTCAACTGTCTTGGATCATAAATTAAATATCTTCTAGACGATCATGCTCTTTGACCTAACTTTCCGTCCGACGATAGACTTCGAATAGATCGATATTAATGCGCATGTAGTTCCAAACATCACATTTGGAACACGGAAGTTATTCAGCACCATTTAAATGTAACTAACTCAATTTGCTGCCGACAATAATGTAGTCTATTGGTTTGGATGTCATCTGAGATGTTCCTTAATTTCACGCTCAGAAATTGATGACGTGAATGAGAGAAAGCCTACCTGATTAGTTCTTTTACAAAGCATGCCAAATGACGCAGTGACACTCCCATTTAGCTTTGCCATTTTACTTTAACGTCTTTTTTTTCCTCTGAATATGCGACGATTAAAAGAGGGTCTAGAGCTGAAGACTGTCATCTGATTGACATTTCAAAAATAATTTTCCATATCTCAAATCTTACATTTCAATCTCACATCTGAGTCATCAGGATAACAGACACAGAGCTCGAAAATGTGCTCATCATACCAGCTGGCCCATACGCGACAAAGCGAAACAAAATTGTTACTTGCTATTATTCTTCTGCATCCATCCTTTCTATTCAGATTTGCTTTGTGATGATGTGAATGACTAGTTAGTGGTCATTAGTTGTTTATAATTTTCAAGAAGCTGACGACTAGTTAGCCGACAAGCTTGTTTTCTACACTTCAAACTGCGTCACCGGGCGGCACTGAACCCCCGTGGCTACTACGCAAAAGTATTGCTAGCTGAAGTGTGTTTAACGGATTCTTGATACTAAAATAAAATTGCACAATAAAGCAAACACTGAACATGTTTGATCTTTAAAAGTTATAATAGTTATACTCATACTAGATAGACAAATGGATATAGGCCTACTGTAGGCCTATAGCTATCCCCTTCCACGTCATCGATATCGCACCCATCGAAATAACATCTAACTGTCAATAACAAATAACTGTCTGTATGAGTTTAATACAGGTTAAAAAAAAAAACACAAAGACTGAAACAATGGTAATCTGATGGAAATCGACAGGACACTTGTCGATGACACACGTTGGTACTGAGTAGAACGGATACAACAGAACCTGACTAATCTGCATTCTTTGTGGACATTCTATAATGTGCACATGCAACCAGCTACCAAACTTTTGTTGCCGTTGTGTTGCCTGTTCTGTCACGATGCAAGAACGAAAGGCAGTGATTCACCGTGGCTTCCAGAAGTCTGTTGAGGTGTAGGTCAAAATAGGCCAAAGTGTCAAAGTCCATAAAAGAGCCCATTATATTGGAATGCGCTTTACTGTCAGCAAGGAAGGTTTCGTTTGTACCTCCACCGACTTAATCATCGGGTGACGTGCAACTCTTTTGGAGGCGGAGTTGCGTCGTCTGTACGCACCTCTGCCACGTACGGCCAGTGGTTCCCCCAGACAAGTGCACCTATAAAACCCTCTGGAGCTTCAGGTGGGAGAAGACATCACATCCAAGACGGACAACATCACCACAGCCTTGTGTCAAAGCCGTGGACCGACCCCAAGACGCACATTTGAGCAACAACTTGTAACTCTACATTTATTAAAGTAAGTTTATGTATTTATGGTGTGAATGGGTGGTTGGATTGATAGATGGGGAGTGATATTGCAATTAATTGTATTGATGGAGGAATCTACTCTGGCGTGACATGTGCACTTTATAGGTTGTCAATAATTGGCGGAGATCCTAATAGCTTTTTGTATCCCAGTTGCCATTTGTATCTGTTGGTGTTATCAGACACTTGAAAAAGACAGTAATAGAAAAAGTTACTACCTTACCACTACATACGATTTTTAAAGTGGTGTGATTTTCCTTTTAAATTACCTATTTTGCACTAATCTAAAAAAAAAAAAAAAAAAAAAAAAAAGTTCAAGGTTGTTGTTCGTGTGACCACTCAGATTCAGCACCACGGAGAGCGATTGTTTTGAAACGCAAGGTTTTAAAGCTTTGTTCACGGAGATTATGTTGTAAACATTTTCTGTCACTCATTTCTGTTGTGTTTCGTAGGGTTAAAAAGTCTATAAATACTAAAATAAAATTGCAATAGCTAACCAAGGATTTGGTCGCGTATTACAAACAGCCAATAAAAAGCAAGTTCAGCGAACGTTCTGTTCATTTTGATATAGTAGCCTATACCTAAAGGCAAAAGAAAATAAATGCCAGCTTAGTTTGACATATTTGTAAATTGCAATATACATTTGTTGCTATCAGATTCTCAAAGCTATTGAGAAATGCAAATATCTGGATTTGCAAATATCTGGATTTTAAAACTCCTCTCTAACTCACAGATGGCCATAATGCTGAAACCCTGGACAGTCCTGGTCGCAGTTGTCCTGTGCGTATTAATCTGTCTTGGTACTTTTGTGGATGCGTACCCTCCCAAGCCAGAGAATCCCGGCGAGGACGCGCCACCCGAGGAACTGGCGAAGTACTACACGGCACTAAGACATTACATCAACCTCATCACAAGGCAACGGTAAGCAAGCAAAAGCGTTGATAATGGGGTAAATATTTAGTTACTACATAGTCTGACTGTAGCTAAACTTCCGCACTGTTTCGTAGTTAAGTGTCAAAAACTAACAAAAGGAACTTAACAACACCTGATTTTATATACACAATTTTAACAACCAAACACGAAACAAGCAGATTAAAAAGATCCTTGCTGATACAAGCAACTTACACTTTACACTTTGATGCGGATATGTGATGACGAAGACCCCAACATTTCAGTCGGTGCGTCCTAATGATCTATGATTGATGTGTGAAATTTCAGAAGAATGTCCTTCTATCTCGTAAACTGTAGTATTTCGTGCGGTCCAACAAAGATATGAAGAACTTAAAAGCGGCAAGCTGTCCGTGAGAGATGTAGCAGTCAGTATTTGCTCCACTTAGAGACATCTTTATATTCTCTTTCTGAATGTAAAGTTAAGCTATAGAGTGGCCCCTGTGTAGAAAACGTAAATTCTTCATATCATCCCTCTGTATTATTCTTAACCGGTGTGGCCAAATTGTCTCCGCTGAGGCAGTGCACAGAATATAGAGCATAGTGCACTGCATACAGTGTAAGTCATACTTTGAACACAGAAAAAAAACACTATCTGTGGCACAGCATAAAAAAACAAATTAATTCATCATGAAGACAGGATATTTCTTCCCCACAGACAATATGGATTTCAAATAGCCATTTACTCGCTCACCGGGGAGATTTATCAGAGAATCATGACATGGGTAATAAGGTCTGATGCCTCTGCATGGTGCAACACTGCTTGGTAGCAGGTGCAGGTAGCCGCTGCTATATCGCCGTAACTGCTCAGGCGGCTTTCCAACTACCTTGCTCGAGCGCAAACGGAAAGCGGTAAATTGTCTTGCCAGTGGAGGCGCCGCGTTTGCACACGTAGCGCGCGTGCCGTAATAACAAGGCAGTTCCAGTAGGAGGTACGACAATTTAGGAAAGGCTAAAGGACACGCTCCAATGACAGTTTGAATTGGGCTGCAAATGTAACGAGTGATGGTTGCCAGAGTGAATTGGCCTGCATTAGTCGCTGCTCCAGCGAACTATTGGTTAAGTGGGAATCGGACTCCAAGTCAAGTGCTCACAGCGTGTTAAAGTATTTCTGAACAATTATCCACAATTTGGGCGCTGAATGCGTTGTAATTTCCATCCTCCGAATAGATTAGGTGGAAACATTACACCATTATGAGTAATACGTATGATAGCCTGGCCCTGAAGCCATTCAGTTTTCAAGTGTCAACTTTCACTGTAACAAACACTTGTCCAATATAACCTAAATTACTAAACACCTCCATGGTAAAATTCATATAAATAGAAATCTTTGCTCTGACAGACACTAAATTGGCACTCTTATTTGGCACTCTAGCCTTTAATGCCTTCCCATTGTAGCTGAATATGGTTAAAGCAGGGCAAGAGATTCAAGGTAAAACATTCAGTTCTATTGCTGGTTTTAGGGAAACTGCAATTAATTTTATACCTTAAAGATGCATTTTTAGGGTTAGATACAGAAATATTAACTGTTTGAAGCATTTCAGATTCATGCCACAACCTGTTACTCATTAACATTCCCAAATAGGCCTTGATATGCACCAGGTTAAGCATAAGGTTAAGTATAACCACTGCCACGTTCCTAATCATTTGCATTAAAAGATTACAAAAAAAGAGTCCAGCTTAGACATGCTTCACAAGCCAGGGTTGGGTCACATGCGACAAAAAAACAAAAAAATAAATACAAAAGCGAACACCACCCACCTAGTTAATTACATACACCAGAGCCAAGGATGGGAGATTCTGCTAGGCTCTGTTGACATTAGCAGCAGTATACTTTCAGACAAGGGTTAAGTGGAGCACAGAGCTGGCAGCTACAATGGGGGTTAATTGCCATCCCAATGACAGTAATACGTTCCCCTGGCTACAGAAATGGCTCTGATGCCTTTTATTAGTGCAGCTGATTCAAAGTTTGTGCCTTCAGTGCAAACAAAAGCTCTACTGTACCTGAATTGACCAAGGCACTCTGCTGCGGACTTTTCCTGGGATATTACAAAACTTTTAGCTTTTAAAACTTTAGCTTTCGTTCAGAATGTGTGTAATGAACGGGTTTGTGAACATGAGAAAATTGCACTGATTGTCCGATATTGCAAAATATATCACTTTACCTTCTGGTGTGAGTTATTATCTGCTATCAGTGTTATTTTGTATTGCATTAGTGTCAGGGATGCCCTGTACATTATAAACATGGCGTAATCAAATGAACAAAAGCATTTTTCCGCCTGGCAAGAGAGAATATTACATCTAATGGAGGATTTTGTACACCCCTTTCAATGCTTCTCTCCTTTGAAAGATGACAAAGCCACCTAATAGAAGTAGCCTGTAGCCCCAATGAAATTAAAGCCCCCTAGACTCACCTGGCTTTGATGTTCAGAAGGTTGTTGGTGATCTCATCAGTGTGTGACCAGGCTAGAGCTCCTGAATGGGACAAGCAGAGGAGAGGGGAAGAGAGCGATGTGTCTGGTATGCTCTGATTACCTTAAGAAGATCAGAGGACAGTCCAGAGAACAACGGGAGAGGCAGGGGACTAATTGCCATTATCCATGGCTTCCTCCTCGGAGTAAAGAGATCTGTCAGATAACAGTTATTGGATAAATAGATAATGCACACCCGCACAGACACACACACGAAGGCTTATGTGTATGTGCAGTTATGTTCACACAGAGACTCACAGATACTCACACATGCATACATATATGTAGATATGTTCATGCATACACACAATCAGGTAGGTGGAGGGCTGTGGATAATTTCTTTTTAAAAACATTTTTGATCTGGTTGTGGGTTGATATCTGTCTATTGTTCCAGACCAAAAGCACATTAGTCACATCAAAAAGGGAAATAATCAGAAAATCAAACATGTGCCGTAGGAGATGTAATTCCTTATCGCCCAGGGAGGGCCAGAGAGCCCCAGGGTTATCTCATCTGTCAAAGAATTCCATGCTGTCTATTTGGCATTCAAAAGCAATAAAGGATGAAAAGACTAGGGAGACATGTTTATCAAAGACAAGAGAGGAATGATTAGGGTGGGGGGCGAAATCTAAGCGCTGGAATCAATCCCTATTGTTTGCCACATTATGCCCAACTTGCACTGACATCTACCTGCTGCTTCAAAGAATCACAGCTTGCCTCTTGATTTGTGTGCTCTCTCTTTGTCCAGGTATGGCAAGAGGTCAACTCCAGCTGACGGTGTGATCTCAGAGCTTCTGTTTGGAGACAGCACAGAGCACAACCAAAGATCAAGGTGAGCTGGAAAAAAAAACAAAAACGTATGAACTTGAAAAACGAAACGGGGACATTTCACTTTCGAAAACTGATATGCATAAAAGTGAAAGTTGTTTAGCTTTTTAAAAAGCAGATGTCACTGAAAAGAGTGATTGAATTCAGACAGTCAAATTTGGTTATTGTAAGAGCACTTCTCTTGTAATGCATTGTGGAAACACATATTATTACAACATACAACATTTTATTTTTTTGTTTCCAGAAGACAGAATAGCTTTATACTAACAGCAAAAGTACTCAAAAGTCCACTAAAGGCACACTGAAGGGAAGTTTAGTGAAAACTGCCAGAACTCTCCGGGTGATTGAACTTATCTGTAACACCAGACACTCCTACCTATCTATCTATCTATTTACTCTGAAGCACTCTCAAATGTCTCTTCATCGTGACATTTAAAAAAAAAAAAAACCCTCCCAACTCCCAACCATATTCCGAAAAAGACACGCACCTACGCCTCCCACTGTACGCCTCCCGCCTCTCCACGCCGTGGAGCATTTGAGCTAGTAGGACAAAATGTGTCAGCTTGGCTCTCCACCAGGGGAGGTGGCGTGGAGCTCGCTCCGTTAATGGGAAAAGCAGAGGAGCTCATGAATTTTTCACACGTCAGGAGGAAGCTGGGGACATACTCAATCCCATCCTTCCTCACCTCACTTCCTGTTTTAGGGAAAGATCTGTGCCACTGGAACATGACTCATTTGGAATATCTAAATGTGCTTGACATTTCATAGTCTACCTGTCCTTCGAGAGCCAGGTGTATCACCATTTTTTTTAAAGGTTTGATTGATGGAATAAAACATGCCTTCATTTCCTAATAAAGCTTGGAAGCTCGGAAAAGACTCGGAGAAAGAAAGAATTGAAGAAAGACTGTTGTGAAAGACAAAAGTGCAAATAACATGACTATACAATAAGGGCCAGCTAGTAAACACTTTAAACCGGCACTAAGCACCATTCTGTTTTTCTCTCTCACGAGCTCCCTCTAAAGCCCGCTGTATTGCATTGTATTGCACTGCATTCTATTGGAGGCGGTCCGCGCTGCTGAACATTGCAAGTGCTGTATCTACCGCTATTGGCCACCATTAGTTCGCCGTGTAATGACTAATTTTAGCATCCTAAACAGTATGAAACGGATTAATTAAAGGAAAAATGTTGCATAGTGGGCCTTAAAATGCAGACACACCTACAGGCCAAATGTATGTGTGTCTGCAGGCTCTTATTATCCTCATCACTATGTCATGAAGCTATGGCAAAACACTATAAACTTTCAAACCTTTTAACATGTTTGCATGACAAGATTTACAATGAGGCATAGGTGCTTCCCATCAGTGGTCACTTTTTGAAACATTTCCTCTACAATAATAGTTACTACTATATTTGTAGTTCCAAGAACTGCAGCTCCTATAACTATCTCTGGGCCTTTCTCCGGCGTGTGTAACCGCCTAGCCAAGTGTACCCATCCCTTTGGCTAATATGCCATCAACACATGGATGACTGGATATGGATGACTGGTGAATATGTGTAATCGTGTAACACTGTGTGTCTCTCTCACTGTGTATGACTATTTTTGTCCTCTGGCCTGCAGATACGACGACTCCTACATGTGGTGACTCCCCCATCCCATTGTTCTGTCAACTGATCTTCACCATGACGATGAGTGAAGTCCACCTGTGCCTCATGCCGCAACCTTCCACTGCTGTCAAACAACACATGGTTGTCTGAGAACATTTGTCCCAGAGTTTTACAACACACCTCTCTCTCCTCTTCTTACACAGTCTTTCTCCCTCTCTCTCTCTCTCTCTGCTCTCCAAACCCGTATTCCTCTGTTTGTGTTTTTGTCTCTAATTTCTCTCTTGGAATCACATTCTTTGCATAATAATTCCATTTCAATTCATTTCTTTCACAGAGAAAATTGTACATAATTTATTATTGAATAGAGAGTTAAAACAAATAATGTAACTGTATCTGTCAACATATCCATGTCTGACACGTAATCTTTTTTGTTTGTACTGTACAAATGACTATATTGTATGTGATTAAAGTTTATTGAATGAGTCGAACTGGCTTAAGTTTGTACTGTAGCATTCTTTAAAAAAAACTAAACATGTTTGTTCATTTATTTATGGAGGAATGTATGTATGGATTAATGTATTGTTTTTTATTGATTCAAACAAAAATGGGGTCATGTTGCTGCTAATGCAACTAGGGCTGGTACACTACGGCACTCTAAACAGACTCATCGTCGCACAATCAGATTACAACACTCTTTGTACAGAGAGACAGATAAATGGAGTCCTCTGAGACAGTGTCTAGACGCAAACGCATTTCCACTACACATTCGATACTGCATAACACAGAGCTGAAAGCAGAGCCATTCATTCCAACTGAAACAGAATTTAAGTAGCGAGTGGTTTATTTTTTTTCTTTTAAATGACATTTTACATAAATTACTAATCTTCACACCATGTACTTATCACTGTAGACCTTTGCAGCCCACTAGATGCAAGGAGAAGCTATTGAACACTGTGTGGGCTGGAGAACTGTCCTTTTCCAGCCTCTGATTTTATGGTTTGGGGTTTTGCTTTTGCTTTTTGCCAGATAGAGCGCTACCTCAGTGTGGCACTCAGAGATGTTAATATACCTCTCTCTGATTTTCATAGTCAATGTCTGTTGTATTCTGTCATGCTTAAGAGAGCTGCAACCACATTATTGTGACATATACATTGCAAAAAAAGGTTGGCTCCATCGTCCAACACACACACACACGCACACGCGCACACACACACACACACACACACACATACTTTCCTGATTCTCCTGTTTTGTGTCTGTCTTGCCTTTCTATTCTCGCCCCTTCTTGTGTTCACTCCAGTTTTATGCTGTAATGATGGGCTGTCATCTTTGCTTGCTTGAGCCGCTACTTCCTCTCATCCCCACAAGATGGCAGTCTAGTCAAATGTGACGTTCTAGGCCCGTTCTAGTGTTGAAGAACACCTACATTTATGACCCACTTGCTGAAAGAATTCATCAGTCAGAAATGGTCAACACGCATCTGAAAACAATTGTTATAATTATAACTCAGTTGACACAAACACAAAAAAATTGGTACAATGTTGATACAATAATTAATACAAACCCCATAATTATCATGTTATTCATCACTGTAGTCTTAACTCATCATAAAAGGGTTCAGGCTTCAAAACCAGTGCTGAATCAATCCATAGCTCTGTTGTACTCTAGCAAGAAGAACATGGATGCAACATCATATCTTGTATCAATGAAGCTATCTAAGCTAACATAGACTGAACAGGAAATCTACATTAACTGTAATGTTGAAGACAGGATGAAGAAGAATAAAGACTGGACAACAAGCAGTGTTGCTTGAATAATGTGATGCATTTGATGTGTTAGTGGTTCTATAATAAAAAAAAAAAAAAAGCCTAATGGTCACATTACAGTCTAGCCTGGCTTCTGCGACTATAAAGCTCATAGGAGCTTAGTCTGGCCAAGCTACCGTACTACCCGACTGGGAGGCGGGCTTAACCTGCGTCCATCAGATGCCTCTGTGTACTACTTGACGAATCTACAACTAATCAGACCACTCATTCTGATGACGTATGCGTAAGCTCGTTTCTCAGTCGTTCCCACTTTTTTTGGGAAACAGAAATGCTCTATAACGGTAGCTTGGCCAGACTGACTGCTCGCGAAATTGAATGTGCACCAAAGGAAGTATGGGCAGAGCCAGGCTAATTACAGTACACAGTCATATATCATCAGGCTATATACTGTATACTAATCAGTTAGTATAGAATCTTAGAGTCTTAGGTTTGATCATTTATTATTATAGGAATTTTTGCACATTAAAAAGTAACTCTCGTGCAGTAAAACTACTTCTGTCTTTTTTTGTAACTTAGCTTTCTACATTTAGTCTTCAGGTAGCTTTGGTGTGACGCTTCATCTGATGTGGAGTAATTGGTAGCTTAGTAAACTACATTTGTGTAGCTTAATGGGGCTGGTTCACACTATAACAGAAAATTACCCTTCTGGGCTTAAGAACATCAATAGGCTCTTTGGCCGTGCCGTGCCAGGTTACCAGATCAATAGGAAAGTTGTGCCAGACTGCCAGACCAATGATAAAACTATTCACAGGCCTCTTCTGAGCAACAGGTAACCTGTGCACACTCATTTCTCTACTCATGAAGCAGACCCCCAAGGCCCGTGAAACTTGTGCGCACTGCCCTTATTTAAGGGTTGGTTAAAGTTAGTTTTCAGCAGAATAGGGAATAAAAGGCATTTTCCATCGGTACGTTTCGGGAACGAAACAAAAGAGAACTATTCGCATATCTCTTCTGAGCAACAGGTAATCTGTGCACACTCATTTCTCTACTCATGAAGCTTACTGTGTTACTGTGTGTTTTTCTCAGAGCTTATTTCAAAATAATCATCTAAAGCCTAATTCCTCCATAAATAGCCTTTAACTGGAATTTAACTATTGCAAAGTCAAAAATTATGTACATTTGATCCCCTTATATTGAGAAGATCAGACTGACACACGTATTAAAATCTTATCAACTGATACCACAGCAGGCTTATGGCTGAGACTTTCACAACAAACAGGATATAAATAAGAGGAAAGAAATTACCTGCATACTGTTGTAGCTCCGCAAAGATAAAAAAAAAAAAAAAAAATAAGGCAGGTGTTTTGATCCCACAGGATCTCTATCTGGAACTTGCTTGGTTAATCACAGGCAGGGGAAAAGTACAGAAAAGCCTGATTTACATGCTAGCTAAACTGATTGACAGATATATGCTATTGCAAAAAATGAATGATGGTACATTTTTCATGGGCCGGTCTCACCTCCTACATTTTATAGCCTACAATTCTGGGTGACTAATGGCTCATCGGGGCTAGAGTTAGTCAAAGTCAAAGTCAAAGTCAGTTTTATTTGTCAATTTCTTCAAATGTACTTGACATACAAAGGAATCGAAATTACGTTTCTCACTTGTCCCATGCGTAGACGTTGACAACAATAAAGTGCAGATGCACAACAAAACTGTTCTAAACAATAAGGTAATGTTAAGTAAAAAAAAGGGCAAGTAGGCTTAGGGCATTATGCTTAGGTAACATTTACATTTATACATTTACATTTATGCATTTAGCAGACGCTTTTATCCAAAGCGACTTACAAAACGAGGATAACAATCAAGCTACATAGCAGAAACCTTAAGGAGCATAGTGCTAGGGGATAGTGCTTCAGTTCATTTTAGTGCTAGGATAGAAGATGTTCTCTGAATAGCTGGGTCTTTAAGAGCTTTTTGAAAGCCTCCAGAGATGGCCCTGTTCTGATTGTTTTTGGTAGGTCATTCCACCAGCGTGGGACGACACAAGAGAAGAGTCTGGATTGCCTTGGGCGAGGTGCCGGGACTGCCAGTCGACAGTCATTGGAGGACCGGAGTTGTCGGGGGGTAGCCTGAGCTTTTATGAGAGCGCTTAGATAAAAAGGGGCAGATCCTCTAAGCACTTTGTAAGTCAGCATCAGTGATTTGAATTTGATACGAGCCGCCAGAGGTAACCAGTGGAGTTCGATTAGCAGAGGGGTGACATGCGTCCTCTTCGGCTGATTGAAGATGAGACGCGCCGCAGCATTTTGGATCATCTGAAGTGGCTTGACGGCACAGGCAGGAAGTCCTGCCAGAAGGGCATTGCAGTAGTCAAGGCGTGAGAGGACCATAGTTTGAACCAGCAGTTGGGAGGCTTGTTGAGTTAGGTATGGTCTGATCTTTTTGATATTGAATAGTGCGAAGCGGCAGGCCCGGGCAACAGAAGCAACATGGTCATTGAAGGTTAGCTGGTCGTCAATCATAACACCTAGGTTCCTGGCTACCCGTGAGGGAGCAAGAGACAAGGAGCCAGAGTTGATGCAAATGTTGTGGTGAAAAGTTGGTTTAACTGGGAGGACCAGCAGCTCGGTTTTTGAGAGGTTCAGCTGGAGATGATGGTCTTGCATCCATGCAGAGATGTCAGAGAGGCAATCCGAGATTCGCGTTTGGATGGTTGGGTCATCGGGTGAGAATGACAGATAGAGCTGGGTATCATCGGCATAGCAGTGGTAGGAGAAGCCGTGCTGGCGGATGATTTGGCCCAAGGAAATGGTATAGATGGAGAAAAGAAGGGGACCCAACACAGATCCTTGGGGTACTCCAGTAGCAAGGTGGTAAGGCGCAGAGGTGTGTCCTAGCCAGGACACTTTGAACAGTCGCCCAGTGAGGTAGGATTCGAACCAGCAGTATGCATCACCCTTGATGCCCATGTTTGACAGTATAGACAATAGAATACTGTGGTTTACAGTATCAAACGCAGCTGACAGGTCAAGCAGGATGAGTACAGATGACCTTGATTCCGCTCTGGCTTCTTTTAAGGCTTCAACCACAGATAGTAGAGCTGTTTCAGTGGAGTGGCCGCTCTTAAAGCCAGATTGGTTGTGGTCGAGTAGATTCTGTTGGTGCAAGAATTCAGTAACCTGTTTGAATACCGCCCTTTCAATAGTTTTTGCAAGGAACGGAGGAGAGAGACCGGCCTGTAGTTTCCCACCTGGTCGGGAGCAAGAGAGGGTTTCTTGAGTAGAGGTGTTACCTGAGCATGCTTGAATGCAGAAGTAACATACAGGATATAACAAGAGGTAACATACAGGATATAACAAGACAAGACATAACATATAGTAAGTGTTCCAACAGTGTACACTGGGAAGTAGTATAGTAACTAATCAAGCTTAATTCAATACTCCACTTTTCCATTTTTTTTTTTGCGTTTAGTTTAGTATATGTTTAGTAGATATTTGTGTTTTGTTTGTATGGTAAAGAATGCTGAATGTTCCTTGTTAAAATGCGTACAATGTGGAATGTGGAATTATTTAAAAACAGTAAAATAAATATAAAAGCTTAAGCGTCATTGTTTTAAACAGGTGTCAGATGTGAAATGTGCAATTGTTTACAATGTGTACCATGTGGAATTATTTAAAATAGCAATACAATTAAACTGGCATTATTTCAAATATGCTACAATTGCCCCCAGTAGGCTACTGAGTCTGTGACAGAATAAACAGAGATCTGATAGCCTGGTAGTCTGATGTGGGCCTAAAGCATAAATGTAAAGCCAAACAAGTCTTCAAGTAATTGCACAGATCTGACAGGTTTTTCCCTTAATGCCAGAAAAATGTCTGGAAGTCTGAAAGCAACATAACTGACTACGACTTATATAATTTATGTGGCATGTTAGGCAACTGATAGGGCCCACTACAGCAGGCTTAATGCTGAGACCATGGAAAAACGGAATATGAATTAGAGGAACACAATAAAAGTGTACTTATTTTGTTAAAACTGTTGTTAAAAAAAGAAAAAAAGCAACCTATTTGACCAACTATAATATGGCATGTTAAAAGTTGTAGATAGAATAATGACAACTATCGATCCAAAAAGCTAGCATATATCTGAGCGAAATTTTGTCCTATTGCAATACAAGTAGTTATGTAGACGCTTGGTCTAGTCTATTCTAGACGAAAACATCAATCGAATAAATTAAGATCAATGAAAAAACAATAAAAACCATCCCAGCACGGATGGTGAGAACTCTTAAAGCAACATCCCCAGTGCCTGAAAATAGCATTAAAGATCAACGTGGCCAGAATACTGGGGCCCATAACAGCACGTTTCCCCTTTAAGAGAAAGCGTCGGCTGGCCTGTGGTTTGACGATTGGTGGCGGACCAGGGAGGCTACATCAAATTAAACCCAGACAACGACGCGACCACGAGAGAGCACAGGTCAGTGTTTATAAAAGAAATGCGCTATAATATTCTTAAAATCTTAAAGTTACCTGCAAAAAGGTCATTTGGTTGGCTTGCTGACGTTATATTCTCACGTGCTCTTTCTCGTTCCTCATAGTCAGTGCGGCCATATGTTGTCCTTTCAATCCGACAGACCCACCACCAAGACGGGAATATGGGCATTGTGCATGCAGCCCATTGTTTACCAAACTCGGGACCCTCTTTTAAATGAATAGCTTAATAATCAGGGAACAGAAATGCGTTGCTGCGTCGAAGCTGTGTTCAATGTTTGTTGTTGCACTAAAAAAGGATGGGAAATAACACTGAAGGCTTTGCAAGCTTGGTGGCTTGTGTAACGTCAATATGTTCTTTATGTTGATGGCTTCTGCAACCCAAGTCCAAAATGAGAACATAGCCTATGATGTGCGCCTAACTCTTTGTTGTTGACCTTTTTCTCTTTGAGGCCTAATTGAGTCTTACTTACTATACTAGTTATAACAATACAATAACAATTAGAATGGTAAGAAGAAGAACATTGGTGCCCATTGTTGTAGTAGGCCTTAGTATATTACACACCAGAAGCCTATGCATGAATTTATGATTGATTGAAATTGTTTAATTGAATAATTTTACATGACACTGAATCTAAATTGTCTTCTCCAAATACTAATTTCGATTCATTGTTACCACATCCTTTCCTAGCCTATTTGTTCTACATTTACTGTGGCTTTATGCTTTTTGTTCAGATGAACGATTTGCAAACTCAGTTCACACACACACACACACACACACACACACACACAAGCACTTTACCTAGTCATACGTAAACAACACACAACTTATCTGACAGAGAACCATTTCTTCTTTCTCCCTCTTAGTCCATTTGACTGAGTTCAGTCCACTTCAGCAAACTCACATCAGGTATAAATAGTAGTCTGGTTTCTAGAAAGTTCTTGGGAAAAGCTCTTAACCTACTTTATTCTCTCAATATCTCCATCAATCATCTGACGACACTGCTGTGATACTGTACTGTAGCAAATAGTACTGTAGTACTGTTGAAAGTTGTGGCATTTCAATGGTCAGTAAGAAAATAGGGATATGCTGCATTAGTTCTTTATAATGGGGCACCAAAAGAGAGCCACTTAGATGCCACTTACTTGGACTTTAAAAGCAAAACCTCTAAAATAAATGTTGGATAATACCTTTACTTTTTTCAATCAAACTTTTTAAATTTTTCTTCATTTAGCTGATGCTTTCACACAACGTACCTTTAAAAAGCTATTAGCATTTTTGTTACAGTACCCTTGGAGATCTTTTTCAGTTTTCAGTCTAGGCTCCCAGGCCTTATTGGCAGACTGTCAGTGTGCAGTTTTTCAGATGTGGGCAGTCTGATATAACACCTCCACCTTTGTGTTTGTCCCTCTCTCGGGCATGGAGGAGTGGACATCATTCTTTTGGACTCGGGCACTGGACAGTTGGCTGCCGGTTGACAGCTAGCGTTAACGGTGTTATACTCAGAAAGTGACAGGAACGTGGCTTTGATATGCTGGGAAGATGTCCGTGTGAGGTCCCTGGTGAGGCAGGAGGCGGAAGGCAGGAGGCAAACACACACACACACACACACACACACACACACACAGTATACACAGCACCCCCACACACAGTACACGTAAACAAAATACACACACACACACACACACATCATGCACACATATGCTCATACCTCACAGAGCACACACACGCACATACACTCACAAGCACACACACACACACACACACAGAGGGCAGGTCTCACACTCCCTATCCCACATCATGGGGGCCGAAGCAGCAGATGGCGAGGCAGGAAGGTGTGTTGTTTGAGCCGAGCGACCTGGGATGTCGTTAGCACCATGACATAAAATGACCACTAGCAACGCATGTGCACAAGGGAGGGACTGGTGGAAAGAGGGAGGAGAAGGCTAACGAATAGAGGGATGGAGAGGAGAAGAAAAGAGGGATTGAGAGGAAAAAGTGGAAGAGGAAAGGAAACGAAAAGTCAACAGTCAGAAACTGTCATTTTCAGCTGAGCAACTTAGTGACACGCTAGAAGTCATGTGGTATTACGGGGAAAATGTTTTGTCTAAAATACTGATTAAAAAGATCGATTCAAGAACTTTTGAATCAATATCGGCCTGTTCAAAGGAAAATCGATTTCATTGCGATTAATCAATTTTTTTAACCCAGTCCTACTCTACTGTCTTCATAAACCTATATAGTTGTTGGAGTGCTTCACATAGTTTTAATTGGTACAAAAATTACATAGAATACATGTTGGTTATAATGGTTAATAAAAGGTCTTAAAAAGTCTTGAGGATTAATTAGCTGAAGTTCTGTTACTGCCAGAGAAAATATGACAGATTCAATGTATAATGTATTATTAATAACAACGGTTAATGTATTATTTGGGAATGTTGACATGAAGAAAGAGTAGTTTACCTCTAGTTTAACTGGAGAAAGAAAAGGGGTGCTTATGAATAAATGAATTAAATAGGAGGGTGAGAGAAGAGACTATAGTCAAGTAGGTAATTAGGCAGATGGTTGCCAATTTAGTCAGCCTAACTGAACGCATCCACAGCTGCGTCCAAGCAGGCGTGTGGGTCCAAGGAGGGACCAGAGGAGGGGGTGGGGACGTAGATGTGGGTGGGGGTGAGGGTGGAGGAGGTGATTCCCCACCCCACCCTCTCCTCTGTCCCAAATGCTGAGCTTGTAGTCTCTCTGTGTCTCTCTGCCTGCCTGCCTTCACTGGAGAGGGTTTAGTCTACCTTGTAATGAGATCTACTGTAGCCTGACCTGTAGCCGGACCTGACTGGAGCCATTGTACCCTGAGAACAATGGCTCGTCTCAATTATACAGTACCATTAGACAGGTTTCTTTACCCCAATGTGTATTACAGTGCAACTGGTGCTGATCCAATCGAGCTGTTGTCCTTATTGTTATTTCCTTATTGTTAAATATGTTGTGTGTGATTTTTAAGCTGCTGGGACCTTGAATTTCCCCTTTGGGAAGTATCTATCTATCTATCTATTTTTATGCCACACAAATCAGACTCAGGTTTTATTGGTCAAGTATACTCGAGTATGCCTTCCTAGGTGTTAGCTTTCTAGACAAACAACGAAGGCATGCAGTTGTTGTAGTTAATTAATTGTTGTAGTAGCTGTTCAGATGAATCGTCAGTACATTAGGGCATTAACAGTTCAAACCATCAATGATATGTCTCGGATAAGTCTAATCATTGATTTTAAACACATTTTATACTAAGGGAAAAGCGAATGCTGCTTTTTTTTGTGCACACTATCCACAAGGTCCAGTCTGTAAGTTTAGGTGCTGGGAGGCTTTTGTGTGGTGTTCTATGAACAACACTGGGACTTCCCAACAGTTAAGGCCCGCATGCTAACTTTATCTCAGCCTTCAGTGCATGGGGGATTCTGGGTACAGACTCAGTGGCTTCTTGGGAGGCCCTGCTCCAGATTGTATCAGCTTTAAAGATTTTCCTACACCTGGCGAGTATTCCTGGCCTGATGCACCAAATCGTTTCACTTAGTGCAAATCATCTGGAACCTATTTAGTTGCTACTGCTTGGTCGTGATTCATGTTATGCGCTGGATCACACTGTTTGAGTTTAAAGCAGCACCAAACACTTTTTAAAACCTTAAATATTAAATAAACTAAATAAATACCGAAAATATAAACTAGTTACCTAAGAGGATATAATTCTTTTGTTTGTTGTCAGGCTGTCGCACAGCATTCGCTTTAAAACAAAGGCCACTTTCTCACTTTCAGTGACAAACAGGCATGAATATTCATGCGTGGTTGACTAAGAGAGGGCAAGAGCTGAGTCAAACTAAGACAACCCATTAGTCTGTTATTGTCATCAGCCCAGACTGCCTGTGTGTTTCGCTTGGTTGTTTGACGACGTTTGTTTTTTTCCTAATTGGCATTGTCCCCGTGCAGCTCTCGTTAACATTCCACACGCACAGAGAGGCAAATGTCAGGTTGTTAACACACACGAGAAAGAACGTGAGGAAGGAGAGATGGCCTAGCGTGCCTCTTGACACCTCCTAATGGATGGCTGCGATATGCATCCTGAGAGACCAGGAAACCAGGCAACCATAGTGACCCTTTAGTGGTTATTGGTGGTGCTGTGTCTCTAGTTGCACTGCATTTTATTTTCACTGAGACACATTGAATTAGATGGTGTGCTGAATGAGATGTGTTACATAAGTAAAATAACCTTGAACGAGGAGCAAGATGGAGACTGGTGGAGTGTAGATGTGAAGATGGATGCAAATCAATTTTTTTACAAATACCTTTTTGTAATGATTTCAAATTAATCTTTATCAAACTGTAATTTGAAAAATATTATTAAGTAATATCTAATCTGGCCAAAACAGTAAAATTAGAGTTGTATTTTTTTATTCTGTAAATATACTAAATTCATCGTAAATGGACATTGATCTCTTTGTTTAGTTAAGTTAACTACCTATACACTCTTAACACACCAACAAGAGATCTAGACTGTGTCCAGTTATAAAGCATAAATGAAAAAGGAACATTTAGCTAATGTTAGCTCATATTGTTTTACCCCTTAATGAATAGTCCAACATTAACTTAGTCGTACTTAAATAGATTAGTCCCCTTAACAACAAACTTGGGGATTGTAAACTGTGTACCTTGGTCAATTTATATGCAAGGGATGATATTTAATATATGAAACAATAAAAATCTTCACTCCAGAGAGCTCACATTTATGTTCATTTGTGTTTTGCAGTCACGTCGCGAGCCCTTGTGGCACTTTTAAAACATTTTTTTTATTCAACACCCAATTTACATGGACGTGCTTGATTAAACCTTATTTGATGATTTTTGCCTAATGCCTGATATATTTCAAATTTGCCTGATTTGAGTGCAAAACCAGAGAAAGTCAAAAGATACGCTAGATGATTAAATGGCCTTGATAGAGTAAAAAAAACAGCTGTCAAAGGAATTGATTGTGAAACGACACCCCACTTCCCTTAATATTACGTCAGGATCAATGGGAGCATTAAGTGAGGACATCTGACAGCTTAGAGATGTGTGGGGATCATCGCTTGGCTCCTCTGTATGTGAGAGGCTGTTGTGTTTGCCTAGTGGGCCGTGACTTCCCTTGTCATTCCTCCTCTCAAACTCTGCCTCTCTCGTCATCGATGCTAGTGGCACGCCATCTCAAATATGCTCTCTGCGTATGCCGTTTGTTCAAACACAGGCCCCAGAACAGTCCCGGGGGGTTTGGCGGGGGCACATTTTTCAAACTTGGACTCATGTTATTATCCTCCTCCTCTTCCTTCGTCTCCTCAATGTGCACCTGTCACTGTGCCTGAGACTCCTTTGGGTCTTATTGTGAAAATCTGCCATTTGAATGGTGGAGATGAGCTGTGCTCTTTTGTTATTTAACCTCCCCCCCACCCAACACACACACACACACCCCTTTATCCCCCCTGAATCCCTACACCCCCTTCATCCCAACACACACACACACACACACACACACTCATACACAAACCATCTATCATGTATAGCCAAGGCTATTTGTTGTCATAGCAACCACAAATTAACATTCCCAGATGCGCTCTCTCTTTTTCTCTCCCTCTCTCTTTCTCCCTCTCTCTCTCCCTCCTCCCTTTCTCAAATTGCATAGGCTATTGTTTATTATTGTATGGTGGAATGTTATGATGCTACTAAGGAACTCTTGTTGTAACAAGACTTTCATCCAGTTCTCTCTTTCTCTCCCTCCCCTTTCCCTCCCTCCCCTCCCTTTCTCTCTCTCTCTCTCTCTTTCATTCTTTCTTTCTTTCTGTCTTTGTTTTCAGACCAGGGATTCAGTCAACATGCCTGTGGCATCAACCGGCACAGAGCCTGGTGAGTTGGATTCAGTTGTGACTCAATATCTAGCCATCACTCTTGTGCTTTCTCTCTCTCTCTCTCTCTCTCTCTCTCTCTCTCTCTCTCTCTCTCTCTTGCTCTCCCCTTCTCACCCCTTCTCTGACTTGCTCTCTCTCTCTCTCTCTTTCTGTCTCTCTTCCTTTTCCGTTATATTCATTAAGCATTACTGCCAACTAGGGTTGCAAAGGGGTGGAAAATTTCCGGTAAATTTCTGGAAACTTTCCAGAAACTTTCCATGGAAACTTTAGCTTGGGAATTTTAGAAATATTCAAAAATGGAAATTTGTGGAAATTATGTGAATTTATGGGAATTAACTGGAAATTTTTGATGAATTTTAAGAAACATAGACCATATGACTCATATACCAACAATATATTTTGTCATAAGACATTTTTGCAAAAAATATACAATTAAATTAAAAATATAGCATTTTTCTGTTAAATATGTAGATTGTAAACTGAACAAATGGAAAGGGCTATCAAAACATTTAAATGAAGTATGAAATCAGGTGTGGTTATGTAAAACTGCAAACAGCAGGACGCTGAAGAAACAGCACATTTTGTGCTATCTAGCACCATGATAAGCTAACTTCTTTAATACAAAGGTGCTAGCTAGCTTACCTTTAACATATCTGCCTTACCAGTGAGCTAGCAATCTATATTTTGATTGGGCTAGCTAAAATCTAACATTTTAGAACAAATATCATCTAAGTTATATCATCATTACTTGCTTGACTGTTTGTAGTCCTCAAATGTGTAGCCTCACATGTCTGTATCAGTGACTGTATGTGGCTCATAAAGGTTGCTTTAGCAGTCCATAATTCTAGAAATCATTGAGATGTGATGGGATGATGCACAATGCGTATAGGAGGTGCGGCCTCAATAGAGCTGCATTAAGAAGTGTGTTATGCCCCTGTGATTGAAGAATAGCAAATTATAGGCTACTCAACTTAATGCATATCACATCTCATAGTTTTAGCCAAGACTGCTAAAATATTATTATCTACCAACTGTCTTTATGTCCCTGACCTTTAGTTGAGATAATTCCCAGTTTTTTCCAATTAATTCCCGTTAATTCCCATAAATTCCCATAAATTCCCATAAATTCCCATGGAAAGTTTCCAACTTTGAAAATTCCCGGAATTTTGCAACCCTACTGCCAACACGATTTAAAATGTAATAAATATGCCCAAATATGGAACATACACAAGTATTATAAACATTATAACCTATACTTCTCCATGACAACTATGGTGACTGAGTTTTAATCGGCAGTGTCAGTGTTTATTCTTTCAGATGGACCTACAATAAAAAATCTTTCAGTGTATGTTGATTTCCAAGCTTCAGTGTGGAACAGTATTGGTGCTATAGCTGCTGTGAACTTCAGTGTAGTAATGATGCTGGGCCCAGTGACTGTTGGGATGATCAGACTTGTCGCTGTAGGACAATCTATTAAATAACCAGTACAGGGTGTAGGGGTGGAGGTGAAGAGGTAAACGCTTCACAGAGGGGCTTCAAGTGGGCACCCTTCTTCATGTTTTTTTTATTGAAAAGGTCCGCCACCCTGCAGTACTGGAGTATGGTTATAACAGAAATGATAACTTTTTCCGTTATAGCAAAAGACAAACCTTTTTTTAAAACACATTTTTAACAGCAAAAATAGCGAGGACCATCAACATTATAAATAAAAATATCAGCAGATTTAATACCAGTGTTCCAATCTATCCTTATAAGGAGAGTGTTTTAGTTGGCATGGCTACTGTGGGTTATATGTCATGGGGTGGCAGAGCAGGGTCAGTTTCAGATCTAATCCTCCCTCAGTGCTACATCTGCAGTAGTACTCCGTGTATTAGAGCACTCAGCATTGCTTCCAGCAGCTCACAGGTATCAGTGAGACGATTTGGGAGCGTAGGATCAAAGCGAGCCACGATGTGACGGCGCGTCTTACACCTCTACACTGTTAAAGAAATACACGCTATCAACTTCAAAAAGTCAGTGGCTGCCTAACTATTTTCAGTTGACCAATTTGGAGATAACTTAAAATAGTTAGGCAGCCCAGACACTAACGTTTTGAAGTTGAAATTGTGTTTTTTTTTTTACAGCGTACTAGAATGGGTGGCAGGCGTCAGAGAGTTACCAGCACTCTGACCCGTGACTCCCGACAAACCAGTGGATGTAGCCAGGGCGGCCATTCGCTGTCTGTATTAATCTTAAATGATAAATCTACATAATTTGTCACAGACTGCACACACACACACACACACACACAGTACACATAAATCTCACTGTCATGAAAAGCTGTCTTTATTTTTACATCTTTCGAACGGTAAATGACTAGATATTCTATAGCTGCACCCCTTAATCATTCTTATGAAAGAGATGAAAAATCGTCCATTTTCGTCCATTGGTCCTTGAGTCCTTAGGTCATTGATTTTTCATGCCGACTCGATGAAGACCATTTATGCCTGGGCCAGAGTATTGACTTTTCTTATAGGGCCCAGCTCCCGGCAGCTACACACTAATGAACCTCCTGAAAGCATGCACTCCGTTGAAGGTAAATCTCCAGTGATAAAACGGCACACATAACGACTTACTATAATTGCTAACCTTTAAAAGTTAGACTTCTGGAGGCGCCGTGCCATGACTCCGGTGACCCGGGTTCGAATCCGACCTGTGGTCCTTTGCCGATCCCGCCCCATCTCTCTCTCCCATGCATTTCCTGTCTGTCTCTCCACTGTCACTATCCAAATAAAAGGCAAAAGCCCCAAAAAATATCTAAAAAAAAAAAAAACATTTAGACTTCTATAGTTTTCACTTTGGGCTTTGCTGAGAAAAAAAGTTACATGGTAATTTGATGATGCTGGAGGAGATTCATTTTAGTTTAAGTTTTAGCTGGTAAGCATCCGTGTGTTTTATACAAATCGCACTGGTGGTTGTGGTAGGACGGGTAAAAATGATGACAAAAGTGTGATTGGTTGTCTTTATTGCAGAGATGGGGAAAGCATGATGCTGTGTGAGAGAGATCCAGGAATTGGCTTGCTAACAGGAGTGAAAATGAATCTGTGCTTCTGTCAGAACTTGCATCCGTTTGTGGCTTTTGGGTTTTGCCTAATGGGTGTTATTTTTAAAGTACTCAGCAAAAAAAAAAAAACTGTGCAAGGTGTACTAGGATATTCAGCAGTTGTTGTGGTTTAGCCTACTTTGTATTGTCTAAAGTCAGTGTACAGTTTCCTGAGCAACTATATTTAGACCAAGCAACTGTATGGTAGTTTCACCACTTAGACTGTTTTGTTAGATTTATGCTTTTTTAGGTGTGGTTAGCATAAAACACTGACCTGAGATTTATTTGGCACAGCGCATAATTGGGAAATAATGTCACACGCATAGCAGTATTATGCACTATTCAAATAGGGTCAGAGAAATACACAACTGCCAAGTAGGATCAAATTAACAGTACTTGAAGTTTTTGAGTCAATTTTAAAGTCAGTTTTAACTTTCAAACCAATTAAACTTGTTAGTAAAGGTGACTAGTAATAAGCATATCGTGCTATACATATATTTTGTCTGGTCATTTTTCATCATTTTGGCTCAAACTGAGTGTCGATTAAAGCTATATATTCAAACTCATATAGCTAGTGTCCTAAATCCTGCACACTTGTGCCTTTTGAAAAAAAAGGGTTGGCTGAATAGGCTACTATACCCAACTGAAACTGGTTCCCTAGCAATATACTGTATTTTATGGTGACCTCGGTTGCTATGTCTTCTCTGAAATTCCATTAGCCTCTTGGTTTTAATAGTTCTAGATACAGTACCATAGCTCTAGTCTTATTATTCTAATTATTGCTGCCCATAAAGAAATATAACATTGCTATTCTTTATACTTCACTTTTTTCTCTCTCTCAGTCTCTATTTTTGCTACTGCCTATTTCTTTCTCTCTCTCTCTCTCTCTCTCTCTCTCTCTCTCTCTCTCTCTCTCT
>JAGFZM010000408.1:217604-243560 GCA_017657215.1 Limnothrissa miodon | reverse complement strand
CACACACACACACACACAAAGACACAGACTCAAACACATGCACACACACAACCTCAAAAACATGCACACACAAACACAGACACAAACATATGCACACGATATCCACAGATTCAGACATATGCGTGCACACACACATACACAAACACACGCACACACACACACCTTCTTAAACATACAGGGTCTGGCTGAGTGTCAAATCATGAACCGTAGAGTCAGAGTTGAAGCTACTGTCCTTTGTTATGCATAACAGCATCAAAACATTTAAGCAGACAAAATGGACACACATCATAATTATGTGATTTTTAAATAGAGACCAACATTCTTAAGGGATAATGTAAACTCATTCAAAGGTGAAGATGTACTGTGTTTTTATTTTCATTTTACCCCTATACACAGTATAAAGAGAGATGAGACAACGAAAAAGCAAAAAAAGTTATGGGCACTCCCATAAATAAAATTAGTTAAGTCTTTATTACTACTGGCTATTTTTTCATGGATATATTGGAGGCCCACTTTCAATGAGGACCCTATTTACAAGCTTTACAAGTAAGCTTTACAAGTAATCTCTCTTTTTTTGTTGTTTTTTGAGATGAGATAACATTCCACCATGGATCCAAGTGGTGCTACATTAAGATACAATAAGGTGTGAGGAATGCTTGACCTTGCCGATTTTGTGATTGCTTTGCAGTCTCTGCTGGAGACGCACGACTCGGTGGCGGCGCAGACCTGTGAGACCCCGCCCCCAAGCCCCTGCGCCTTCATCGAGGAGACCCCGGTCACCGTCCTGCCCCCCGTGCCTGCCGACGCCATCAGGATGGTGGGCATACGCAAGGTGGCAGGAGAACACCTGGTGAGGCTGGCGTTGAATTTATTCAAAGAGTGGTGTGCCTAGGGATCAAGTCTGTTTCTTTATCAATGTGTGTGTGTGTTTGTGTGTGTGTGTGTATGTGTGTGTGTGTGTGTCCTCCATGAGGACTAGCTTACACTAATAGCCACAGGCTTAGCATGTGCTGCTACATGTAAGTAAGAAAAAAAGAGCACTCAAATATGTTCAACTTCAGCAAGCTGCATCCAAACATTTTGTTTGCATCTAAACAAAATCTTTTTGTTTGCATCCAAACATTTCTGTAGCTGACCTGTAATGAAACATGCCAGACACCAGTGTTTTGGGCATTTGTGCAGCTTAGATACAGGTTGTTCCACTAAGACAGGCACACATGTAACTTTCTAAAACAGCAAAGCCAAATAAGCTCTATGAAACCATGTAAAGCATGTGGAAGGATCAGAATTGCATAGAGACACAAAGAACAGTCCAGTGCCCCCACTGGTGAGGTGCAGGACAAAAGGCTGGATAATGCAAGGGAATGAGATGCCTGCACACTTCTGTATCTCCAAGATTCAGTAGTGCTACTGCAAGACTGGGTATTTCTCAGGCATTTTGAGTGAAGGCAAAGAAGCCACCCTTTCGTCACCTGACTGTTTGTGGTCACGCATACAGATGAACGATGACAGCCCATAAGACCGTGGTAGTTATCAGAATCAGAATCATATTCAGAATAATTAGAATTATTCAGAATAATTTAGAATAATGGCTCAAACTCACACTGATGGTCCATTACTTGGTGGGTGCATGAATATGCCAGTGCTTGCTTAGAGCACATAATGTTGATTATGTAACAGCCTGACCCTTTTAGTTGTTTTTGCTAGTGTTGAATATTGGCATCAAAGGGCATACATTTTCTGGTCTTGCGTCATGTTGGTTTAAATCAATTTAAAAATCTCTATATAAATAAATAATAAAGTGACAAACTTATTCACTCAAAGTTATTTTTGAATGCCATTATTAGAAATAGGTTAAGTTTAATCTACAGTTTCATTTTATGATTATTCAAATATTTCTCTTCCTTTAATAAATATAAATAATTTATGTTAAATATTTGAATATTTCACTTCCTGGGGATCATCTGGGGATTGACATTGCAATATTGGGGAATATTATTTGTGAGTTGACTTTCTGAAACATTATTTTTTAAATCTATTTCCAGTCAACTGCTCTTTCTATTCAATACATTGATCCAGTAGCTCCCTTTGTCCTGATGTTAGCGTCATGTCCCCTGCCCCAGACTGTCTCTTCTCTGATGGCTCAATTCATGGCTGTTATACGTAAGCAAGACTCCTCTGGTCCTTGTGATCAGTGGGGAGATATCCATTGCTAGTGTGAAAGACTTCTTTTGAAGTTACGTCACATTGGTGGGGTGCAGAGGCAGAAAATTTTTGGTTCAAACAGACAGTAATGTCAGTTGCATCCCATTCAGACTTAAAAAAATAGCTTGTTCTTAAGAGTTACAATAATATGCAATAAAAATCATGAGATACCCGGGATATAATTTTCATCAGCTTACAAGCTTTGGCTGAATGTTTTCAAGGCATTACCAGGATTCCAGGGTATGCATGCATGTGTATTTTTGGTGAATTGAACTGAAACTTACATAAAAAAACATTTAAAAACATCCATTCTCACATTTCTATAGCAAGAGAAAGCATATGATGACTTGAAATGAATCATGGCGCAAAATACAAAAATTAAGTCTGGGTATGCATTTGCTCACAGCTAGCACACGGGTTGGGTGGTTGATGGACGGTATTCTAAAAAACGTGTGTGTGCTGGTGCCGTCATTATGCACTGGCTGGAACCTGAACGTCCGCTGTCTAAAATCCTATACGTGTCTGTGGGGAAATGAGGGAGCTTTTGTGGGGAGAAATTAGCCCGTCTGGAAACGACAAAGGCCCTGATTGACACAGGCTTCATTCATGGCTTGTCAGACACTGAGCACAGACACATCAGGAGTCACAGGAGTCACGGTAGCGCCTGTCTATTTATACGGCTTTCTCCCATACAAATAATCGTTATTAAACACAATGGATAAACACAATGGATGCTATTTCGACTTTCAGCCATATATATTAAAAAAAAAAACTCTTCGTTGAGGAAAACTTTCAGCAAAAACTCACAGGTATTTCTTTCAATGTTTTTTTTAATATATTATTGTTATCATTTATGCCCTAAAAATAAACTTAAATAGGTGCTATATCCACAAAACTGTCACAAGCTAGAACACAGTGGCAAGAGACTGCAGAGTTTTCCCATGCAAATAAAAACTTTCCTTGAAGGTGAGACAGGCTTTCTTTTTTTACCCTGGAGGATTCAGAGAAGTCCTTTTTAGGATGCTCACAAACAGGCACCTCACTCAGGTGTCCCATCATGCATTGCGCTGTCAGGCGACTTTTTTCAGTCGATCTGCCACTCACGCCGGTTTTTCTATTTACTTCCCGCTGAGTGTGTGTATGCATGAGTGTGTGTTTGTGTTTGTGTGTTTGTGTTTCATTAGGCTTGTCTGTGAGTGTGTGTGTATATGTGTGTGTTTATGATTGTATGGGTGTATATATTGTGTGTGTGTATGTGTGTATTCTCTTTACCCTTTTCTCTCTGTTTATGTTTATGTATGTGTGTTAATGATTGCAAATACTCTCAGTATCAGTAGGGAGTATCTCCCACATAGAGACAGAGAGACAAGACAACTCCACGTATGTTTATGTGCTTATTGTTTGTTTATTTCCTTGTTTGTTTACCTTGCTACGCTCCTCTTCAGGGCGTGACGTTCCGCGTGGAAAAGGGCGAGCTGGTGATCGCGCGGATCCTCCACGGGGGCATGATCGACCAGCAGGGCCTGCTGCACGTGGGCGACATCATCAAGGAGGTGAACGGGCGGGAGGTGGCCAACGACCCGCGGGTGCTACAGGAGATGCTGCAGGAGGCCAGCGGCAGCGTGGTGCTCAAGATCCTGCCCAGCTACCAGGAGGCGCAGCCCCCGCGCAAGGTCAATGCCCACGGCCTTTTCCTCCCCTCTTCACATGCAATAGCTCTCCCTTTTTATCACTTTCTCTCTCTCTCTCTCTCTCTCTACATCTTTCTCTCTTTCGCCACATTCTTTCAAATTCCTTCCTATTTAGCTTTCTCTGTACATTTTTCACTCTTTCACTCTTTCATTCTTTCCATCTCTCCTTCTTTTTTGTCTCTTTGTCGCTTTCAATGTCATTTTTTCCACCTCTCCTTTTTTATCACTCTCTTTCTTTCACTCTCTTTCTTCCCTCCTCTTCCTCTTTTTTGTCTCTCTCTCTCTTGTTCTTTCTCGCTTTCACTTTCATTCTTAAAACTCTCCCTCTTTTTATGCCCCAAGAAAATGAAAATATTTATTCTCTGCATTTCTCCTTTTTTATTATTTCTCCCTCATTATTGCATTCTGCTACGTCTAATTCTCTCTCTCTCTCTCTCTCTCTCTCTCTCTCTGCTTTCCTCCTGCCTTCCCTTTTTTATTCTTTCTCTCTTCTCCATCTCTCACCCCTCACCCTCTTTCTTGTATTCTATTCATCTAAATCTCTTTTCTTTTGCATGCCCCATCCCTCATTAGAACATGGCAAGGAAAATACGCATCTCCCTCTCTTTTCTTTTTCTTCTTTTTTATTGCCTCCCTTTCTCCCTCTTACTCTGTCCATCTCACAGACGCATACCAACACACTACCCAAATATGAATCAAAATCCTGTAATGACGCACATGGGGCACCACACACACACACGCACACACACACACACACACATGCTTTTATAGGAGATCCTTCAGGATGTTACTCCAGTTTTGGTACTTGAATTTAAATATTTTAATGTTTAATGTAAGAATGCTGTGATGACTTCACAGAGTGTCATGTTCAGACCATCTAGGGAGCTTTATTCTCAGGCTAGAGAAAACTCGTGATCCACGTGCAAGCCGAAATAAACAGTATTTGCACTCATGTTTGCCACCGCCCTAAAAGATTTAGCAGTCTAAAGACCTTGACAATCGTGAGGTCAAAGCCTGTGGAGACGGGTGTTTGTGATGTCACAAATGCATCAACACACTCCTCCATCCCACTCTCCCTCACTTCTTCTCCTCTGTTGTCATGGATACCAGTTCAGGGAACTGAGCAATCCCAGTTTTCCTTTTTTGGGCTTTCCGTTAGCTCCTCTGCGTGTGGATATCTGTACATAGGGAAAAAGAGGGAGAGAGAGGGGGAGGGAGGGAGGGAGGGAAAGAGGAATGAAGACGTCAGTAGATGTGTTAGTTCCTCATGCCTCCAGAGGAGGTCTGTGTTCTCACAGGGATTACCTTAAATAAGAACATGGAAAGTGGAAAAATGATCATTTCTACTGGCATGCTATATCTCTTGAGATTATCCTGATTTTCTTTTTTTTCCCCAAAGAAAAAAAACATTATGATATTTTAATCTCTGGTCCATTTCTGTGAATGGGAAAAGTGGCAATGTAGGACAAAATAAAATCCTTTAAAGTTTATGTCATGGTCTTTCTGCTGCTCTATAACCTATGTATATATCAGGGGTCACTGTCACTGTTGTATCCAGCCTAGGTTGTGCATTTGTTTTGTTGTTGTAATTGACCACATGCACTGTGTTTGTCTGCTGCAGGTGTTTGTGAAGTGCCACTTTGACTATGACCCTGCCAATGATAACCTCATCCCCTGTAAGGAGGCTGGACTGAAGTTTGACTGTGGCGAAATCCTCCAGATTGCCAATCAAGACGACAGCAACTGGTGGCAGGTCATTCTATGTGTGTTTTGTGTGTGTTTGTGTGTGAGCGTTTGTGTGTGTGTGTGCCTGCCTGTGTGTTTGCGTGCGTGCTTGTGTGATTGTGTATGCGTGTGTGTGTGTGTGTGTGTGTGTGTGTGTGTCTGTGTGTTTGTGTGTGTGTGTTTGTGTGTTTTGGGGGGTATATAGAATAAGAAAGCAATATTTTTTTTTGTATGTGTCCTTATTGACTGAACGCCCGCTGTATGCATCACTTTACATTTTTATTACATCAAAACAGCAGGTTCTGTTCTGTGCTTTTCTGTGCAACATTAGACAGTAATTGCAAAACAACATCTATCTGAAAAATTAATAAACAAGAAAATAAATAAATAAATAAATAATTGATGTTGAGTATTTAATACTGCTTGGGTATGGCATCATAGAATTCATGGTATTCCTCCTTTCTCATATTTTTTGATGACTTTTCACATCTCTTCATCTCTCTCTATCTCTCTCTCTCCCCTCTTTGCTCTGTGCTCATTTGTAAATGAGAGCATGTCTATTTAGAGCAAGTGAGAGCAACCCCTTCTTCACAGAACCCCTGCCTGATACTAAATCAGCCTCTCCCATTAGAAATCTCTGAGGTGAAGTGTTTTCAGTGGCCGGCTGAGAGCTCTCTCGGACGCCCACGTTGTACTGTACTCAGGTCAGTGTTTCCTGTACCCCTTTGCAGGCGCGGCGTGTGGAGGGTGGCTGCACAGGCCTGATCCCCAGTCAGCTCCTGGAGGAGAAGAGAAAGGCCTTTGTCAAGGCAGACGTGGCGCTCTCAGCTGGTAAGGGTTTCACTCCTTAGACTGCTGCTCTAAAGGATAATGGGGATTGTATAGGGGTTTTTGCTGTTATTATTTTTTTAAGAGGGTTTTCATGAAAGTAAAGCGTCTGACTTGCATATACTGCCATCTAGTGGAGAATAAAGTGAAAATCACGCCAAACGTCTTCAAGCAACATCCAACATTATAAGTTACAAACTTCCAGTTCCATCCAGTATATTAAATCCCACTCTATTTAACCATTAAGAAACAGTCCCTCAAAACACCCAATATCTGCACTCAAACATTTAATGCACCAATTCCACCTGCTAAAAGGAGGGTGGATGAATGCTCTGTGTGTGTGGATGTTTACTGAGTTGGTATCTGTGTGTGTGTGTGTGTGTGTGTGTGTGTGTGTGTGTGTGTGTGTCATAGGAGCCCTGTGCCATGGCATAGGTGGGAAGAAGAAGAAGAAGATGATGTATGTCACCACCAGGAACGCAGGTAGATTTATACTGCTGCTTTTTTATTCTCTTTGAACAGCTGCCTCTGTCAGTAGAGTGCACTAATGTCTGCCTCACCCCACTCTGATCACCTGTAATCCTCCGTTTCTCCTCAATCGTACAGTAATGCTTGCCTGTCTGTCAAACAGTCTCTCCGTCCCTCTGCTCTCTATGATTTTGCTATTCATCTTTAAATGTTTGCTGTCAATCTCCACTCCCTAATCACTCTGTCATTTCTTCTTTCCTCTCTATCTCTCTTTCTCTTTCTTTCTTTCTTTCTTTCTTTCTCTCTCTCTTTCTTTCTTTCTTTCTATCTTTCTCTTTCACTTTATTCCTCTCTCTCACCCTCTCTCTCGTTCTTCTCTCTTCTCTCTCTCTCTCTCTCCCTGTCTCTGTCTAGAGTTTGACAGGCATGAGTTGTTGATTTATGAGGAGGTGGCGCGGGTGCCCCCATTCCGCAGGAAGACGCTGGTTCTGATCGGAGCTCAGGGGGTGGGCCGCCGCAGCCTTAAGAACAAGCTGCTGGTCTCCGACCCACAACATTATGGCACCACCATCCCTTGTGAGTCACACACACACACACACACACACACAACTGTATGTCAGAGAAAATACATCAACAGCATCAGCTGTCAGCAGATATGCCACAAAATCCGCCAGGTTACATCTGTGGTTACACACACACACACACACACACACACACACACACACACACACACAGACAGCTGTCAGTGTTGAGTTGTTTTTTTTTTTCATTAAATTATAAGGTACAGCTGGACAAAAAAAGATACTCAACTGACAATTAACACACACACAAAAACATGCAAATACACATACACAGAGACTTAGACACATGCTGGTACACATGCTAAAAAGATAACATTATATTTTAATCCTTGTTGTCTGTTTGCTGTTGTCTTATGGTTTGACCCCTGCAGACACTTCTAGAAAACCCAAGTCCAGCGAGAAGGAGAGCATGATGTACGCCTTCACCTCACGCAGCAAGATGGAGACCGACATCAAGGGTGGGCGTTACCTGGAGTACGGCGAGTACGACGGAAACCTCTACGGCACCAAGATTGATTCCATCCACGAGGTGGTGGAGGCCGGGCGGATCTGCATCCTGGACGTTAACCCACAGGTGAGGGTGAGACCTGTGTACAATTTTGCCAGTAGAAAATGAGGGCGTGATGTGATGCAGTGGCCTATTGTCATTCACTGCCCTCTAGTGAAGTGCATGGGTACTGCAATAAGTGGATGGTGCCCTAAATAAATAGCACATTGCAAAAGTACATAAATAATTGTGTTTTGGCTTCGGCTGAATGTCATCACATTTCAGTAAGTATAAGATTACTTTTTTTTATCTTTTTTAGTTCATTTAGTTTGATTCAGACATTGCATTTGACATCAAACATTCAGAACAATAGTTCATAGATCATGTTGATTTGTGCCAGTTAACTGATTACCGACTGGTGGTCATGTGCCTCTGTATCAGGCTCTGAAGGTCCTGAGGACGTCTGAGTTTCTGCCCTACGTGGTGTTCATCGAAGCCCCGGAGTTTGAGGTGCTCAAGGCCATGAATAAGTCAGCCATTGAGGCCGGAGTGGTGACCAAGCCACTGACGGTGAGAGTGATTTCAAAGCATGTGTATGTAGCATGTATGTGTATATGCATACATATAATATGCTGTAGATCAGGGATGTTAAACTCAAATTCACAGTGGGACAGATTTGGCCCACGGGCCAGAGTAGACCTACATATATATTGGCTCCTCAAAAGTCTTAGCCTGGGCCCGCCAATACTTCCTGTGACGCTGCATTCAATTTCGCGAGCAAGTCAGTCTGGCCAGGCTGCCGTTTTAGAGGAATTATTTTTCCCAAATCTGTGGGCACCAATGAGAAACGAGCTTGCGCATACGTCATCGGAATGAGTGGTCTGATTGGTAGATTTGTCAAGTAGTATACAGAGGCATCTGATGGACGCAGGTTAAGCCCGCCTCCCAGAAGACGTTTAGTAATGTAGGATGGCCAGACTAAGCTCCCATGAGCTTTGTCGCGCAAGCCAGGCTACAAAAGTCTGGGATCACTCGGATATTTCCTTGTTTTCCAAGGACAAAAGTCTGGGACCACTTGGATATTTCTTTGTTGTCCTAGGACAAAAGTCTGGGATAACTTATATATTTCCTTGTTTTCCTAGGACAAAAGTCTAGGACCACTGGGATATTTCCTTGTTTTCCAAGGAGAAAGTCTGGGATCACTGGGATCATTTTACAAACACTTATTAAATATTGCAAATGAAGAAGACATAAGTATAAGTATACACTGTTTTGATCATGTGAAGGAAATTATCCCAATCGTGAATGAGCAAAAAGCACACAGCACACAGTGAGATGAAGCGTACACTAACCTCAAGGACACTTCATCTGCGGTCTACTGATCGGAGATGGAATTGGCAATCCTTCCGTTTTAAGCCTGAAGCCCTTGGAAGGTCACAGCTTATAATTGCTGTATGAATACTTCAAGGTTTACTTCCATTTAAAGTCACATTTTGCAGGAATTAATTAGAGACATGCAAATGTCATTTGTGAAATGCAGAACTGTTCTTAAGGTCCTCAGTCAAAGACGGTTTTGTAATCTGAGGGATGTTTTAGAGGTAATAAAAGGGGAGATTTGTACCGAACCCAAAGAAGAATATTAGAAGATTTTACAAAGCCACACAGTGCCCCGTGAACAGCACATGACTGGACCAAATTAATCCTACAACAGCGTAACAAGCCAATACACAACTACAAACTATGCCAGCAACATTGAAAGAAAATCAGTCAACCTGAATTTTTACAGCTGACAGAATTCTGAACAGAATGCTCACAATAGTTACTTTAAACAGTATAAACATTATTGAAGCATGACTATATAATATAAAGGAAGAGTTTATTGAGTTCATGGATCTATATGGGAGAATTAAATATATGCGATCCCAAACTTTTGTACGAAAGTGAAGTACACAAACAACAAGAATATTTCCTGACAAGACGAACAGGTCAAAAGAAGTATTTATTATATGACTATATAACAAATTACCAATAGGTACCCAAACAACAAACGAGCACTTCACACACTATGAGCACTTCACACAATTGCCTTTTAAATTCAATTTTTTTATGTTTTGTGACATAAACTGATAGTTTGCAACTGAGCTTGAACTTTAAGCATTTTCCAGTTTGCAGTTTATATTTTTTCACATTCATTGACAGCGGTCATTACACTTTCGTAGCGATGATTATACACAAATAACTGACTTCAGAAACCCATTCAGAAGACCCAGTAAAAGGTACCTCCAATTGTAGAGAGACATTTTATAATAACTGCATATATTTATAGCTGAATAATGGTATTTCATACAGCATGTATTTGTCTGTACTGTTACTTATGTTTGAATGTCTCCATATGTCTTTCAGGCGTTGTATTAGGCATGTCTCTGTACAGTAATATACAGTATAAGTCTAAATTATAGAGACTTATACTATATATAGCATTAATCTGACTAGTCTATGTTACTCTTGTCCCTTGAATGCCTGCGCTAAAACAAAACAAAACCAAAATTATATGCTATTGTCTTGTTACACTAATGGAGACTGAAGTCTAGGCTGAGTAGATCAGTGAGTTGAGTGGCCTTTATGTCTTCTTCTGAAGGACTCTGAGTTGAAGAGGACCGTGGATGAAAGCACTCGGCTCAAGCAGGCGTACGGACATCTCTTTGACATCAGCATCGCCAACGAGAACCTGGACGGAACGTACCGGACTCTCAAGTCCTCGCTGCAGAAGCTGAATGGATCTCAGCAGTGGGTTCCAGTGGGATGGGTGTTTTAGTGTGTGTGTGTGTGTGTGAGTGTGTGTGTTATTTATTTTAACTTACTTTTATTTTATCTATTATTATTTTGATGACCAAATATTCAACATTCCCAGCCCTGGTGTGTGTGTGTGTGTGTGTGTGTGTGTGTGTGTGTGTGTGTGTGTGCACGCGCTTGTGTGTATGTATGCATGAGAGAAGGAGAGAGAAAGAGAGAGGAAAGAGTGGAAGAGAAAGACGGTAGAGAAACACTCAGTATGCCTCTGGGTTTGAGAAATAGAAAAGGCAGTTTGTGTGTGTGGGTGACAGAGAGAATCTGTGTGTGTGTGTGGGTGAGAGAGAGAGAGACAGAGAGAGAGTGTGTGTGTGTGTGTGTGAAAGAGAGAGACTGAGATGGTGACAAAAGGTTCAATGTGTGCATGTGATGAACATGTATTCCTTATGCTGGCAATATTTTGACTAATATTTTTGGATAATAGGTAGATTGATACATATAGGTTTTTGACAAAAGTTGAACAGATAACGATCACTTAGTGCCATTCTTGATGAAGCCCCACACAAAGGAAATTGCCAACCAACTTCTGCATGCACTAGAAAAAACACAACCCATATACTGTAGTGAAATATACCCATGTGGTGTGTGTGTGTGTGCTAGTGTATTACTTTGGATGATGCATCACCGTTTGCCAGAAAATTTGTCCGATACAGCCACCGAACCCCCACCCCGCATCCCCAACCACCCACCCTATGTCTTTTTCCCCCGTAGTCACACCTGCACCTGTGATGGATGAAGTGGTGATGTGTGTTGTCACACTCGTGATAATGAGAAAGTGGAACCGGGTGAATACGATCACTGCAACCCCTCAGCTCAGACTGATGGGTCATGTTTGAGAGGATGTTTTGAGTCATATTGTCACAGAAAAAAAAACACACACACCTCAGCCAACCTAAAAGGATGCAGGGAAATTTGCAGTGATCAAAAAATCACTTCAGGCCCAGACGGTGGCTGTAAAAAAGCACAGCATGGCAGTGACCTTACATCATGACGAGATGAAGCCAAATTTTTCAAAACATGGAGGAAATTACCATATTCGAAACGGGGTTGCTATAGTTTTAGAGCCCTCGGGATAGGGCTGGATGAGATGCCCCTGAAATAAGAATAATAATGAGAAGAAAAGGCTAAAAGCAAAATAATAAGTGACTCCTTTATCTCCTACTCCCACACACACACACACATACACACACACACACCATATTCACTGTTCAAAGAATACTGTGTGTGAAAAGGGAGTCCATCACTTTTCTCTGGCTCTCGACCTTCTCTGAAGTGACAGAAGTCATCTTATTTCTCCACAGGCCGCCTCTCATCATTACGACATTGCTGTGACCGTAGGCATTTGTGACCCCATCTGGTGGCATTAGAATAAACTCAGAGCACTTTCACACACTCTCTTACACACACACACACACACACACACACACACTCTTTCACTGCTTTAATGTCCTGAGTCACAGTGGGTGAACATCAGCTTCTCGTTGAATGGGTCTCTGAGTGTTCCAAGAGAAACCCAACTACCGTAGAAACAGCTCCTGACCCATTTACAGTAATCAGGGGGTTGATGTATCCGTGAATGCTCTGGCAAACTCTTAAGATCAAAAAGTGAGGAATGCATACTGTACTTACAATGAAAAACATTCATTTCTCTGTCGGTGACTTCATCATTTCAGACATTTCAGCCCCAAAGAAATTAACATGGTGTGTCTGCTGCTTTTATTTAATTTAATATTTGCAATCTGGACCCTGATGAACTGTGTGTGTCTCCCTGCGTTTTGAGCACATGGCAGACAAACACAGATGTTCTGGGTCTGTGTGAAGCCTGCTGGGATGAACTCTCCAGTTCCCAAACAGTGATACTGTACTGTAGTGCACCATGTCTCTCCTCTGCATCGGTCACCTCAGTCTTTAAAACCGTAATCTACAGTGTACCACAGAGGATTGCATTCCTTGTGCGAACTAGCTTTAGTTAGCTCAATGATGGCATGTAGTATATTACCATTCAGTACTATACAAGTCAGTGCAATCTGGGGGGGGGGGGGGGTGGTGCCAATTTAAATGAGACAGAAAAAGTTTCTTTGGGAGGGTCTCTTTCAGATGCACAAATTTGCATGTACGCCATTATTGAGCCTCAAAGAACAATTTCTGATGGTCAAAAAAAAGTGTTCTATGACTCCTTTAAACTAAGACTTTGTGGGCTGGCTAACTGGAAAAGCATCAAGGTTACATATCATAGGTTACATTAGCTGGTAATCAGATTCTATTTTTGCAGTGGCATTTTTGTGTGGAATACAGCTATTCAAGGACAGTTTATCACAGATAGATATTTATGGTTATTTTGGAGGGTTTGGAAAACCCGGTTCACCACTTAACCTTTTGAAGAATGAAGGCCTAGGTTTTTGGATTAGGTGCATAGTTTTTACATTTACTGTATGTAGATAGACATAGATAGATGGGCACATACTTAAACTAGTTCAATCACACGCTTAGTATACAAAAGCGGTGAGCGTGGACACCCAAATATTCTTTGATGTATGAAAACACAATATTAAAGTGTCGTGTCTGCCATAACCAGTCAGTGTGTCACAGGTGGCTGTTGTCCCATCAAGTACGGTTTACCCAGCATCAACATCCTTGTATTTCCACAATACGAATGTAATAGCATTTGCTGAAATGTGCATGGTATGGGAGATTTGTATTTATTTTGGCTATTGGTGGTATGTGACACTTCTTATTACTCTGTAAGACGTAAAGAAGGCATGAAGCAAGAAAAATGTTCATGGTCACGTGTACCATGTCTGGCATGTTTAAAATCTGGGGTCGGTATTATTATGTAGAAATGCAGAAAAAGTGCCATAGAGAAAGTGCCATATGTTTGTGCTAATATAAATTCTCTGGAGCTATTTGTCAGCCTCTTATAGCACACAAATGTCTGTTAGCATCTGCATGAGTCTCTAAAGCCTTTCATCTTATTTTTCTGTGAAGCTGGACTCATTAACTTCTTCTCTTTGTGTCACTTGGCAACGTTTTCAGAGAAGTCTTTGGTGTCACACAGTTTAAAATATCCTAGAGACTAGTTCATCGTTCTGAATAGAGTTAGTCTAAACCTTTTGATAGGAATAACGAGGGCAGTGTCACTGTGAGGTTCTTATTTTGTCAACAACATTTCAACACCTTTGCTGCCTATACCCTTATGAAAAAACTGAGGTGTACTGCAGTATTTAAACTGCATTTTTTTCTGCGGTATTACTGCAGTAAATACAATTTTGGACATGAAAAATACTGCAAAAATACTGCATTTTACTATTGTACTGGCGAATGTCATATTTTGGACTGAAAATACGGCATTACTACATAAAAACTGCAGTTTTCTTGTAATACAATGCAGTTTTTTTGTAAGGGCAAGTATAAAGGACATACTCTATACCTTAACATCTAAAGCTACCATGATCAAGTTACCACTGAATACCATGTTTTGAATTTACGGCAGCTATTGGTTGACAAAGGGCATACATACACTCAATGAGGTGATTTTTACAAGCACATTGCCTTTATTTATGCCATTCACATTTTGTGTACTTGAGGTGAAGGGTCACATAAATGTGTAGTGTACAAGTTTGCTCTGATCATATTGTCAGTGTGTGGTGTTTACAGAATCACGCTGTACAGATCATGATGTCTAAAAATAAATGGTTTTAAAGCCTACTTTTGAACATTCATTTCTAAATCTTCAGCTGTTCTCAAAGCAGTGGTGGTTTAGGGGGGGAGAGAACCTTATTGAACCTGAAAATTAGGGGAGTTGTCTGAAAGTTGTTGGTTTGACTAAATCACCCCATCTCCGATCTTTCCCAATGTTCAGGGCAGCAGCCCTCTACTGTTGGGGTGTCTTCTTCTCCTCCTGGCACTATTGAGTTCATCCCAGATGTTCAGGTTGCCATCAGATTCCCTAGTTTCTTCTGACAGTAGCCTACTCGTGCAGCTAAACTGTAGTCCAATCTTTTTAGCTGTAAGATATTACGTTTTTTAAATTATTTTTTGAAATTGTGCCGTTTTAAAGAAATAATGACGAACCCATTTGCGGTCAGACAACCCGAATTTTGCCATTCACTTAAACTCTGGAATCGATGCTTTAGTGTGCGCGCGAGTGTCTCAGAAAGACATAGCCTAATATAACGGTGAAAACGTGGAGGCAGTGAGTTTCTCCTATTTAACACTTCAAAATTTAAATTGGGTCTTTTTGGACATGCAGCGCGTGATTCAGAAAGGCAAAATATGACTTTCTCATGTAGGCTACTGACACTTCAAGTTTAAATGAGATCTTTTTAAACATGCAGTGCGTGATTCCGATTTTGCACAGTAGGCCTATAATAGTCTACTGGGTGGGCAGAACGGTGGACTCCACATCGATTTTTTTTTTCACATCTAACGTTAAGCAAAAGTCCCCACTGTCTTCACACCATGGTTTCCTCGAAATAAGCCAATCGTCTGGAAACCACTGTGTCGAGGAGGAATTGGATTCGTGACGTCTGTTCCACCAATGTGATCATTACAATTCCTTCCCTCTGTGTTGCCAACACGTGCCTTTCATCCGTGTCTGTAGCTGTGACATAAAAGAACCAAATGCAGTCTCATTTCCTTTCAACTCAACACACTCATCCGACCTGCTGGTTAAGTGTATAAATTTATAAACTGAATTTGCAAACTCACCATGTAAAAGTGCAGATTTTAATTAGTGGCCTACTCTCTTCACCATAAACGACCTTGGTAATGCATTCCATTAATCTAAGAGCCGTTATTCCTGCTTTCTCACCCACAATCAAAGGTCTGAAGAACTAAACACGCGGCGTCAGTCTCATTCCATGTAGGCTACTTTTGTTTAGCTCATCGGACAGGAGACTCCAGGCGTGTTAGTGGAGGATGTGGCTGTTCTACGTTGCCGTGTTCATCTCTGTAGTTGCAGTCGGTGTTGCCCTCACTATCTACAGATATTTCAAAAGTCCTATGATATTCACCCAGAAATGTCTTCGACCACCTGCCCCTCTTGTGTTGGACCAGAAACAAAGAAACCAGGTTCTGAAGAGAGGTAAGTAAGTAGGCTCAGTCAGCTAGACTACCCCTGTTGTAGCCAGAATGTTATCTGACATTGATGATGTTGCCTTTATTAGCTTGCCTTAGATTAAATACCTGTAGTATTTAGTGCCTTGATACCTGTATTCGTTACTGCATCCAATTCAAGAGGCGGGGCCATTACCTCTTAAGGCACACAGTTTTTTTTTATGGTAATGCTTGTGTCATTCAATGTCATTCAAGCTAACAGACATGAAAGCCCAGGGTCTTAGCTTTCATTTGTTTCTAGGTAAAGGGGTTTTCAAGTTATAAACTTTTGAATGTCAGTAGAACCTCTTGTTTACAAAAAGTTCCTATGGGAGTTTACATAGGGGTCCCAAGCAAAAAGGTGTCACCTTTCCAATGGTATGAGGCACATCCCTGAGTCTGAAACTATGTAGGAACTGTTAAGCTTTTAATTTTGGTATGCCGTTTTTTTTTTTTTTTTTTTTTTTTTTGAAAAATAGTGGCGTGCATTTTAATCAGCACTGCATTTTTGGACGGTTGTTGGGAGATCATTTAATACATTATGGAAACAGGAAAGAGAGAAGGGCTTCCACACGACCCAACTTAGTAGCCCAACTTGGAATCACAACTACTATATAGCAAGTATTAACATCTGACATGGAAGTTTATAACAAGTCTTTAGGCCGCGGGCTATAGCAGAAACATTGCCTAACGTTACATGCCATTGAGACATGTCCCAACTTCTTCCATAGACTAGGTATAGTTCTGAAGGGCAAATGCATTTCAATGACATTTAAACACATTTTCCGTGGACCTGAGAAATGTATCTTTAAACATTTACTCTGACAGAACAGCATACATGTAGTTTTAGTTGCATGTTCTAAGTCAGGGGTCTTCAACCGGGGGTCCGCGACCCCTAGGGGGTCCGCGAAAATATTTCATCTGAGGCATTTTTTTTATCTTCCAAAAAATAAAATTTGTCATAGTTAACATAATGTTCAAAAAAAATTTGCTTCATATTCGTTTTTAAATAAGACATTGTAGGCTACCCATGAATCATGCATGTGATCATGTGATCCCTGTGTAACATTTTGCTAACCTATGCCAAAACACATTAGCATTCATGAATGTACAAATACAGGTCACCACTTCAGCCTGAGCCTGACACTGCCTCGCAAATTCCATCCGTCCTAGAACAGAGAAGCTCTGTTCCACTCACCAGGTTCAGTGCTCTCACTAGGACCTGGTAGCTGATATAATAGCCTATAATAAAAAATGTGACCCTTGTGATCTTTTTTTTTATTTGAGTTGGATCATCGCGATTAAAGAACACTTCCCCCCGTGCGTTTTAGTTAAATAGTATTCAGCAAACTCGTTCTTTTCATTCCGGGAGATAAATTACGTTTGATTCGTCTGTTCAGTGTCGGGACAGATGGACCCTGAACTTTGCGGGGTATTTGTTCTGTGTGATGTTTTGCTTTGTTGTTTTTTTTTAATGACAGTCTGCGGTCTTTGCGCTTCAAGACGTTCTGTGCGAATTCATTCACCGAACGTTCCATCACAATAAAACGATAACGATAATCTCATGTGTTTCCTTCTGAAAGACAAAGTTATTTTACACAAGAGGAAGAGGCTTTCTGTCTTTATCAGTTTGAGCTAATTAAGCTTTGCCTGAATTTAGCTGAATATCCAGCTAGTTAACCCTTGTGACATTCATTCAGTTATAGGGCGAATTTATGCAACTATGTAAAGAAACGAGTTTAGAATGTGTGCGTTCGTGTGTGAGCGTGCATGCATAGGCACTCGACTGACGGTCCAAATGACGGCAGGATTTGAGGTGGGCCAGGTGTGTATGGAGTAAGATAGCTGTCAAAAAGTAATGCCTGTGAATGGGGCGATGACGTATTTTGACAGTTGAGTAACGTGTGCAAAGTGGTATCCATAATATTGAGGGGCGTACTGAAATTTTGATTTTGTACTTGTAATTTTTGAATTCGCATTTTTTTCCATCCGTATTCTGGTGGATAACATACACACACTTTATTTTATGCATGACTGAACTCATTTGAAAAGTCACAAATGTTTATTTTATGCTAAATACACACGTGTATCAAATATATGGACACGAATATTTTGGCAGCTATCTTACCCCACAGGTGTGGGGGTCCGTGCTCAGTCGCTCTCACAGCCAAGGGGTCCTTGAGCTGAAAAAGGTTGAAGACCCCTGTTCTAAGTGGTATAAGTGGTATAGTCATCAGAGCAGCATACCCCTAACAGAAGTACAGCTAGGAATGTTGTTCTGATAAGGTATCTTGAACTGATAGATATATCAGTTTGCGCTATTCTGACAAAGTATGCCAATCTGTCAGAACACAAACCAGAAACAATTGTCAGTTTGCTATAGGAGCAAATAATAGGATAATTTTAGGAGCAAATAATAGGATAATTTTAATAGCAGTTCTTTTTTGCAACTAAGTTGTCTGCAAAGAAATAACGTTCAGGAGGTGAGGTTCACCTACTGTCATTCAGTAAATGCCTGGAGTGGGGAGACAGACTAAGTTTACCAATTCCACCAGTAGGCAATCAAAAGACCTTTGCCGTCTCTAAAGTCAGGACTGTGTAAGTAAGCAGGCCTCCGCAAGTCATTACGTTTTTGAACTGGATCTATTTGGATTTCTCTGCACTTTAGCAAGTCAGAAGCATGTTGTCTGGCATAAGATGTTAGTGCTCACCTTAAGAACTGCGTCAACATACTGTAACTAGGTTTTGTGTTTCATAACTGGCATTTATGCTTTTCTTGTTATCCCAGGGCTTATGATCCATCTTTATTTCCAAATATTGCACCCGGAGGCTGTGCAATGCAGTCACAGGAAATTGTTAGGCCTTGTTTTTTTTTTTTTTTGGTTGTTTTTTTTTAAGGTTAACACAACCATCACCTTACACTGTCACCATCCTGTTAATGGATGGCATGAGCCCCAGCATGCCTATGAGCAAGTCTCTCTGCCTGTACTCCATCTAATCGGTTATTTCATAGAACTGAAGTTGGGGCAGCAGGATGAAAAGAATGATTCATTTTTAAAGAGTGTGGCCCTGAAAAAAAGACAGTGACCCAAACTGAATAAGAGGAAAATGGGTCACTCACTAAATGTCTGTGTGTGTGTGTCTGTGTGTGTGGGCGCCGATTCACTCCACACTAACACCTTAACCCCCTTGGCACTAAATTAGCTGAAAGAGGTTATCACAGCATCTTAATTGTTTCTATTAAGGTTTCCGTAGAGACCGCATTCCAGAGCACCTGGATGCGGTTGTCATTGGCAGCGGTATTGGGGGCTTGTCGGCAGCAGCTGTGTTGGCAAAGGCCGGGAAGAGAGTCCTGGTATTGGAGCAGCATGACCAGGCAGGGGGATGCTGCCACACTTTTGAGAAAGAGGGCTTCGAGTTTGATGTGGGTAAGGCACTAAACATTCCCTAGTGTGCCCTAGTGCTCCCTTCATTTTATCAAGCAATGAAAACCCACAGTGATACTAGCCTATTCAGCTTATTCTATTCAAGTCAACGTCTGTTATTGAACTGTCTCAATGCCAAATAGTAATAATAATTTTCAATCTCTTCATAATTCAGAATAAGTTTCTCATAGTGTTAGTTCCTGTTCGGTAGGCTAAAAAACTAAACAATATGATGTAATGCTGGTGGATCTATTCAAAGGATGTATTTCAATGTATACTACAGAACATGTTTGAAAAAATTATGCTCTTATATTTTAAACAATAGACCATTTCAATAACATTGACAAACACATTGCTTGAATGATGTATGTCGTTTCCAAACTGCTTCCACTACATTAGGATAAGATCCTCAAGGAATCAAGGAAGTTTGTCACATGCATAAAACTATGAATGTGAAAAAATGCTGTGAAATTACATTATGCAGTCAAATGATGTAAGATTAAACAGAATTCTAGTGGGAATAGCCAATGCAACTCTCTCAAAACAGTCTACAGTGTCTGAGAACATAAAAGCAGAAAGCATACAGTGTAAAAAAGGACCTCTGTTCTTTTCTGTTCACGGCTTGGCAGGCATCCACTACCTGGGTCAGCTGCATGAGAACAGCCTGCTTCGTGTGGCTCTGGACCAGATCACCGAAGGCCAGCTGCAGTTTGCCAGGATGGAGCAGCACTATGACACGGTGGTCATCGGGCAGGGCGAGGGTCGCAAGGAGTACCGCCTCGTCTCGGGCAAGACAGAGATGCGCGATTGCCTGCGGAGACAGTTCCCCAAGGACACGGAGGCCGTGGACGAGTTTATGAGGCTCATGAAGGTGTTTTAATGCGTGCGGGCCTTGTGTGTGTCGTCTGATGGCTCTTGAGAAGCATTGGAAGACTCTATCGCTATTGTTTGGAATAGTTATGAGGGAATTGTGCTCAGTTGCCTGTAACTGTGTGTGTGTGTGTGTGTGTGTGTGTGTGTGTGTGTGTGGAGGATTGGCACGCCATTGTGTGTAATTGTGCTTGGTCAGTGACCTTGTCAAGCACATGAAGGGAGTGAACAACACTCTGAGAACCGAATGAACTGCAGCAGTTTAGTAGCCTTGGATAGTGTTTGCTGTAATTTTTCTAACACACAAATCATACAAAAAACATAAAGCGTTTTTATGGTTTAATTTCAGTGCCCTGATTATGTGTGTGAGCAAGTGAGGGAGGGAGGGAGATATATGATAATTAAACAGATATGTGTCATATATAATACAATAACTATATTAATATAACCGTTTAGAAATTTAAATATTATAATGATTAATTATACTACCACCTCTCTCTCTCTCTCTCTCTCTCTCTCTCTCTCTCTCTCTCTCCCTCACACACACACACACACACACACACTGCCTCTCCCTCTTCCCAGGTGTCGGCGCGTCACACCCCTCTCCTGGCCATGCTGAAGATGGTGCCCCTGTGGCTGGTGCGTCTGGTCATTCGCTCCGGCCTTCTGGAAATCCTGTCCCCAGTTTTCAGACTCTCAGCCACCAGCCACTCCTGTCTCATGTCCCGCCTCACCCACAACAAAGACCTGCAAGCTCTTTCTGCGTACTTCTTCTACGGTGGGTGGGAGAGCAGCAGGCTGTGCATGTAGATCACTGGAGGGAAGTTTATAAGTCCACCATGTGGTCTGATATCCTGTGAACTTTGTGTATTCCCTGACAGTGGAAATATATGTCATTTTTCATATCTAGGTCATTGAGTTTACTATTTTAATGAATCCCCTTAATGAAATAAACTGCATTTTCAAATTCAGTACCACAATGTAGCAATTTGAGTTTTTTTCACAAAATACTAACAAAGGAGATCTTGCAGATTTCCATCTTTCTCTTTCTCTTATTTCTCCATCATCTCAGCAGGGTGGCATTTCTGCAAAGCATCTCTGCTAACTTCCTTTGTTATCTTGGTCATACTGTTTTACTCATTGCAGAACTACAGATATCTCTAATGTTGCTATCAACGATGCTGTCTAGAAAAACTCTCCCCTGCTTGTCCGTTGCTATGGTGATCACAGGTGTGCCTCCAAAAGACTCCAGTTTCCTAATCAATGCACTGCTCATCCATCACTATAAGCGAGGGGTTTACTATCCACAAGGTGGTGCCAGCGAGTTTGCATTCCACATTATCCCGGTGATCGAGCGAGCAGGAGGCGCCGTGCTGGTCAGAGCTCCAGTGCAACGCATCCTGGTCAACCAGGAGGGCTCTGCCTATGGTGGGAGAGATCTTTTGGCCACTGCATTTAATGCCTGTATTAAATACTACAATTTTGCATGAGCAATGTGTTTATTAGTAGACTAGCTTTGGTCACACTTTATTTGCTCTCATCAAAAAATTTAAGATAATGTTTAGACACTTAATCTATCTTTGCAGTAGCTTTTTGACCCTCAAGTCCCTAGTTTTATTCAGGCTACAAGCCTTGGTTGAGCGGTTTTCTTATCTGTGGTAATAACTCTTTGACTCTTGGTTGCTCCCCAGGGGTGACAGTAAAAAAAGGTCAGGAGGATGTTGAGGTGCTAGCCCCTGTTGTCATCTCTAATGCCGGCATCTTCAACACTTTTCAGAGGTTTCTTTCTTCAGATGTGAACACCAAGCCAGGCAAGTGTCTTTTTTTCCACAATGAACTATGATGTGATGAACTGCCACAGTTGGCTGATATGGACTAATAACAATTCCATATTTTATTAGCATAGTTTTTTCTTGTGTGACAATGGGTTAGCAATGTATATACCCATTTAGCATAACATATTTGCAGAGTGGTGGATTATGGCTTGGAAAAACTTATCAAACAAAATAAACTGGGGTTATATTATCCATAAAGGTGTATTACAAATCTGTCATCATTCACAAATTATATGTTTTACATCAAACCCAACTTTTGCTGTAACAGAAATTCAGAGTCTGCTAAGCATGGTTCAGCATGGAATGGGCTCCTTTCTGGTGTTTGTGGGACTGGATGGAACAAAGGAAGAGCTCGACATAGTCTCCACCAGTTTCTGGATGTACAAACACAACAACTTAGACCAGCTGTAAGAACATAACTATTTTTGTCATGTGTCTGTCCTCATGCCCAGAAACTATGGATCCACTTACAGTTTGCTTGCAGCTGATGGTCTAAAACACAATTTCAAGTTATTATACAGAATATGTTTCAGATTTCCTGCATGGTAAAACACTGAAGATCTCATTATGGCAATCTGTGATAATGGATTTTTTTTTTCTTTTCAGAATGGAGAATTACAGTTCACTGAGTAAAGAGGAAGTCCTGGGAAACATTCCAATGATGTTTTTAACTTTCCCATCAGCCAAAGACCCATCAGCCAGCACTCGCCATCCAGGTACAGTATAGAATATTTCATCAAACATTCTTAAAGGGATAGTTCGGTTTTTAACACATTGAGCTCCTTTCACAGGTTGTCTACAATGAAATAAAGTGGTTGTCACCAAAATCTTAATGATTGCTCCTGTCTCGGCTATTTGGGAAATATAGAATCGCCTCTGCCTGCCTTTAAAATGGCTAGCAATGGGCATGTGTTGTTTCTATCCTTTGAAGACTGGTTTTAAAAAAGTGCTACTCATGGAGTGATTAGTGGCGTTTGCTGATGTTCCAACCCAAGTATCGTAGCAAAATACAGTTTCTGTCATGTTTTATTTGCCATTTTGTAAGTCCCAAAGGGATCTATTTGCTCCTTCATATAAACAAAGTGCCAAATAAAACATGACAGAAGCTTTATTTCGCTACGATACATGTTTTGGAACATCATTGAGCACCACTAACCACTTGGTGAGTAGCACTTTTTTAAAACCAGTGTTTTAAGGATAGAAACAACACATGCCCATTGATAGCCATTTTGAAGGGAAGCAGAGGCGATTCTACATTTCCCAAATAGCCGAGACAGAAGCAATCGTCAAAATTTCGATGTCAACCGCTTTATTGCATTTTAGACAGCCTGTGAAAGGGGCTCAATTTGTTAAAAACCGAACTATCCCTTTAAGGCCATTCTAAAATGGCCATTCTGAAGACTATTCCAAAATGGCCTCTCTCGTAATGCTAAAACTGGGGATGTAAAGTTCATGACGCTCAACCTAAACAGAGTGGACACAACCTGAAATTCTGAAATAGTTTGTACTTCCCAAAAAAGCCTTCTTGTCAAAGACATTCATATTTCAGTCACACAGGATGTGATCTTATGAATCCAAGGCGGCTAGGGCTGGGGCAAGCTTGTTTCTGATTGTTGCTCTTTATGTTCCTCTTTGAATATATATATAAAAAAACACAACCTGACTACGACCCAGAGCTTTTGTAAATACATGTCTGTGTGTCCTGTATATCGTATCTCATGAGATCGTTAAAAACACCAGTTTTACAAGCCTGGCACTGAGATATGTTCATGCAAATGATTCCCTGCATCTGTGGAAATCAGAAAGGCTTGGAATCACTGCAGTGTAAAACGTTTTATAGCGATGCTTAAAACAAAAAAAAACTGCATGAAGTTGACAGCCCTCATTTCATGCCTTTAATTTTGAGTAGTTTATTTTGGGACAGTACTTCTGTTTTTCAAATTCAGCAAATTGCTTTTCTGCTTCTTTATCAATCTTTTCAGTGAGTCAGCCTCTGGAGAATAAAAAAGCTCACACACAGACCCGAGTCTGTAAACGGGAGATAGCTAGGCCAGCCATACAGCCATCCAGCAATCTTGATCTGGCTCATGGAAAAGACAGTTCTGATGGGTCCTCACAGTCATTGGCACTCCTGCTAAAGGGAACTATGAAGTGGAATAATATATATAAGTTAAGTCTCTTTTATTGTCAATTTCTCTACATATACTGGACATACAGAGGAATCGAAATTACGTTTCTAGCTATCCCACTGTGATGCGCACGGTCAGGAGAGGCAGAGGCTGCTGCGTCCACACGCGCCGCCTGCTATGGTATTCACCCAATCACACACCCATATACCGGTATATGTATGGAATGATATTTGAAATTCATGTTAGACTCACTGTTAATATGATAAAAAGTCTTAAAGTTAACCAATGTGTATGTGGACTCTCACATGGACATGGTTCACGATGATAACAAAAACTCCAACAGTGGTCAAATGCTGTTATTTTTCACCATTGGAAAGACAAGAAGATACACATTTTAAACGTTTTCACGCTTACCTCTATGACTCAGAATGTCCAAAAATGGCCCGTTTGCAGTTCAGACAATAACTTAACTTTAAATTCAAAGGCTCTAGTAGTCTGAGCTGCTGCTGCCTCTACTTTATTAAGACAGCTCTTGAATAGGGCACTGGGGAATGGGGATGCTGTCACGCTCAGAGACTCCGGCTCAAGTCTGGTCCACAGTCCTCATTCATTCCCCTTCTCTCTCTTCTGATCATTTTCTACTGTTCTTTGCTGTCCTGTTGTAGTGGAGGCAGAAAGCCTAGGAGAGAATCTAAATAAAAAAGAAAGTAAGATAAGAAAAACAGAACACTCTTGAATGTGTAAACACAGTGTTTTATAACGAAACAACGAAATCCCTACAGAAATGAGTGAGCTTGCCTTCACTGTCTCAAGCACTTTCGAAACATAACTATCTGCTTATACATCTGTTCAGAGTGTTTTGTTGTGTTTTTTTAGGGTGTTTTTTGTAGCTACTCAAAGTATGTAAGTGTGTAAAGTTTCCCCAAGAGTTTCCCCTGTTCTTATCTGGCTTCTAATCTTTTTTTTTTTTTAGCAGTCGAATTCTACATGAATTTTAAATAAGTTTTAAATTTATAATGTGTTGTTTGGTCAGTTTAGTCAGTCATGAATATTCAGATGTGTGTGTGTGTGTGTGTGTGTGTATGTGTGTGTGTGTATATGTATGTATGTTTAAGTATACATTATATACATACATATATACAAATATATATATATATATATATATATATATATATATGTGTGTGTGTGTGTGTGTGTGTGTGTGTGTGTGTGTGTATTCTTTCCATGTGCATTCAAAAAATTCTCTCTCTCTCTAGGGAAGTCCTGTATGACTCTGTTGACCATGGCCAGATTTGAGTGGTTTGAGGAGTGGAAGGACACTAAGCTGAACCATAGAGGCCCTGAGTACGAGGACCTGAAACTGGGCATGGCCAAGGAGCTACTGGACTGGGCCCTGCAGATGTTCCCACAGCTCAGGGACAAGGTATGAAGACCTCAGCCCATTCACCATTGCCCATTCACCACTAACCATTCACCTTAGTGACTAGCCAGTCAGGTGGAGGATAGGAAATTCATGCTTTACGCATAATGTACTATAGAGAGCTTCAAACCAACCACTTTTCAACCACACCCTGTATTACTCCAAGAACTCGTGAACACTTGGGGTGGGGGGGTCATAGTCGCACAGTCCTACAGTATTTACCAGCAACATCATCAATGGCATCAATATTGACACAGTCTTACCAATTGCCATAGCTACCATATATAGTACCTGTGCATATTACCCACCACATTACCGATTGCCATACCTTGCATATTGCATATTACT
>JAGFZM010000408.1:182793-217594 GCA_017657215.1 Limnothrissa miodon | reverse complement strand
GATTGCCATACCTTGCATATTGCATATTACTAATACCCTCCACATTACCGATTGCCATACCCACCATGAGATTTGTATATTATTTTCGTGTGTGACCAGAGCACACTGCAGCCTGTGTATCTCTCTAACTGTAACACGTAACACCATCCAAACTAAACACAGGATCTGTTAGCATACACTATAGTGTACGATGCAATTACTAGGATGTTTGGCTGCTCAATGAAAGGCATGTAATTATGGTCAGACACACAGGTGGTCGCTCAGATGCTTTCAGAGCCTGCAAACACGCAGGGCTGTGATACGCTTGCTGCGTGTCAGGCAGATACCGTAATTAAAGTATCCAGCGTGTTGGGTAGGAAACGTCAGCTTCACATAATTACAGACAGTAACAGTGGAGTAATTAATTTGTCATTCAATTAATCGGCATGTGGGAGAGTGTGATAGAAAGAAGTTGTGTTTGTAAGCAGTGCTCTGAGGGGAAATTTGGCCTCTGCCTTTAACCTAATGTTAAATTGGTAAAATACACACAGTGAGGTGAAGCACGCGCTAACCCGGCGCCGTAGGGCACCTGCTACAGCATCCCTCGGGGAGGAGGGAGAGGTAAGGTGCCTTGCTCAAGGGCACTTCAGTCATGGTCTACTGGTCTGAGATCAAACCTTTGCGTTTCAAGCCCTAAGCTGTAACCAGTAGTCCATATCTGTACTGCACATTGAGAGGAAAATTGATTTATCCTAAACAGTTCTCTTTATTGTCAATTCTTCTACATATACAGGACATACAGAGGAATCGAAATTACGTTTCTAGCAATCCCACACGTGATGCTCATGATCAGGAGAACCAGAGGCCGCTGCATATACACGCGCCGCCTACTTATGGCATTCACCCAATCACACACAGTCACACACCAGTGGAGGGGGCTGCCATGCAAGGCTCCAGCCTACCAGCAGGAGCAATTTGGGGTTCAGTGTCTTGCTCAAGGACACTTTGATGGGGTCAGGTACAGTGGGCATCGAACCTGCAACCTTCCAGTTACAGAATGCTCTACCACTGCGCTGCCATCGCCCAGAAAGATAGTTTATTTGTCCTGGGACATTTAGGAGTGAAAATTTAGGATGTCCTGCATGCTGTCCTACACTGTAGATGTGGACAAGTGGAAAAGTCTTATTGAAATGTTTTCAACAGGATAATGTGGGGACCGTTTATACATATAGTCAACCACATGTATGGGTGTTCATGTCTAGAGGAGGAGTGAGGCTTATTTTAGGGAGGTGCACAATTTCAATTAAGCAGGCCAACCGCTTAAAAAGGTCACACACATCTCTAAAAACCTATAGTCTAAAAACCTAAGTCTATTGTATCTCTGCATGATTATGGTCATCCTATGCATTTGGTTGCATTTGTTTAAGACGGTAGAGGGCTTTTAGAGGTTTGCTTGACTTATTGGTACCAAACCTTATTAATATAATGTTAGAGATTAATGGCTACTAGAAATTCTCTAAAAATTGAAAACATGCATAAATAGTGGGAGATTCCATACCCCTGAAACCAAGTAGCTTTTGTAAACGTTGATGCCCTTAACAGTTTTAAATGTTTTTTAAAATTCACATTCACTCTTCACAGCAAACTGCTTTATGCTTTGGCAAACAGGTTGGGCTTTTAGAAAGAGTTTTAATTAAAAAAGAAAATCTCTGTTAAATCTGTAGACACTGCCAGTATGCTTGTTTACTTCAACAAAAGCCAAGTCAAATGAATTGGTCGGTAACGTAACATCATTTACTGAGAGTGGAGTGACTGCTTGCCTCTAGTGCAGTCCAGTATGATGTTGATCCAGAAGTTGTATTAGTAATGCTGAATTGGTAGCCCCAGGTTTGTTTTGTTCTCTTTTCTTGGCACCCTCATGACCTGCTGTGTGTTTGCTTGAGGTGGTGTTCATGGAGGCTGCCACCCCACTCACCAATATGCACTACCTAGGAGCCCCACGGGGCGAGATGTACGGAGCAGAGCACAACCTTAGCCGCTTCAGCCCGGAGGTAGTAGCTAGTGTCCGGCCACAGACACCTGTCAAAGGGCTCTTCCTAACGGGTAAGACCTGACATCAAATGAGTGAGTGATTTTTGTCCAGCACCTTAATGCTAGTCCAAAGTCATACATAATCATATATACTGTGTGTGTGTATATAAATATACACACTGTGTGTGACACACACACATATACATAGTAAACCTTTATACACACACACACACACGCACATAAATATGGCTGTGTGTGTAGACCATTGACTGTAGGCTATATATATATGCATGTATATGTATATAATATAATATTATGGTAACTAAAAGAGTGCTTCCGCACATTTCAGCCTACAGTTCTGTTGTAAGGCTTCACATTCATTCATTAAAGCAGTCTGGAGTCAGTCAGCCCTAGGTTGGAACAACGGTATGACCAAGTAGGAATATTGGTTATATATAATGCAGAATGAATAGCACTGTCACTGCTTCTTGATGACATAGGAACTTTGCCTCAGTTTAGTTTTATTTGCCTTATCCAGTGTTTGTAGCAGGTTGGCTAATTCACAATTCGAATAGTTTGTGTGACGTTGTGTTGTACCAAATATTGTCATCCTTGTACATACCGACAGCACTCTGCAACCTTTAACAATGGAGCAATGGGTTGGATGATCTTATATTTTAAGAGCAGAAGGCCATCACACTCTTGGTGTCCCTAGCAAAATTCAGACGAGTCTACACTTGTCTGTAGAGTTCACAGATCAGACCACGTCGGTTGACAACTGACATTGATCAGTGAAAACACACTACAACTAAGCAAAGGGAAAGCATCCCCTCTGCACTGATATCACTTTGTGTTTGTGTGTGTGTGTGTGTGTGTGTGTGTGTGTTTGTGTGTCTACATCCACGCTCCCATATAACTTCAAACGGATTGGCCAGTATTGCATCAGGAGGAGACAGAAGGCTTTCCAGTTGCCTGGTGTCTCTGGTCACAGTCTGTAATGGTCTCTAAAAGGAGTCTCCATGCTGATTTCGATGTCTGTCTGTCTGTTTGTCTGTCTGTCTGTCTGTGGTGCTGCCACATGCAGGCCAGGATGTGTTCTGCAATGGCATGGCTGGTGCGCTGCACGGCGGCCTCCTGTGTGCCTCAGTGGTCCTGGACCGCATCCTCTACATCGACCTGCTGTGGCTGAAGAAGAAGCTGAAGAAGCAGAGGGCATTGAAGAGGACCTAGGCTTGACCCACTTGTTTAGGCACACACACACACACACACACACACACACACACAAACACACACCTTATAACAAACAAAAGAGAAAGGCATTCTCTATGAATACTCATCAACCCATCAAACACACGTTGGTGGGTCTATTCTATCAATCATATGAGATAAATGGATATTAATTAAATAAATAGACAGATTTTTTTTTTCTTCAAACTTTCTTGTGTCAGTAGTTTAAACATATTCTAAAGTGAAATTAAGTTCATGTCCATACAAATCCATACATCACCTCACATTTATTTGTGTGTTTCATGGCCAGACACGTCACAATGTCACCAATGAGAACATGCATGAGAACAATGAAATACTGTTTTCTGATTGGCTGAGGGGTATTCCCCAACAATGGGGCCCCTATGAAATAAATCTGGCACAGAAGCTATAGCAACCATGCAAAAATGCAATCAACTGTTACCTATGTTGTCACAGTGGTCAGTTACTGAAGAAAATAGTACAGCAACTAAACAAATTTGTTTATTTTAAAACTGAACTAGATGTTTATTTTATGTTTCAGACATTTGCTTATTGGCTCTGTTTAACAGTATTGTGGTGTTCATTGGCGCTGCTATATCTGGAATCTGTAGCACCTGTTATCCTGATAGTTCTTGAATGGCCTGAAATGGCAGATGCCTGACAAACCTCTGGAGTCGAGCCAAATAAAACCTGTTACTGAATCCCCCCAAAATTCAGAAACCAATCACAACTACTTATCTAACATTGGGCAAGTTTTATATAATGCACAGGGTAGGGAAGTGTAAGGAAAAACTATGGTCATTTCCCTTTCATATTAAGAAAAGAACTGCTCGAAAAAACACGATATACATTAAATTCTGTTTTCTGCAATAGACATTTGCTGTGGGTGTATTCCGTTAGATCAACACTTCAAGCTGGCTTGAGCCCACTTCACACCTCTTGACAGCGCCTCTCAGCCATGATTGAGGTGTGTGTGGTTACAGGTAGACTACTGTTATGATGGAAACTGCATCAGGTGGGCAATAAGTCATACTACGAGTGCCTGTCCTTACTGTTTACAAGCACTGGGTGTGTTTTATGCTTCTTCCACTTCGCCCTCTCCCCCCATTCCGCCCAACAACATTCCATCACATATTTTACTTTCATAGACCTGTTCTAAGTTCCATTTTTTCCACTGGATTGATCTCTGCCCTGTCTTCTGAGGTGTGGTAGCTAGTGGCTGTTAGAATATATCTGGGTTTACATTCAACTTAATCATATTTCATTATCACAGTTAAGGATTTGGCACAGGAGGGGGCACCATGTTGGCTAAGGTGCCATACCATAAATCCGAGGAGGTTCGAGTGCTCCCCGAGGTCTTTTCCTGATCCTACCCCATCTCTGTCTCTCTCCCACTCATTTTTCCTGTCGTTGCAGGAAATGCCTATCAAAGGCAAAAAAGCCCAAAAAGTATCTAAAAAGATTTGGCTCAAGAATAAACACCCTAGCAAGTAGTTCCAAATTAAAAAACAGTGACATGGAAGAAGGCGTTGTGCCATAACTCCGGCGACCCGGGTTTGATTCCGACCTGTGGTCCTTTGCCGATCCTTCCCCATCTCTCTCTCCCATTTATTTCCTGTCTGTATCTTCACTGTCACTATCCAAATAAAAAAGGCAAAAAGCCCCCAAAAGTATCTTTAAAAAAATTAATAAATAAAATAAAAAAACAGTGACCTGTTCAGACCAGTTGTGGTATAAGAACATAATGTCGCTAGGACATCTATGTGTAGAAATGTTAAGTTGAGTCCTAAATATTATTGTATGCATTATTGTAATGTAATCGCTTGCCAACAATTCTTATAATACAAATGATCTGCTGGTAACATTAGTTATGGTAGGTAATGGCAATTTAGCTTTTTGTCATTGGGTAAAAAAGTCTGTCTATTTGTGTATTTTACTGACTAAATGAGTTTATAAAATGGCCTAAGCAAAGCCACTTAACTACGTTTTCAGAAAAAAATAAATGAATAAATAATGCATTTTAATAATGATGAATTAATTTAAAAGACAAGCTATAACAATCCATTTAGATGTACTAATAGTAAAGTAAATAAAAATAATTTAAATATATTTCTGTAAATTATCACTAATGGACATTTGGGTTTAGCATCTAAACTCTTCATGTGTTGTGTAATTGTGTCAAGCCGCAGCATAATTCACAATTATTATTGACCTCTAAAGATTACGTCACAGCCTTATCAACTAGGGTTAACTTTGATTGCCTAATTTCCGAGAACATTTGTCAATGGCAATAAATTATCATATCCTTACCAGCAGGTACCTCTCCAAGAATAGTGATTAAAAGTGATTAGGTCAGTTTGGAGAAATGGTTTTATTATTATTGTGGATTGTCCAAAATGAGGGTCTTCTAAATCAAATCATTCTTGCCCTTATCATGCTGATGGGTATGATGATAATCAGGTTTGGAAAATAATATGCTTCTAATATTTACGTAAGATTTATAAAACCATGCATTAGATGTACAAGTGTATTGAGCGTGAATTAGCCCACATAAAACATGTTTTTATGGAATGAACGAGAAGAGCGATTGCAAACCAATTCTTAAGGCTGTGCACTTAATTGAAACTGACACTCAGAAAAATAATCGGATTCATGATATCTTTTTATCTTTATTTTTCATTATTAAATGCAACTGATGAATACAAATTAATGAATATTCTGGAAAGCTGCTGGGCCTCTTCCTGTAGGGACATTTTTGAGATTCTTGCAGCTAATTTATCACAGTTTCAGACTGGGTTAGGGTAGGCATTGCAAGGCTGATCATACCACACATGCCATTGGTCAATGCACTATACCTCCCTTTGAAATAGCATGGTTTCTGCCCTGGGGAATGATCGATTCAGTCATGTCTGATTATACTTATGTAACCAGAAATATTTAACAATCATAAAACATCTTAGTCACAGGGATTCATTTCTGCACATGGCCTCTAAAATCCTTTCCTGTTTAGTTTGTGGGGAGCCTGTGAGCTTGTGAAAAAGAACTGACAACTACTTATCAACTTCTGATAACGGTGGAGTCCATGAGTCAATACCTGTCCCAGGCATCAATTAAACTGCAGCATGCTCTGCCAGGGACTTTGGCCATGTAACACATAATGGAACATTGTGAAAGGGAAGTTACCTTTCATGACTAAATGCCGCTTTACTGAACAAGATTCTTATGAGCTTTTCCTGATAATGTGTAACCAGCTTTTATCACACTGGCTTCCAGACAGATTCAGTCTCATGTGACGGTTACGAAAAACTGACTACTATGAAAGTCAGGTCATAATTTCCATTCGTCAACAATAAAAACAGTGGAAGACATCCCTCAAGGGAAAAGTCTAGCATAAGAATTTTATTTACATAATTTACAAATTCACAAAGAAAAAATTAAAATTTTTGCGATGCCACAAGTAGCCTAATGGAAAAGCGGAAGAATGTTTTGATTCTCATCTGAGAACCAAACCTTCTAACACTTTATAATTTTCATCTGTTCAAATGAAATCCTGTTTTCTGATGGGCAGAGTTTCCGGTATTCCCTAATAATGGGAGACCTATTAGATCTTCTGAAAAACGTGTCGGACGTAGACAAAAATCTCATGGCTTAGTATCCTTAACCTCCACCTTGTCCATTCCTTATATCAGGACACCATGGTGGCCGTTATCTCTAACTGAAGAGTCCATGAGTGTTCAATCTCTCTTCCAGAATGTTCATATTCCAAAAGTCCACATGGCTTCATAAGTCTTGAGATGAGTCAGCTTTTTTCGTCTTTTATTTTTCCTTTGCACTTCACCCACTTCTGGGCAAATAGAATGATTTTTAGATCATACCAAGATAAATACCAAGTCTATGCCCGAGCCTAAAGGCGAGTTTCTGTATTCTTCATAGCTGGGCAAAACGTGTCACTGTCACTGATGTTGATCACGAAGTCAATCACAGTCTAGGATTTGTTATCTACTTTGGCTTCACCGAAAAGAGTCCTTTTAAGAGGCTGTGACAGAGACAGATGGGGGATTGGGCAATGGAGGAACGTAGGGAGGAGGGGGGGCATCATCTGGGATGTAAAAGTCCGGAGGTTTCATCTCCACCTGAGGGAGAAAGAGAGATATTCACTCTGAGAGTTGCCACTACAAAGCTGTTGTGCTCAAAAGAGAAAGCCCTGGTGAATCAATCCAGTTGCCTTGTTGTTCACACACCAAGATAGCGAATCGTGCGCTAACACTGAATAAACAGGGCACAAAAACTCATTGTTGGTTTTGTTTTGCTCTGCCTCATTTAGCGTTACTTAGTGGCTTGCTATTTGCACTGGGGCCCATGCACAATCTGTGCCCATACCGCTTAAAATGTCTAAATTATATTAATATTTACAGGAAATTACAATTTCAGCTTCCTTAAAGGCTCTCCACCCAACTGGGGCCCTGGTAACAGTCCCCCTTTTCCCCACACTACGACACCCCTAATCACAATGTCCCACTTATTTAGTTTTGTGGAGTTAAGACAGCTGAATAAACAGTTAATGAGAACATCATTTTATTACAAATAGATAGAGCACAGACCAACGTATCATTAGAATATGGTAAATGACCAATGACCAACAGAAACTCTCGTCCTTTAAAAATAACTTAAAATAATTGTGCTGGTGTTTGTGCATGCCCCTGACGTGATGTGCATGATTTGTCTCCAGACCCTAATCCCAATCTCTTAATCTGGATTGAGAATTGTTCCCTGGGTTTACCCAAGCAATAAAAGACAAAGTTAAGTTACTACACCTCATTATAAGGTGGAGGTGGACTCATGCTTCTGGCTATGCTGTAGCGCGGCGGCCTGTGAAGGTCGTCGTCCGAAGGTAAGGAGTTGGGAAACGGGATGATGAAGACGGACGGGTTTTCTGCGTCACGGGCGTTCTGCTGCAGTTGGCGGTCTGCACGGGCCCGTTGCAGGGCTCGACACGAGGTGTTGCAACAAAGGATGACCACACAGAAGCAGATGAGGGGTATAAAGATCCTAAGGGAAGGTGGGGGGGGGGCAAAGAGAAAAAAAAATCTGATTATCTCATCACACATCCTATATCAGGAGGTCTTTGTGCGTGTGTGTGTTTGTGTGTGTGTGTGTTAAGCAACAGGCTTGTTTTAGTTGGTTTTAAATCCTTGACTCAGTGTTGGCTGGTCACACACCAGCAAATACAGTAGTCCTAGTCCTGTTTTTTTATATTACAATTCCACTCAGTCCCAGGAGGGGGGGAGATGAATGTAATGTAGATTCAGTGTGCATATTGAATGTTTTATCAGCTCGAGGAGCGGGGAGGGCTAGGTTTCATGCATGGGGGAATCATGTTACAGTGCGTATTCCACTGACAGGAATTGGACCTGGCAACCAGTGTATAGTTAAATTGCCTCACCGATATAGCATGCAGCTCCACAGCCCCTGTAGCCTATAAAGTTCCATATGCAGTAATATTAACAAGGCTAATGCAAAACAGGAGAAGGCTCTACTTACTCCAGTATGGGAAACGACATATGAAGAGACATCTTGAACAGGACACCTTGATGACACTCTGTGGAGAAAAGAAAAATCATTGGATTAGGCATGGTTATATTCACAAGAGAAGCTACCACATCGACAATATTAAGAAATAATGCGATGACCAAGAATTTGTCTCAGATCTTTAAATGTAGCCTAAAAAAACCCAGTTGATTTGAACATTCATTCAGGCCTTCAAGTGATGTGTACCTCCAGTCATGTGTTCGTAAGTGAGCTTATTGATGTTTCATGGGATGTTCTTTACTCTTAAATTTATTCATGAGTATTGTGCATGGATGGATGAACATAAATGAATGAATGTCTCTAGCTTTACTTCAAGTAGATGTTCAATCTATATCAACTTTCAGAGCGAGCGCAGTTCAGATAGTATTGCCATAATTTTAGGCATAATGCACTGATGTAGAACAAGTGAGCAATGCAACACACAACCACGCCATCTCTGGTCATATTAGATTGCACTAAATCACAGAACAAGCCTCATTATCACCCTTTTTAATATCTTTCTCCATTTTCAGGGAACCGGTAACAGCTGCAACAATATTGTCCTGCGTTGTTGACCCATCTATTAATATTTTGCAGCGCTGCTGAATAGATGTGTGTGAGGGACCGTTTATAATTCTTTTCATGGTGCTGTTGAGATAAATAGAGCAAACAGATGTGGGCTAGCCGAAGCTAGTAGATGGATGACTCTCATAGAATGTTATCTGCGTCTGGCATTGTCATGTCCTTGTCAGGATCTGGAAACACAGGTCACATTCATCACACCTGTTTACCTGTCGGCCTTCAAATGATTTGATGGTGAAGAATATAAATATAAGCTGAAGCATATAAACAAGCAGGGTCTGTTTGAAAGTAGGCCTACACCATGTTAAGTCTTTATTAGACGGTAACACTTTATTTGAAGGGGTCTACATAAGGTCTGTCATAAGTATGTTATAAACATGACATGACACGTATCATGACCATTAATGAACTTTCATTCATGTTCATGACTGTTGTCATTAAGTGTCATTCGGTTTTTGAAATGCAGACAGGGATGTAGACTTTACAAAAACCGAATGACACTTAATGACAGCAGTCTTAAACATGAATGAAGTGTCATTAATGTTTATGATATGTGTCATGTCATGTTTGTGACAGGCTCATGTCACCCTTATGTAGACCCCTTCAAATAAAGTGTTGCCGAATATTAAAATCAGATATGACTTGGATAAATGAATTCAAAGAAGCTGCCTCTTAACTCTGACTGTTTTATGCTTGAATCAAACAAACCATGAACACCAATACAGTGACTACAGAACCCCATTCAGTGTCTCAGATTAAGAAACCATTAAGATGAAGGGCTAAAATGGTCACTCGATGGTCTGAATAAAAGCTGAGCCTCTCTCTCTCACACACACACACACACACACACACACACACACACACAGACAGATAGACTGGAGAACTAACAGACCCAATTACCAAAACATTCTCTCTATAGAATCTCAGGTAATGAAAATAGCAGTCAACGCCATGGCTTTGTAATTCCATCTTGAAACCAAATGGATTTACCAGTCTTAAAAAATGTATTTCAATATCTGCCGGCTTGGATTTCTTTAGTCACACAAATCATATGAACCCTTTTCATTAATTAGCAACACGCAAAATCATCCATATGGGACAAGTTAGTAGGAGTATGGTCAAAGGCGGGCCTTTAAAACGGAATAAGATTTACAGGTTTATACAAGTCACCAATAAAAACACAAGGAGGGGATTTCTTCCATGACATAAAATCTCTAGAAAGTCTTTTTGGGGATACAAAATTATTTCCACTCACACAGATTTCTAAGGTATTGACATTTAATTATGTCTTTCTTAGATTTGGTTTCAGGTACTTTTATTCATTTTGATGCACTATGAATTTGATTCCCTTATCAGCTGACACCTCTCCAATCCTTCATACTCCTCAATACAGACTCCTCTATACATTCTGCTCACTTACTCGGTGAGAAGTTTTGTAAAGGCTACCCTCAGAAATCGCAAACCCAGTCAAGAATTTACTTTCAGTCCTAAATATGCCCTGAACCATTGTTCTGTTTTTTTTTTTTTTTTTTTTTAATACAGGCTCCTGAAGATCAGCATCACATGAGCCCCCACGTAAATGGCAAAGGGCCTGTTGCCTTTATTCTCGAGCACTACGCACTGCTTTTCTGTCAGTGCTAGCAGGCAGCTCATAATGCACGCAGGGTCACAAGTCAAAACAAATAATAAAAAAAAATCATACATCTTACCTCTGAGAAGGTTTGTTGTTTTCCAAGCTGGCGATGGCAGAACGTTGACAGTCTATCGACGTATGGCTCTTTCAGTCTGTCTGTGTAAATGTGTGTGTATGTGCGTGCGTGAGTGTATCTAAGTGAGCACACAACCGGGTGTGTCTCTTATCAGACAGGGGTTCACCATAGGACTATGAGAGGCTAGATTAGTTTTTTTATGGCAACAGGCAAAGGCTTAAAGGAGCAGCACCTGGAATCTTCACACCAGGGCCCATGTGCATCTCAGCCAGTTACGCAACTTGTAGACCAAACTGACCAAAAATCACAGGCTTGCAGTATGTACAAAGCTGACTATTATTACCTGACATCACAGATACAAAGCTGGTTATAATGACAAGATATCACAGACTTGCAGTTTGATACAAAACTGACTATAATGACAAGATATCACAGGCTTGGAGTATGTGTGAATCTGACAATAATTACTAGAGATCACAGTCTTGTAGAATGTACGAAGCTGATTATAATGACAAGATATCACAGTCTTGCAGTATGGTACAAAGCTGTAATTACTAGACATTCCACAGTCTTTCAGTATGAACAAAGCTGATATAGTCCCAAAATATCACAGGCTTGGAGTATGAGTCGAAGCTGATGTCACCAAACCTCATGCAGTGATGGACCACCTGTTGCAAAGGCAGGCAAAATGAACCCTAAGAGTTGGTAAACAATTCTTTGTTGTTTCACAGACATTGCATTATTTTGGCTGTTTTAAACAACTCAAAACATCCAGTGCCTGGGGGAAACTATCGGGACAGATCAGTAACCGCCCATCTGAATCTGGAGTAACACATCAGCACCATGATTTTCTTAGGTAGGAGCAAATGTGCACCGAAGCCATCCAAAAAAGAATACTCTTTAATACTCTTTAATATGACATTTTTTAAGAGCAAGATAAAGAGACCTTGTGACATACAGAATCCAGGGCCTTCGTTCAGTTCCACAGACCACTGTGAGTGTGTTTAATGCAGATGAGGCAGCCAAATGCAGTCATTTGGACAAATTAACAGATGAATCGCTTCCTTTGAACACTGCAGTCTCCCTTCAAACTGATAAGTAGGTTCTGCCATTGGGTGCATTGCTAATTATGCAACACTGAATAATAAAAGCAGACATTGAGACTGTAATTTCAATTGTAATGTCTCAAAAGTAGGTTGTATCTTTGCATGGCCATCTTGGAGTGCTCAGCTCTTTTAAGGACTGCTTTGAGAGAATCTCTCTCTCTTCCTTTCACACACACATACACACACACTCACACTCACAAACACACACACACATACTGCTATCATTCCTACTCTCTTTTCCCTGCTGCGAACATTAGGTCTGTGACCTTTAATAAAAAGCAATGAGTGTCTGCACAGTGGAATAGACCGCCAATATCTAATTGGACACGAAAGAATAGATGTTACTTTTATGGTCCAATTAAATACTGGAAGCTTTTCCAATGTGTGAACATTAATTTCTTTTTCTCTGGCCAAACATGTTCTTTTGCCCTGTACCTGGCCTAAGGATGCTGAGATGTCCACACAGCTATCTTTCTGAATATCTGTCACTTTTCCTAACCTGTAACCTGTTGGCTAGTTGGTTTGTTAGCCATTGAGTGCAGTTTCACACAATGTTGTTGCTACTGTTTCTCCTGTTAAACCTGTGAACAATAAAGGAGGCTTTTAAACGTGTACTTATGGCTTTTATTTACATTTACATTAAACATTAAGGTTTTCTCTTTTCTCATTTGTTTAATACTGGAAAACATATCTAAAACAATTATTCCAAGTGCAAAGCAATGTGTAAATTAAGATATTCCATGTCCAATGTACCTCTGGTTTACTATGAGTTTACACGTATTTCATAAATCCTATTATACAAAATTAATTTCTCTTAACAAAATATATATTACTTTATTTTAGTTTCCATTACAACAAGAAAATTAGTTTTACTATTAACTCCTGTTACTCTTGTGACCAGTAATGAAAAATGACCATTGGCAGTCCACAGTATATTACAGACCACTCCTCTACAAACTGACTCAGAGTTACTTGTTTGAAGAAACGGAGCAGCTGCTGTGAGATTGTAAAACTGTCTTGTAGCTGGTTCTGTGAGGCAGGCAGGATTTATTGGCTTTGTGTTAAATGATGTGTAGCAAACGGTGTAATTATCTGCAACCCATGGCTAATGTCTCAGGAGAAGGTCTCAGGATGATTCCAAATGTAATGTGTTCAGTGCAGTCAGGGCATCTTTCCCACAGTGGCTAGCAGCGACACAGCCTCCGTCAGTCAGCAGTCAAAATGCTGGGGAACGAAGGGGCGTACTACAAGCCAAGTGTCATCACACATTCCGGACAGTTGGTCAGTTTAGTTTGAATGTGTGGTGCATTGTATATGTCACACCCAACAGCGGTTAGATGGTTAAAACAGTATAAAAAGTAAAGATTTAGATATAAAAAGGTGAATTAAAACTGGTATTAAAAAGGTGTGGAGCTTACAAATAGAAAAGCCCTTATTTTACCAGTGTGCTAAACAAGGGGCTGGGTGGACAAGACTGTAAGGTCAACAACATGCCTTTCTCTGCTCAGAGAACAAATGTAATCAAACTCCAAAAACTTTGGTCTCAATCCCCGTCCCAAGCTCACACATCACACATTCATCCATCCATACATACATACATAGAAAAGACGCTTGTGAAACTTCTTGTCTAAGAAAATGCCTCAAAAATGAATTCACCTTTAAAAAGAAACTTTCTGTCAAAGTGAACTGCTCTGTAATTATTTACTTACAACCTTGAAGCTTGACACCTAATCACATACTGTATTTTTTTGCAATGATTTACAGGAAATTATGACTACTTTTGTGAGTAGCCTTTCCACACACAGAAGCTTCTGCCTTCCCCCATAACTGGGCTGTTTATTTGGCCGGCTCCACATAGTTTCCAGGGAAGTAACCCTGAGCACCGTTCAGCACGCCCTGACACCAGCCGTCATCGTTTTTGCCCGTGACGTAGATGACGTCTCCCTCCTGGAAGGCCAATTCGTCAGGCTTGCCTGTGTCGTAGCTGTACAGCGCCACCACTGTGTGAGTCAAGGAACAGCAGGGGGATTAGCCATTGGGACTGACAGACTGAGACGCCCTATCAGCTACTGACACCAGGGGGCACCAGAGTGCATTGATTGTAGGCACCAGATAGGATTTCATCAGATTTCAGTCCTATGGTGCTTGTATCAAGGTCAGTGCAGGCCAAAGAGAGATCATGTTTAAGTCATTTTATAACACAAAAGTAGTATGTTTGCTGCATTAACAACAATGTAACTGATGCCAGGCATCAATATATTTCAACACGCACGCACACACACACACACACACACACACACAAATTCACACATCCAAACAATGTGGCTTTTGAATGTAGCCTGGTCCATGCCGCACGGTCATGACACAGGAGATGAACAGTGTGCCTACCTTTCTCGAGATAATTAGCGGGTACAGCTGTGTCATAGTCTACTGGGGGAGGCAGAGGAGGGATGTCATCAAAGCCATCAAAGCAGTCAGGAGGTGGCGGTGGTGGAGCAGGAATCTCCAGATCTACCACACAGAGAGCACCCATTAACAGGTTCACCCTCCATACAGCGCACACACACACACACACACACACACACACAGCTCCTGAGCACAAAAGAAGACGGCGCATTCATCACGTGTGTGCTCGTGACACCGAGTCACATCCTTCTGTATACAGTTAGCTGCACTCTCCTTCAGCCGAGTGCATGCTGTCTGCACACACACAATGCTGGCGCGTGAATGGAGAGAGAGAGAGTCTAATTAAAGCAGAGCTATGCTCTTTACCTGTGCTAATCATCACCCACGGGTTAGGTCCACGCTTCTCCGCAGGGACGCAGGGATGCTAATTTATAAAACTGCTACTTAAGTCTGTCAGGTCTCACACACACACACACACACATACACACAAGCACACTATGGTACATTTCTAACTGGCTTTGGCTGGTCCCCATTTTAATTAGGCGCATGAATCGACTCATAGAATTATTACATAAGAACACACATTCATCGATGCCTGTGTCTTGCACTAATTATGTTATGGATTGGACCGTACTATTGATGTGATCACCATCGGTGCATGCTTTGTGGGTTCTCAGTTCTACATCTGCATCATTTCATCCACCCCAAAAGCCGTAATTTTTTCTTCCTAGCTGTGCCGCTGATGTCGGGGTACACGCTCATAAGTCTACAGCTGAATCATAATAACAGCAAGCTTGTATTGTGCGCTATGCTGCAATGACAAATAACTCGATCCGCACAGAAACAGCAGGGAAAAAAAGCTCTCTTCCCCTGCCAACTGTGCCAAAAGCTCACACCTGTGTTGCCGTCAGCTACAGATGCCCTGAGGCAGCCGCCACCGAGTCGAGTCGGCAGGACTCACCCAGGTGCTCGAGGCGAGCAGGAAGCTTGGTCAGGGGGCTCAGCGAAGCAGGTGGAGCGAGTGGAGGAGGGTATGGGGGAGGCGGAGGAATCATCACTGATAGACACACAAACAAGCAGACAGTAAAGTAAAGCAACAGGGCACCAAACCGAATATGACAAGCACTCAGCACTCAGGGAATATTTACACATCGGCTTGGCACACTAATCACTCACAAAGCCGACACTGTACTTGTCCTTCATTCACATGTTCATTTACAAATACACTTGAGAAATTATATATAATATAAAACTATTACTCTGGATACATGCAATGCCCTGTTAACTGTATTCCTTATGAACATTATAGTGAAAAGCATTATTATTTTCATAACGCTTCATATTAAATTTGCAAGGCCTCACATAATAACATTATGTGCATCATACACACATACACACATACACACTCACACACATACATCCACAAATGCATGCACGCACACACACACACACACACATATATACAGGCACCCACACACGCACACAAACACACACATACAGACAGACATATTTTCATAAGGTTTGTCATAAGAACACATTTTTTCCTCATATACTATAAACAGTGAATGCTAAAACGATGGTTAGTTCTTCCCTCTCATCTGTTTAGAGTCCCACACTGCTAGACTATGTTAGCTGAAAGGGTGGTGCCCAGAGTGGGCCAGCGCTCTCCGAGAGAGAAGAGCTTACGTGATTGGACACCAGGCAGGAAGAGCGAGCGCGTGTAGAGGGACCGAGCGCTTGGGCCCATGCGCACCCTCAGTGACAGCGAACGAGTGCTCGGGGGGAAGCGGCGTGAGCGAGAGCGCCGCGTACGAGGAGCTAAGCCACATCGAGAAGACAGAGACGGAGAGAAAGGAGGAAAGAAAACAGAGAATGAGGGAGGGAGAGAGAAAGAGAGAGAGAGAGAGAATAAGAGATATATAAGTCAAACGATATCCAATCAGCAGAAGTGCAGGCAGACTGTGCATGTAAAGCTGATTATATGGTTCAGCATTAACACATTTCACCTAAAAGCACTCCAAAGCTCTTCATACGCAAGTTCAGCACATTCATGATTAATTTGAATCATCTTTAAAACAAGGTGACAGAGACCCCTTCTTCCCAGCCGCAGTTTCGTGACTCAAAGCGCTTAGCTCCACAGGATACAGTATTTGTCTCCACAGTGGGGTGCAATCACATTACACATCCTGAACCCCACAAAGCTCCTCGCGGATAAAGTCATGCTTATCCAGGTGTGTGTTACCTATGCCAACAGCCTTCTGTGACCCTTTATTGTATATCATTAGGTCTCTCCAGTGTACTAATACTGAGACATATTGGGCCATCACCAATGTAAAATATTGAGTGTGTGTTTTAGTTATTACCTATGAACAAATACCAGATGGGAAAACATTGGCGAATGGAAAAATTTTTTGAAAACTGTGTAAGTGGAATCTTCTCCCATCGACCCTAATACCCTTCTAAATTCATATTCATATGCTCGGTCACTCATGTTCCTCCAAGAAACGTCGTTTAGCACTAACAATACCTCACACACCTCCTGTAAACCTATCATAACCTAACCTTATCTGTTGTTCCTTGGTGGTGATCTTTCAAGAGTTAGCAGCAAGGCATACCCTTTACCCCCAAGAAATTACTGAAGAGCCAGCTCTTCCGAAAATACCCCTTGCATTAGAACTTCTAACTACCTGGAATGCAATCACAATGCAACAATCTGCATTAGAACTTCTAACTACCTGAAATGCAATCACAATGCAACAATCTGCCAGTTCCCTATTCGTTCTATGTTTGGTAAGTACACTGGATTTTTACTTCAATAAAAACAATCTTTTTATAATAATGGTTAGGGATAATGCCCAATGTTTCAATGTTGAACCATGAATCAACATAGAAAAGTGCTGACATACTGTAGCAAGCCAAACCTGTAGAGACAAACCTCCAAAACACATTTTAGCGAAGAAATCATTGTCTGCACAGAGTAAAAGTTTTGATTGTAAAAACAAGCCTCAAGTCAGAAACTGCGTCCTCTGTCTTGATTGACGGCTGGCTACCTTCAGTATCGTCCAATGGCGGGAGGGGGGGAGGAGCAGGGAGTTCAGAGCAATCACTGATTAGGGGAGGGAGGACGTCATCCATGGGAATGGGAGGGGGCAAGCCATTCTCTTCTGCCACTGGTGCATAGGAAAGAGGACATGCATTCATCATACAACAGTGCAGTTTCAAACAAACATCTACAACCCTTTGAACAATCGTCCACACCAAACACATTATATAAAGTGTTTGGTATATATATATTATACATATACATATATATATAAAACTAACCTATAGACAGCCTGAGTGAATTGCAGACTACAGTCAGGCTTTTTAATATTCCATCTGTTTTTCTCCCTTCAGCTTCACCTCATCGCACAACTTGAAAATCAGTCTGTGAGATTCTCATTAAATTGAATTCAAGATGAGGAACGTGACAAGTCTTAATCCTAAGTTCTTTATTTTGATGGCTAATTTCCGCAAATAAAAGCATCTTGGGTTTCACACGGCACGGCTGTGTGTTCTCATTTCCTTTTTTTGAGGTCGGGAACTTCCTATCACTGATAACCTAAGTACAAATGTCCCCAGAGCTCTTTCAGTGTACTTGTCTGCGTATGCGTATTAGTCAAACACACAGCAGACTAATTACAACAACTGCTAATGTTTAATGCAACATCACAATGTCATGAGCAAGAATGGGGATTAATTTATGCTGTGGCTGTACAGAGAGAAGTCAATAAAGCAGGAATTTCTGGACTGTCATCAATGACTATTAATACAATGGGTTCTAATTGAGACGACAAAACACATTGTCAGTCAATGAGAAACAGTGTCTTCCGCATTAACTAAAGTCATCCAATGGTGTCCCAGTCTAGAGTCTTGCCCATGGAAGCAAAAAAAGAATCCTTTTTAGTAAAATAGCTTAAAGACTTGGGGCTTTGTCTATAATGTAAATCTGAAGCCAATGACAGCTTTGACATCACTGGCAACTTTGAGGTGCATCACTAAAAGGCTTCCTAATAGCAACAGAACTAGACTCAGACACCACGGTCCTGATAAGTCCTGCCAATAAAATGTGGGGTTTTGGCCCCACATGATGGTGATGGTGGTTTATTGTGTTTTACTCTTTACTGTAAAACTCTGTAGATGATCTGATGTCCTTCCCAAATGCAACAGTGTTGTTACTGTAGTTGTTTTTTTTTGTTTTTTTTTGTGCAGTGTTGTGCTGCGGCCGACGGTGTACGCCTACCTGTCTCCAGAGGTGGTGCGGGTGGCGGAGGGGGCAGTGATGCCTCCACAGGTGGTGGTGGTGGTGGGGGAGGAGGTGGAGGAGCTGGAGCTGGAGCTGGAGGAGCCGCTTCTGCGGAGTCAGTGGTGGGCAGCAGCGGAGGAGCCGGAATGGACTCCACGTCCGGAGGAGCGTCTGGGGCGTCCTCGTCCATCGGAGGAGGGGGCAGCGGAGGCCCATCCTCCAGTAGCACGTTGATGATGTCAGCCTCCACCGGCCAGCTGGGGGCTACAGGTGGGGGAACGGCCTTGCCGAAGCTAGATCTGCACATGAACGATAAATCAACACCTTCAGGGCCAGCCTTTTCCAAAGCCCTCTACATTTAATTTTTGACTATGATTTGTTTTTTTAAAGATCTTCGGACCTCCCCAATAATCACAGAATGGTCAATATAATAACTTAATAAATAATAAAAAATAGAGATAACATAAATGCACATAACAACCTTGCAATTACTTACAACTACTTGCAAACCAAATAAAAAAATACTGATGATTATTTCTGCACGCTGCATTAACTGAAAAGCAAGAACATTCTAGATTCATCCGGTTTCAGTTTCGTTTCCTCCCGGTGTTGAAAATCCTGCAAGTGTAGTAACCCCAGAGTCTAGAGGCAGCTAAGAGACCCTTCATTCAAACTGTAATGAGCCATTTAATCATCAAAGTAACTATAAAGCTGGCACATTAACCTAAAAATATTGTCTGGTGTAACTTTATTTCTTAGAAAGTTGAAGAAATGTAAATCACAATTGTTTATCTCTAAGGGAAGTATAATATAAGCACATTTCCTCCAATGGTGGCGTGTAACTCCAAGGCGGCATTGGGATTTGGCCAATATAATGTGCACTGGCCTCTGTGCACAATATTGCTGGTTGAACAGTCTCAGATGAGTATTTGAGAAGTGTGAGACTTACCCAGTGGAGCGGTCACTGAGAGAGGTCAATGATGCGGCATGAGACAGAGTTGGGGCAATTGGACACTGCACAGGCTCAGGTGGGCGGCTGTTTCTCCTGGTTTGGCATGGGCACACACACACACACATGCACACACACACACACACACACACACACACACACACACACACACGCATATACATGCACACTTACACACATACAGACACAATCATGTGCATAGACACACACACACACACACACACACACACACAAACACCCAATTAAAAACACATATTTGAAGATGTTAAGGTGTTTATACATTAGGCAGAGATAAACATGGACTTTCTCTTGCTGTGTGAAAAACTCTTGACTTGTGACATTTACTAAAGACAAAGGAAGCCACAAGAGCGGTGAGGTAACGTCAACTTCCTGTCTGGATGAGAAACAAAAAAAAAAAAAAACAGGAAATGCAACCTCACAGCCTTCGACAGTTTGAAAAATCACCCTCCCTAAAAGACCTATGTAGCTCAGTTCACATGAGGAAGTGATGTTAGTGCTAGGACTGACAACGGGCCAATACTAGGTTGTGTTTCACCAGAAGAGATTTAAAGATTCAGGAATAGCTAATCATGCCAGTCCATAAATGATGACGATGCTGAGGACAGTCAGTAGTTGACATTAGCATACATTTTTGACTCTTTAGCATCATCTGCCCTTTCCTGTCCCGGCTCGGGGAACGACCGGGCATGTACATGTGCTCAATGTGGATGCCCAATAAAGAGCACTTACCCCAGCGTGCCTCCAGGCTTGCGTGTCATGGTGGCTGTTCTGCCCACCTGCTTCCCTGAGTCCTGTGAGGGAGGGAGAAGGAGAAGCACCCATGAGCTCCAGGACTGTTGAAGCCAGTCAGCCGGGAGCTAGATCAATGATAAAGCCCCCCACCACTAGGGATGTGACGGTACTAAAAATATAATAGTTGTTATAGCTACTAGTAAAAATCCAGTTTTGTGGTAGCTCAAAGGTTATAGAACTGAACAAATGCATGAATGGATTACTGTAAATGATGAATGGATGAATGAGATGCAGTTCCACAAAGTTCCACTACACTATTTTGTTAAAGAGTGCCATGTAGCCTAAAAATAAAGCTAATGTCATAACCCAAAACAATAACCAGAAAATGCAGACAGCTTTCAAGTTATAATAAAGGAAAACAAAGTTGGAAATAATGACTTCTGTCACATTCTGTCAATTACAAAATCTAGCTACGTTAGCAAAGGGGTTAAAAAACCTGGCTAGCATGCAATGGTCACTCTTTTGGGCACTGGCCCAAGAACAATTGTAAATCACTATGGATAAAAGCATCTGATAAATGCATGAATGGAAATGGAGATTTTATAAATATTACCGAAAATTATATTTCAAATGGGCTTCAGTTTTCTAAACAAGGTGGTTTGTCAAAGAGAACCTTAAAATGTAATGCTTCATGGTATCAGTGCTACTGGTTGTCACAACATCCCCAAAGCCTAACCAGGGCGGCATGTAGCCCAGATAACAGAGTCGTGAATTCAGAGTGATGAATAACATTTTTTTTGCGTGAACCCAATTAAATGTTCAATTCCCTGGCAGCTGCCCAATATGTTTTTGTTTTTATATTATCAGGATGCTATTATTAATTACTGGTTGCAATTTCCAACCAGAGATGTGACTGTAGGCTTGTGCCAATTCACACAGCCACAGTAGGCTTACAGTGACAATATTAAATGTTGATAAAGTATGCACGGATCACCCATAAACTTTAGTGGAAATAAGATATGAATAATAGATAAAAAAGAACACTTGTGATAGAATGAATGTTCTTGTCAGCCAGTTTGTGTGCTTAATTTTGCATTTGCCATGCTTGTAGGGCTTCCAGTTTGTCTTGTTATGCATGTGTTTGTGTGTAAAAAAGAGACTGTGTGCGTGTGTGTGTGTGTGTGTGTGTGTGAGTACTCTCCGTAAAGGGGAGCAGGACTTGTTAGGGCATCAATGAGGCGGCTTAGCCCCGGCAGCACTAATTAGTGCCTCTCGCTGTTTTTTCCCACGCTGTGGCAGACTGTCAGCTCATTGTGCAGCTCTGGGCTTGTGTGTGTGCGTGTGTGCGCGTGTGTGTGTGTGTGTGTGTTTGATTGCTAATTGAGGTCAGCATCCCTTCAGTAGGATGTGCCAGTCAGAGAGAGACTATTAAAATAGTGTCTGCTGAAGTTGCACAGACATTATATCAAGGGACCTATTTTGCTAGCGTCTGTTAAAAATGATACAGTATTAAGACAATGCTAAAAACAGACAAAAGTATTAGTCTCTCTAAATTGACCATATCATAACTAGAACAACTTCTCTGTGAGCAATCTCTGTGCTTGGCTAAAGTGTGCACACAATTGCTCTGCGGTGTGCCTTGCAGACAGCTAAAACACGTTGGTTTGAAATTGCTGACAGCTCTACTATTAACATCTATTTTTATTCATAAATACACCTACACATCTATTGCCTACAATAAATGTTTTATCAAGTCATCTCTGAGGTGTCATTCTGTAACGCAGAGAGCGGGCAGAGCCAATAAACAGGCAGATACCTCACCTTCATGCCGTGCCCAACTGAATCAAGGCTTGCATAGGAGATGGGTACGCGGCTGTACTTAGATTTGGGCTCTTTGCCTGTTGCCGGGGGGATGACCTTGTGGTTGCGAGGCACCCTCTTTGCCATGGTGAAAAGGCCAATCTCCCTGCGAGCCACTTTCTCTCGGTGCATGTCCACTGTCTGTGAGAGGAGAGAAAAAAAATAGACATTTTAATCAAGTTATTCAGGGACTGCTCCTTTGCATCTCTACTAGTCTGTGGACGGTATCGAATGTGGGTCACACAGTATGTAAAGAAATCCATTTTCACATCCAGTTCACAAATAAATGCACAAATAATCATTAAATTCCCTGAATGATCATTTCATTGACATCATTGGAGCATTCTTTTAGACTTCTAGGAATAACTTATGTTTGACTAGTTTTTTTAAGAAGGGAGATATACCTGAAACCTCTACTAGGAATTCTGTACTTTCATTTGATTTGTTATTGACTATCTATTGTTATCTATTTTTTGCATGGTGCATCTGGGTGAGTTTGAAACAGACAAGGCTGACCCTCCCTCAGTTTACAGCTAGACAGCAAGTAACCAAGGCCACGCCACAGCCAGATCAGCCATTTCCTGAAAATGCCAACCTCTGCATAGTATAAAAGCAGCGCAAAAAATAGGGGGGTCTCCTTTTTATTTCCGTGCTCCTTTTGTGGTGTGCCCCTTCCTGGGTGCGACTCCAGACAATGGCCAACATCAATCACATCGAGTGCTTCAGCCCCCTCGGTGAGGAACAGTGAGCATCATTCATAAGACGGCCTCCGAGCCCAGCCGGCCCTGCAGAGCTCCCCCCGTCCCCAGACCGTGCCTCAGGTGACCTGGTTGGTGAGGCCGGCCACAGAGGAAGCACTGGAATGCCCATCATGCCTGCCAGGTCTTTGGGGCTGGCTGGTGGAAGGAGAGAGGGAGGAAAGGCGTGGGGGAGGGGGTCGCTTTAGGCTATTCTCCCCAGGGCTAGAGCTCAAGTGTGGGCACAGGCATCTGCCTAGGCTGGGAAGTATGCACAGAGACCCAGTGGAGAGAGTAGGGGCTTTGGAGGACAGAGCAGAGGGAGGGCTGACGGTGGGTGAGTGGGGGAAAGTGGCATGGGTGGCATGCAACTGAGGGGAAAGCTGAGACTGCTGCCTGTAATGTTTTTTTCCCACAGCCCTCTCTGAATTAAGTGGGCAAACAAGGACATTCTGTGGGTGTAATCACACTAGAAAAAATAAACTCAGGAAAACAAACTGCATATTTGCTTATGGATGCTGTCAGCAAAGAGAGTCATGGTTGGCTGCTCTGTGCACATTAAGTATGTTTCTCAAGTTTTTTTTCCCCCCAAGACGGCAGACACAATCTCATGGGAAATGGATTTTAAACAGCAACTTTTACTAAGGACTCTATTTTTCTCAGGCACTAACACAGTTAATAAATATATTAAAGCCACATAAAGTGTATATTCATGAGTAATCCATCCTCCCAGAACCCAGTGTCAACCAGTCAATCTGGGAATAATTTTGTTCCAGACAGAGCAGAATGTTTGAATTAGATCTCCTGCTTTGGATAAGGCCCTTTTCCTCAAATAGAGACAGAATTGCTCTGATTGCAGATTCAGAATGAACACACAAGGCCTGTTATTACAGTACCTGTCCAATGAGATTGATGGAGGACTCGATCTGGCCCAGCTGTGCATTCTGTGCATCCAGGAGCTTTAGGACACTGTTGGCCATGTTGCTGATCTGGTAGGCCACGCTGGCTAGGGACTGGGTTGTGAAGGCCTTGGTCTCCTCCAGAGCCTTCTGGGATTCATCTCCTGCCTGTGGGGATCCAGTCATTACTAGAAATATCTATTCAATTATACATCTGATCTGTCAGGGAAGTAATCTTATCTAAGGAAATGTGCCATGGCAATTCACATGTGTACACACTGATACATTTCCACTTTGACAAGTAGCAGAGATAGAGCTCACAGTTTAGTCCAACTTCTGGTGTTTAGCGTTCATATAGTGCCTGCTTCCTCTTTTTTTGTACATTGTGTGATACTTTCTCACACACATGCAGACAACCATAACATGCACATTACTTAGTTTTCTCGAACAAAACAGAGCAAAATCTGGGTGAAAAGGAAGGGGATTCTCTTTCAGACTCTCCATCAATAATGGCTTGTACTGTCTATACTGATGTAGTGTTGCGCAAAGGCAGTGCTTGTCACCTAGGCTACTAAAGAGTTCATCTCACTGTAGCAGGTCTTACTACATCATTATCCTCGAGAAGAAGACACATTTATATTTTTATAACTTAAATGGAAATAGTCCAAGCCTTTCAAAAAACAAATGTTTCAAAGTTCAAAGACGTTCTCACCTCGAGATAGTTTTTCTCACAGTAATCCGCCACATTGTATAAGTTGGTGTGGTTATCCAAAAGAGCCTGTCGCGCCGACGGCGCTTCTTGGAGTATTTTGACAACTTCTTCGGTGTAGGTTTGATCCTTCATCACAATCGCCTTGAATTCTCGAAAAAGATCCTTCTCTAAGTGCGCGACATGAAAGATGCTATGAGCTCAGAGAGGCACAGAGCCGACCAGCCTTTGACGTTGTCTCAATGAGGAAAGAGAACTTGACAGTCAAAGCGAAGAGGATTTCGTGACGGCGCGCAGCAAGGTGGAGACCGCAAAGTTCACGCTTCGTCTTGCTGCTGTGAGCAAATCACCCTCAACACAGACTTTTACAGAACAAAAAAAAAATTTGCATACAAGTTCAGGCTACTGAAACGTATTCCTTGTAATAAACTTGTGAAAAAATGTGTAGTCCATTATCATTGGTGGAGCAATTTTCTTTTATATATTATAAAAGGTTCTTTTATAAGACACAACATAGAGCATATACATAAGGATGTTTGGATTCTGTGAGAGAACCAATAATCATTAGATGCCACATGATGAGATGTCCCGGACTTATACGGCCTCTCATCTCCACCTGTTGGCATGTAATAGTTACTGAAGTTCAGGCAGGTTAGTTTTTTTTTTTTCAACGTCATTCAGAGGATATTCAACATTCTTTTAATATCTCTCCTCATCGATTTTCTATCTTTTTAAAAACTAAAATCGACTGAATGGTGCTGTGATGATGCTATCAGCAAAATAAACATGGGTAGCCGTGTTTTAAAATACCTTTATTCAAACACTATTCATACAGTTATATAAAATCAACTTTGAAAGAAGTGAAAGAAGCACCACAACTTCATCCAAAGACGACAATGGTGTAATTACTCAAAAAAAACAACAACCCCAGAACCACATTATAACATCATCCTCTTGGCTTTTATCGTTCTCCAGAAAAACTGTCCGAAGACTAGGATAAGAAATATGACTGTGAGCACCGCATAGCATATGACAAGGACCTTGAGAGCATACAGAGACTCTGGGTCTGAGAAGAGACGCTGTCGACCAAGACGCAGGTACACCCCAAGCCTTATCTCAGCAGCAGCCTTGCCTTGCAGCCAGCAGAAGTAGGAACCTTTATCCTCCAGCCGAACGGGCTGGAAGTGCAGGTGGTGGCCCGTGTCAATGAAGAAGCGAGCGCTCTGGTTCAGGCCTTTCATGTACTGGGAGCGATAGAGAGGTACAGAGCCCTTGTCCCAGGCCACTGCATGCTCAGGCCTGGCCCCTGGGCAGGATAGTATGAGCTGAGTGTCTGCTGCGTGGTTGTGATAGTAGATGGGAACACTGGTTGCTGACTCTTGCCCAGCGTAGCCCAGAAACTCCAGCATTGCTTGGTGCTCGAGAGAGGAGAGCGGTTTTGGTGGGCAGGCAACTTGGCAGTTCCTCACCCCCAGCTCAGCTCCGTATTTGTTTCTTGTCAGGCCCAGAGCCTTTGGCACTGCAGAGGATCCACAGGAGGTGACCTTGTCTCTGTTGTGGCGATAGCGTACATCCAGGTAGTCGCTTTGGATGTAGCACAGGCCCACGCGTGTCTGCTCCCCAGGAACACCACAGCGGTCGCACGCTGACCACAGCCAGAAACTGGTGAACACCTGAAAGAGTACATTGCCCCCTGATTTCACTGTTGCCACCCTTTGTCTCTTGCTCCACGGAAAGGAGACCTTCCTCGCTTCCTGGACATCCACATCATAGCCATAGAAGTAGTCTCCAGAAGTTGTGCCACAGATGTAGTGGCCCGAGTCAGATTCCTGTGCACGGAAAATGAGCAGGCTAAAAAGTCGGATGGAAAACCGGTTTCGCAGCTCTGAACCCCGCCCCACACGGGACGAGTCCACCACAGACGTACCTTGAAAATCAGTCAGTGCGCGTATGTCGGTGGAGCCTAGTTTTTTCTGATAGAACCACACTACATTGTGAGTCTCCTCAGGTTTGCAATGACAGGGCAACTCAATGGTCATATCAGATAAGTAGGCAGCATTATCAAAGACTAGAAAAGCAGGACAAGCCCGGCTGGAAAAGATGTCCTCCTTATCCTCTGGGGCTTCATAGGCAAACAGTGTTGACAGTGCAAAGAGGGTCACAAAAAACTGTGAGAGGAGGGTCATTGAGGCTCCCACAAATCATCAAGGACTAAACTAACAAGAGAAAGTGAATCTAGAATGCTCAAACATCCACTCTCAAAGGTTGTCATGGTGATCACTGAGCAGAACCCATCTCTGCATGGTTACTATGTAGGCCATTATTGAACATCCAACACAGCTGTTCTTTCACTGATCTCAAAAGCCAAAGACTTGTATCTTTTGCCTGTTGGTTTATTTCTAAAAAAAAAAAGCTTGCATCAAGAAAGAGCCTAAACCCCTGCTGAACCCCAGATAATTTTTGTTCAAACTAAATCTGATATACATGGAAACATAATAAAAATCATTCTCACACATAAGTTCTTACTCTATATAATGGTTATTATTAATATACTATAATGGTTATAATTATTCTAGTGTATGCAAATCATTCCATTAGACCTATGTTATATTTCTTGTCAATGGTTCACTCTGCTAAGGACACCATAGATATGCATTACATTTTCCAGTTTTTCAGGAGGACTGTCATTTTCTGCTGCTTCCGCTTTCTCATCTCCATACCTGCCACTGTCAGACACTTCTGTAACATCGCCATCATCACTGACTGTGGCAGAGTCACACGATGGCTTTTCATCACTCGGAGCAGCAGTAGTCTGCCCTTTGCCCTCCACTGCCATCTGAATTTTAAGAAATAGCTCCTCGCAGGCCTGCTTCTCTGCCCTGCTCAGCAGAGACACGTTGAGGCTGAATCGCGGGGTACTTGACAGGCCGTCCAACACCCCCACCACCTCTTCACAGTCCTCAGGCTGAAAGCCCTGTGATAGGGCAAGCAGCAGCTCCCCGAGCAGGCCAAAGCCTACCTCGGCACTGAAGATGCCCCTTAAGGCCTCCCCCCCCCAGAGAGACCAGCAGGCTGTACTTCTTGCAATCACTGTTGTCTAGCCTCCGCCAGTCCCGGCTGAACTCCGATGCCGTCCTGGGCTGAAAGTCAGATTGCTGAGGCTGTAAGGAAACAGACAGAGGACTGTGTTTAACTTGTATATCAGTAAATGTTGGATCCTTTCTGTCACCCTTAATGTGTCGGACAGCAACTCTCTGCTCCCAGGTAACTTCTATGATCATACTCTTACACAATGATGTATGTATGTATGTATGTAATTAGTGTATGTACGCATGTATGCAAGTAGAAAAAATCTGATCAAACACAAAATTCCCACACACTCCTAAGCCCGTCTTGTAAGACTGCATGTGAGGAAAATAAAATCTCCAAGGAATTTTGAGCAGAAAGTTGGCAGCCATGACCTATGTCTGCACACCAGACTTCTGATCATAAATTCTTGCAAATGCAGATTAGGCTTCAGCAAGTAATGAATAAATGGCCGAGGGGCAGGCTGTCACCATAATCATAAGCTAGACCGACCTGTATCTCTTCAGAGATCTGCGTGTCCTGACAGCTCTTTGTGGAGGCTACTGAGTTCCATGGCTGCTTACGTGGAGCACCGGCTCGGTCTTTTCTGTCCAGAGGTTTCAGGTGAGAGGCTAAAACAATATCTCTGAAAACAGTAAAGCGAAATTAAGACCGTTTAAATACCACCCGATTTCTGACAGGCATAATTCTCTGATTCCATCGACAAACCCACGAGAAATGTAGCTAGACAGTAGGCAATCTTTGGTGTAGCTATAGGCCGGCAATTAAGGGCTAAATTGTTGTAGGCCTGTCAATTAATCTACCGCATACTCAGTGGAAATAAAATGAATTAATTTCCTCCTTTCTTCTAAAACAGCATACCTAAATTCCTCATAGGTGCCAACTTTCTGATGCAGGGCGCGAAACTTTGCATCATTTTCGCGACGATACTTCTTGTCGGCTTCAACTGCAGATTCCAACTCTTTCTGTAGGGCCAAGAAATTTATAACGAATTCCGACCTCTCCATTTCTTAAAAGAGCAAGGGCTCAGCTAAATAAAAACTGTATCCGTTTCGATGAAAGCAGGTTAGAATCACAAAAGATAAGTCATGAAGAAACCAGACAAATTTCTCTTCAACGCGATACGCCAATTAACCCTCACTTCCGTTGACACAGACATATCCATGGTAACCAACCACCACGTGTTTACTACTTGCATGTTCTGTCGACTTCCAGGCCTGAGTGCGTTCAAATTATTTACGGCATGGTTCAAACCATAGATATATATATCTCTATGGTTCAAACGGCCAAAGGAAAGTAACTATAAGTGCAAACTGAAGTAACGTTTTTAGATGTCTATCTACTCGAATGTTTATTTCTCCTGACAGTTTTGACCTTTATCCTACGACATTTTAACACCAGTATGTGCTTTCAATTACAAGTACAATTTAGAACCAGTAGACTACTTTCAAGCCAGTACTTCAGTGTTTCCCCTAGGATCTCATTGAAGGTGCGGCGGATGAGAGAAAAAAACCGCTAATCGGTGTTGTAACGTAACGTGAGGACCGGGGGGTTGATGAGAAAAATGCGGAGGCAAAGCGCTCCAAAAGTAAAGTGAAGACGGGGGGGTAGTAGGGGTTAGGATAAACGTTCAAAAAGCGCTAATCGCTCCAAAAGTGCTAATCGCTAAAGTAAAGTAACGTGAGGACGGGGGGGTGGGGGAGTTCTGAAGGTGCGGCGGGCCGCCGCAGTCAAATGTACATAGGGGAAACCCTGTACTTACTGTCAGTCTTCTTTTACACAATCTATATTGCTTTTTTTTTTCTACCGATGCCATTATAATGTGGACAGTTACATGGAGAAAACCCCTAAGCATCATCTTTAAAACTAGATAATGCATTAGAAAGAGTCTTGTTTTGTTCAGGGAGGGCATGTTTATTTTAATCGAAAGATTAATTACAGAGAAAAAAAATACAAACAAAAGACAAAACCAGGAGGTACATACATATATACATACTAATGTTAAAAAATATGTAGTGTTAAATCAACACACTTGTAATGTACTGAGCTGGAATAGCCCACGAAAGTGCAAATCTGAACAAAATGATCAGCAAGAATATACATTACAAATACAGACAGTGGGAGGTTGGCGCATGATAAAACAATTAAAAGGGGGAATTTGTTTGGTGGACTATTTAATATATATAAAAATTACATTCTCAGTTCTTCTTCCGCCTTAACAGCCTCCTCTAAAGCCTTGGCAGCACCTGTTGAAAGAGCATTATTCACTCATTGGCATGCTGGGGCTAATAAATGTGAGAATCAGACTATATCAATAAGAAACAATAAAAACAACAAAAATACAAACCTAGTGATCTTTGGAGAAAGTCTATGAGTTCAGGGAGGCTAGCCACACATTCAAATGTTGGGGAAGCCATGGATGTTAACAAATCCCTGCCAGCCTGCAAAAGTACAAATGGACCGGCACAACGCAATAGCGTTAAGCCCAGGCAATTCCAACGCTGCTTTAATAATACTATTTAGACAGGTCACACACACATACCAAGATCTCGTCTCGTAACCTCTCTTCCATCTCAGTCACTTGGGATATGGCATCGTACAACGGAACAATGGAGTCCTTCAATTCACACACACACACACACACACACACACACACACAGAGAGAGAGAGAGATTCAGCACACTGCTCATGGACACGGCTTAATCAATGAACAATATCAGAGGGAACCGTTAGGAGCTCACATCTGAGGAGCTGCAGCTGGCTGACAGTTCCCCCTGGTTCCCTGTGTCCGGCACAGCTTTAGATGTCCCATTTAGCTCCTTCACTCTGCCCAAAGAAATAAATATTTAATTAGTAAGACTTCCATTTTATTCTTAAAACACTCATCCTCCAACTTGCCACGGTGAAGATGGGATGACTTTAACACACAACACATTTTGGAGAGCCCTAATGAACTACAGTGGACAAGCTGTAATTGATCAAGCTGTGCAACTTAATGCAACAGTGTACCTGTTAGCATAGCGAAGCGTATTAAGTGTGTATTCACAAGAGCCCATCCCAGGAGATATCATTGCAATCTAAAACAAATAGAAACAGATGAACATAATAAAAAAAATGTGTAATATATATATATATACCCCCCAACACACACACACACAGAGAATTATACATTTTCTGTTTGAATGACCTTACCATACATGTCCTGGAGTTCTCTCCAATGAAGGAGTCCCGAAGAACTTGAGTCAGCTTGTTCATCCTGAATGGGATGTGGTCACTGTTGTGTCCCAGGGACCGAATGCATTCCTGCCAAGTGAAGGGAAGACATATCATTGGTCTGAGACACAGAACTTAAAACAGGGCTAAGCAACGTTCTGCTTTTCTCTCTCACAAGCTCCCTCTAAAGACTGCCGTATTGCATTGTATTGCACTGCATTCTATTGGAGGCGGTCCGCGCTGCTGAACATTGCAAGTGCTGTATCTACCGCTATAGGCCACAGTGGCGCATTCTACACAGTTCGTTCGCCATGTAATGACTCATTTTAACATCCTAAACGGTATGAAACGGATTAATTAAATGAAAAATGTTGCATAGTGGGCCTTTAAAAGACACAGATGTGTGAGATTTCTTGTAAATAATTACACACTGACAGGATCTTAAAACTCCTCAGCCATCTCCGTCACAGGTTCTTTACTGTAGATACAAAATATATCTCATTGCTATTACGTGCCATATTACTAACACTAAAAACTACAGCAGAGGTAATGCCTTTCCTAATCCATCAGAACAGGCTATACGGAAACAAAACCTTTATCTAAACTCGACATGCAATGCTGACCATGCCAAGCGAATCGCATGTAGTAATCGTCAGTTGTTCTGTTTTTTTTATACCACTTCACTCAAAAACATGATCAGTGTCAAGCACAGCAAGGCTGCAGCATCATCCAACTCCACATCTGATATGCAACTGGGTAATTTCAGGTAGTGAGCGTGTGAGACATGTGGGGACGGATGAGCTAATACGAAACTCATGGGGCAGAATAAAGACAGAAGGCCAAACTCGCATAGAAGTCAGAGTCACTTGCATAGAAAGCAAGTATTCATGTAAAGCATTTGAGGCCAATGTGTAGGTCACAGTGAAGGAAAAGCCTCGACTTGCACAAGCTTGTGAAGGGATAGACTGAAGTCCAAGTGTGCTGTCTGTAGGATGAACTACAACATTCGTGCCAGCATAGACCCAGCGCCAATTCAATTCAAAAGTAAAATGAAAATAAAAAGTAGTCACTTTGAATCCATCAGCAGTTTTGCCATTTAGTGTATAAAATGTGTCCTCCAACCAACCTCAATACAGAGGCGTGGGGCGATTTACCATAAACTATCCCTTTAAGCTGCAGCAACATTTCTGCACAATGTTGAAGTTATTTATTTAGCTGGAGGAATTAAAATGGCATCTTTGTCGGGGCACCAGTAGATGCCACATCATATTCACAGAGCTTAAATGACCTGTGGGCACACCGTAGCATACATGGAGACACTCTTACTCAGGGCACAGCGGCATACAGAGAAAGAGACGCTGCTATACCTTCAGGGCTAGAAGGCTGCGGTTGATTTCGGCGGTCTCTGCAAGGGTCTGCCGATCGTTACTGCGAACGTCGATCCCACGCTCGTTTCCAGCCAGATCAACCAGGGAGAACTTGCCGTGCAGCTGCAGGCGACGGCGCAGGATGATCTGCAGCACCGCATGTGAACGCGAGGAGTTGGCGTTGGCAAACGTCTTGCCCGACGTCCTGGTTAAAAAAAAAAAAAAAAAAAAGTTTTACTGTAGGATCTGATTATTTGATTTATTGCCAATTAAGCAACCATGGCTATTTTATGGCAGAAACTGATATAAATACATGTTTACTGTAGTATCTGAGAGAGTCACTGTATTTACATACTTCCTTCCTTGCATAGAGAAAACTAAATGGACTGCTTGTAGTAGAAAAGCGCTATATAAATGCACTCAAAGCTCTTTACAACATATGCCTCACATTCACCCACATGCATTCATACTCAAAGGTACCATTCTGCAACACCGGGAGCAATTGGGGTTCAATATCTGGCTCAAGGATACTTTGATGGGGTCAGATGGAGTGGGGCTCTGGTTGCCAAACACCACCTGCCCCGCTGTCGCCAACTAGCAGAAACTATGCATGTGGGTGGTTTACAAGACAAAAGGTTGTCTGGGCACCACTTAATTTTTTTCAGTGTTTAAACTGAAAACTAAAATATAACTCAGTCAAAAATCTCATTCAGAATATTTATTAAAACAGATGGATGGAAACCCAGTTACCGAAAGAGCCCGTCACTCACCGGCACGCGCTGCCCTTCTCGATCATCTTGATGACGTCATTCACACAGGTGACGCTCATCTCCTGCAGTCCCACCACCTGCACCTGCTGACGCTCATCCTCCAGCACACGCAACTGGGCCTTCTTATTGAGGAGGTCAAACACCTACACACACACACACACACACACACACACACACACAAAAGAAACAAATATTACAAAGTGAGGTTCCAGACAACGGGAGAATCAAGCCCAAACTGTTTTAATTAAATAAATAAACTTTTGCCCTTAAAATGTTGTAACTTCATGTAAAACTACAGGAGACGTCAACCCATGTCAAACACAATAAACAAAACCCACCTTGCCATTGTAGATTTCGAAGAAGGAAACAAAGGGGTCTATATCTGGGTGCTGCTTCAACAGAGTGAAAACATCTTGGGCTGCGACAGACAAGAGTTCAGATTTGACTTAAAATGAGGAAAAAAAAAGATCTGATCAGATGTGCTAATGAGGGAAACTTTTTACCTGCAAAAGCGTAGATCCCTTTTGAGCTGTTCTGGCTTTTCCCGGAGAAATCCCCTCCCATCGTCTAGGAGTAGTAAGCAAAAGATTAATCTTTATACGTTCAAAGGGATTATAGAACGTCAAACCACATACCCCTCATTATTGTTGAATTTAGGTAGCTTAAGGTATCCAATGGACCACACCAAAACTTCAACACCGTCTCTCGCCTCCTTCTACATGTTCATTTCAAACTAGAGATGACCGCACTGAAACGGGCGAATCTGAACAGAGGCTCGCAGTTACGCAAGATCAATAGGTTACACCTACTACATCTGCATGGTCCAATCAAAGATCAGGGGGCTTTTAAATGATTTTGCATAAGACGCTCTAGCACTACCCTTTAAAACAGCAGAAATAATAATAAAAAAGGCTTCTCACTTACATGAGTCTTCCCACTACCAGTTTGGCCGTACGCAAAGCAAGTTGCCATGGCACCTTCAAAGATGCTATGCACCAGAGGCCTGGCTGTGTGCCTTATTCAAGAGAAACAAAGACAGGAATAAATTGTAAACACAGGTCAACATGTGTCGCACTCTAGGCGGTTTCCACCCGACAGGTTTCAAAAAAGCGAACCTGTAGCACCTCAGTTTGGGGGGAGGGCTGCCATATTGGCAAAAGCCCATTGGACCAGGGTTTATGTACTGACTGCAGAAGTTATTGTGCCAGCATCACTTCATAATAATAATAATAATAATAATAATAAATAATAATAATTTAAATAAATACTAAAAGGCAACCGTAATCAGGCTCACTTGTAAACAGTTTCATTGTTGACCTCTTCATCAAAGGAATAGTCAAAGTGGAAGATCTGGTTCTCCAAATACTTTGTGAGGTCCACCTTTTGTTTGGGCTCATGAAATAAGAGTGTTCCATTTCCAGGAATAGTCACAACATCCACTTCTTTTCTCCCACACTCTGGGAAAAATAAATCAAATTCCAGAAGAAAATTAATTTTAGGATTAGCAAAGCCCCTGCTTCCAACC